>JAWWEE010000074.1:24670230-24697433 GCA_035221455.1 Xenops minutus
GTGTGTGGTGGGCTGGTACTGTGGTGGAACATTTTGCTTAGCTTGTGTGGTGCCCTTTTGGACTTTTGCAAAGTTTCCCTGTTTTGTCCCCTAAACTATCAGTAAAAGTACCTTTTGGGAACAAGTCTGTGGCTTATTCTCTTGATGCTATCTTGAAGTATTAAAGAACCTTATATATATTTTGAAGTAAAACTCCTGGCTGAGCACATGAGCTTGTGGCTCCAGGGCCAGAGTGTTACACTCCTCCACCTGGCATCCATTATGTAGCAAAAGCAGCTCATTTTGTACACAGTGTGTTATCCATGATTTTTGTCCATATACCACTGAAAACAGGGTAGAATAGGCAATGCCTGGGTTTCTACTGTGAATAAAGCTACTAAAGAATAATCATCATGTTGTCTCTCACCTTCAAGGTGGGGAATTGGACAATGAAACGATCAGTAACCAACCTATGTATTAAAGTCTGCAAATCATCAGCACATAAAATCCTAGAGGGTAAATTCTGCAAGCTGAGAAGAGCCTATAGAATCACCAGAAGGTTCAGCTAGGTTCTGGAAGATAAATCTGCCAGGGATTCATTGAATTCCAGATTTAATTATTTCTTATTTCAAATGCTTCATCTCGTAGTCAGCATCAGAAGCAATATCAAAGGCAAATGGAAAAGTTAATGTTTCAAAAGATCTCCTTTCTGGTTTACATTTACTGGTATATACATTTACTGTCTCTGTGAATCTTCCTTTAAAGACACTCTGAAATAATTTTCCCACCAATTTCCTTTCCTCTTTATGTAAGTTGATTTACTGTGCTCGTCACTGCAATACTTTGTGGCACTTTGAAGAAACTGTCTAACTTCTGTAATGTCCCTGCTTTCACCTCCCTTCCCTGGGGAGGGAAGTGTGCACACTGGAGCCATTTGTCTGGAATGCTTTCAAGATATAATGTCACAAAAGTGAATATGTATGTTTGTATGTCTATAAATTCCTGTTAAACACCAAGGTCAAAAAAATGTACATTACACGTCCGAAGTGGGAGGTTGTGATGTTTAAGGGAAGGTGAGATTGTACTGAGGAAGAGTATAAAATTTTTTCTCAAATGTTGAGATATAATTTTAAATATTCAAGCTTCTAAATTAGAGTGTTCTCAGTACACATTCTCTGGGATCAAATAACAATGCTTTCAGTAATAAGTTGTAATTTACTTTCTGCAGTCACTGACCATGAAGATTTGCAGCTGATAGTGAGGTAATAAAATATAAAATATATATTTTAAATGTGCATCAATTCACAGGCAAAGGTAATTTGTAGTTTTGAGAGCTAAAAATCTATGTTTGATGTATTTTAGCTAAATTGCTTAGAGAAATAATACCTCAGAAGCATGATTTATGTTTTGTGTGGAACATTACTGTAGGAGGGTAGAAAACGTGAACAATTTAGAAATGTGTAAATGTTTGGATTAATTGAAAGGATGACATCCTGCCGACAGACCCTCAGCACTGATGCAGCTGACTGCCAGCTGAGTCTGAGACAGAGGAAGCACAGGAGCTGGTACCTTTTCATTTTCTTTGTAGCGAGCTCATTCTCACTTCTGAATTTGAAGTTGTGTTTTCTTGAATCACAGTTTGATGTGGAATGATTTGATAGACTTTCTAATGAGAAATGCTTAAGAACAGGTCATTAAGGAAAAAGACTTCTACTAAACAAGCATCTTCTTGCACAGTGGAAGTGGTATTATTAAAAAAAAAAAATTGTATTCAGATTTTACATTACTTTTTTGTTGTTAACCAGGAGCAAACTATCAGACTCTTCTTTCAGAGGGGCAATCAGAGGGACACAGTGAGCAAGGCTTCATGGGGAGACAGGAACAGCCCTGACCCCTGCTGTCCAGCTCCCAGCTCCAAGAGCTGCTTCCCCAGATGGCACTCTGCCTCCCTGAAGTGGGAAAAGAAAGTGAAATCCAGTGACCTGTAAAATCAGAAATGCTACAACGCTAGGACATCTATCGGCAATGCTACTTATCCATCCCATAGCACTTTGTGCACTGAAGATGGTCCAGCTCAGATCAAGAGGTTGTTTAGAATCATTTGGAGAGATTTGGGGGAAGAGGATTTTAATTACATATGCTGCTTTTCACATTTCTCCAGCTGAAATTTTCGGAATTTTTTTTTTTTGAAAATTTTGGAATTTTGAAATTTTTTTCATAGCATGAGCTGTAGCCCTTAAAAAGGCAAAAAATACTTTTAGAGAGCATGGGCTGAGAGGTCCTTCTCGTTGAGGGGAACTGGCTCTGCCAAGGAAGCCTGTCATGTAATCCTTCCCACAAGCTGATTAAACTCACTTTTTTCACTTGCTGTTACTCATCATTATTCCTGAGATCAACTGCTCTGACTAGAATATGCTGCTTATTTCCAGCCTAATTTACCAATTAGTAATATATTATTATTAAGGAAAAAGTTCCATAAATTAAATAAATGAATTCTTCATGCATGAAGATATTTTAGTTTCAAACTCAAATATCTCTGCATCTGGATTAGAAGTCTCAAATTTTTAAAGCTGTTTTGTCACCATGGATAAAGAGAGAGAGGCTTCCTGGGATTTTGAAAGACACTGAGGAACTGAACTTTTTTCCAGATCTCTGGTTTTCCTCTATTTGCTGTTTATGAAGCCCAAATGGACTTTCAAATCTGGCTCTCACGCTGTGTACCATCCTGGAAAACAGAACATCTTCTGAATTGGTGGGAATGAAATTTCATCTTCATCCCAGAAAAGTATAAAATGTTGAAGCATTTTAAACCTGCCTGATGTGGAACTAAATGTACTCCTTTTGTGCTTGCAAAAGCAAGTTTACAAGCTGTGACACTTGTCGAGATGTAAGTTGATCCAATATGCAAAGTAAAAGCTATGACAAAACTACACAAGGTACAAAGGCTTATCATGGACTGAGTAGGAACTGAGCTTCTCAGTCATCCTAAGTCTCTTGAAGTTCTTTGTATTTGTGGAACCTTTGCCTAACATCTAAATGTATGAGTATTTTTTAAAATGTTCATGCTGTGCCAGTAAAATAGAGACATTAATATGATTTTTTTAGTGACATTAATATTGGCTATTACAAATGACGAAAAATTGCAAAAATTAGGATGTTGTTAGTTCTAAAACAAACAAAAAACCCCCAAATCAACCAAACAAAAAAGCCCAATCAAAGAAACAAAAAACACTCAGGGGGAAAAAGAAGCTTCATGACCTCAAATCACTCTCATTTTTCATCAGATTTCAGTACAGGAAGAGCAGTTGATCCTTTACCTTAAGTTTAATGACTGCCAGCAGTATTTAGCTCTTCAGTGACCTGTTGTGTTGCACAAAGATTACTGGCTTTTCTTTCTAGGCCAATACTCTTTAGATGTCTGTGATTTAAATCTATTTGTGCAAGACCTCGGTGGGGATGTGCAGGCAGTGCCCATTTTTGAGCATGGAGCAATTTCCTGAGGTTAAAATCTCTGTGAGTGCCAGTGGATGGCTTCCTGCAGTGGCATCACTATCCCTATCAAGATCAACAGAGTTGATTTCTTTCTTTAAAATTAAAAACAGAATCCAATTGTAGTCACAAACTCTGTAATAGGTTTTCAGCAAGTACTAAGTCTGAAAATTACTAAAGATATATGGGTGTGTGTGAACTGTGTTCATTAGGGTCAGGGGGAAAATACTGTTACTGGTAGAGAGCCTCTAATTGTAGTCCTTGTTCCATGCTATCTATGAACAGAAACCACTGAGAGTCTTGCAAGGAAATGCAAAATTTCCAAATTAGTCTCTCAGACCTGTGAAATTTGATTCTCAAATGAGGCTTGAATAAGCACCTGGATAAGTGTATGGGCCCACAGACTTACAAAATTCAGTGTGTCACTAGGACATGACACCAAGGTTATTGATCTCCTCCCACTTTCATTTTCTAAGCTACACATGCAACAATTTAAACATAATGAAATTTCTTAAATTCATTGGTTAAGAGGACAGTAAATCTCTTTCTCCCTGCCAAATATATTCTATCTTAGGTTTGCTTTGTTCACTTTCAACCTACCATAAAACACATTTGCAATAAATTATTACACAGAAGATTTATTAGTTATATTTGACTTACATTACCAGAGTGGCTAGTCATTGATATTTCATCATTTGGGACCTGGATTTCTTATTTGTTTTTTAACTGCAAATGATTGTCTTTAGACCACCTTTTTTCAAAACAAATTTTAGAACAGGTGAAGAATTTTTCCTTATGCCTTCCTAATGCCTTCCTTCCCCCTTTGCATTGCGTAAGGTACTTTCTGTAGTGCTTGTTGCATTTTGATATTTTATAAAAGTAATTTGTATTTACTTGTTGGTACAACAGATACTGGAATACCTCAGTGTGATACCAACTTGTATTGTATCAGATGCATCTTGATGAGATGCCCTAAAATAAAAGGGAAAATTACATGGCACTCATTTCACCTGTAGGTTCAATGAATATGATTACACTTTCAATGTAAGTGCAATGTGTTTCAATACATATTTCACGTGCATTAATGCAGAAACTTCCTCCAAGTCCTTTTAATTGATTTTTACTATTTCTTAAGAAGAATTTAAAAATTTTTCATCTGTCAGGAATTTGTCATTTCTGAATTCAGAAGTCACATCACTTTAAGTTAAAAATACTCAAGTGAAATGCGTTGAAATTGAAGAAATTAAAATTCAGTGACAGAATATCAAGAAAGCAGAAAGACTTATAGAGAAATTACTTTGAGCAGCGTGGTCTGGTGGAAGATGGCCTTGACCATGGCAGGGTGGTTGGAACTAGATGATCCTTAAGGTCCCTTCCAAACCCTGTTCTATGATTC
Organism: Xenops minutus; assembly: GCA_035221455.1. Lineage (NCBI taxonomy): Eukaryota > Metazoa > Chordata > Aves > Passeriformes > Furnariidae > Xenops > Xenops minutus. The sequence continues at coordinate 24,675,095 of JAWWEE010000074.1, forward strand.
TATGACTTTTTCTTTTCAATGAACAATGTAAGACTTGAAAGAATATTTTAGAAGGTCTGGCTGATATAACACCATTTCCAGGCCTTGATTGCACAACTCAGCTGGGTTTGGAGGCCTCACTATGTTCACATAAAGCAAGGAGATCTGGAAGACATTCAGTAACTTAAAACTGATGCCATAATGAAAGGCATTTTAGCTTGAATTTACCAAATCACTGTGTAGCTCTTCTGGAATGAGCAGCAGAATCTGCATCACACCAGAGATTTATAATTGGTGGGATGTAGAGGTCAGTGTCCCACTTGCCATGGAAGGCTCCCAGCCTGGTGGCTCATGACATGACTGGATTCCAGTGCTGTTTTTCCCTAACTGAATGTCTACTTCTGAGAAATGCCCTGTGGTGACTACAGCAAGCAGCATGACTTACCACTCTTCCTGCCACACACCCTTTCTTTCATCAGGGAGAGAAAAAACCCACTTGAATCAGGTTTTCAATTGTTACTTTCCCAGCATCATGCCTGTAGCCAGCCGCACATTTTACCCAAGTTTATCCAATCCAGTATTTACTACTGTCCCTATTTTTGCTTGAGGACCAAGCAGGGACTTTGTTTGGTGACAGGCACATTATAACCACCACTGCTTGCTCTACAATTTCTAATATAAATGGGTTCAGGAAAAGTAGATGCCTTCTTGCTTGAGCTCCTCTCACTAAAAAACATTAGAAGCAATTGAGCAAATCCCCACATTCCAGTTTAAAGACTGTGGGGACCAATTTGAGAAAGATAATAGGGACCTCAAAATGTTCAGCTGCAGGTATTTTTAGATTAAAGCTGCAGTTGCCTGGCTGAGAAAGGGCAGATAACAATAAGGCAGATGCTGCCCTGCCTTCCATATGTCTGCTGTACAAAATTAAATCTCAGCTCTGGTCAGTTAGCACTGAATGGTGAGAAATCCTGTTCACTGGAGTCCTCAGCAGACCCACTTGCTCTCCCAACAGCTCTCTCCTCTGTGTGCTGTGCCTGACATGCAATTGCAGAAGCAGCAGAGCTGCCAGCCGGCTGCCGTGCTGTGCCAGAAAGCAGCCTCCTGCAGCACCCGCTCGATGGCAACCTTTGCACCCAACAATGAGGCGTGAGAAACAGTCCTGTGAAAACAGGGGAGGAGCAAAGGGTCTCTCCTTAAATGCTCTGAAATACTCTGGCTCATGTGCTCTGACTTGGCTCAGGGAGCAGAGTTTTTCTTTATCTCTGAACAAAAATCATTGAATGTAATTCAAAAGAACAATTTAGGAGCCTTAGAACATGTTTGATGGCTGTGCAGATTCCTGGTAGAGCAACAGAATAGCTGCTTAAGGGAGGGCTTTATACTCACCCCTGAATGCTGCAAAACATGGCACAAGAGCCTCCAGAGAGACATCAGCTAATAATAAAACTGCTAGCTATAATCACACAGCAAGAGGAAGGGAATTATTTTCTTTTACAAATTGTTTCACGATATTAAAAATATTCTTTTTTTAAAAGGCTTCATCCTACAGGGAGTAGCTTCTGCACAGGCATTTAGAAGAAAGTGCCTGTATTTGATGCTGGAGTAGACAGGGACAACGCTGTCTGCAAACACCAGAATCTTCAGAAAACCAGAAGAGTAGAAGCTGGGAATGTTCAAAGAAGTTGAAGTCAAGTCCCTCTGATGGCATTTTTACAAGACAATTCCCCAGATGAAGTGATTTGAACTTCTGTTACTGTTAGTCAAATATGAGAATATTTTCTTCTCTTTCATTTCAAATACCCTTCACTGGATGTATAAATGCTGTAGATGCTGTGAAACACTTTTTTTTGATGGCCTTTTAATTATAATAATTAAAATCTGTTTACAAAGTCAGACAAGAAGAAGGTTGAGCTAGCTCGGCCTGCGACTTTTCCTGCCTAAAGGTTCCTGGTGACAGAGATGGTAATAGTTTTGGATTGTGAAAAACTCTTAGCTCTACAGCAGCAACAGTCACTGCCTGATGGAGTGTTTTGTGTCAGCAGAAAATTCCAACATATTATATTTTCATACCCAGGATAGTATAAATGACCTCGAGCTTTGAATAAAATACAGTAGCTGGTGTATCTGTTTAAATGATTAAGCAATGAGCCAGGGACAAATCTCCCCTGTCATTTCTATGTCTGCCTGCTGTGCCAAGTGCACAAAGAAAGCACGAAGACATCAGTATGGGATGCATTTTCAGTCAGGGAGCTTTCAGGGAAATTACAGGGTTCTGCAGAATTTCATTTCCCATTAGGACTGACTAGTGTTAAAGTGGAAAAGGAAAGATCTCCTTTTCCCCTCTGAGAATCTGCATGCTACGTTTAGGCAGAATGTTTTATCTAATTGAGAATAATTACTCTATAAAAACAAGCCTGTCATTTCCTTTTTTTTGTGGCAATCCAGTTTTAGTCTGCCATTAATATGCACAAAGTAGAGTATTGCTGTGACATTTTGTGGATAGTTTAAAACACTGAGAGTGTGTCCCTTGTTCTGACCCACAGAACAATAATAAACAAGGGAACAGTTTCTACTTGGCAAAAATTTCATCTCTAAGCCCAAAGTAAGAAGCTTTTCTTCTCCGAAATGTGGCATTGCAGTTGTTAGACTCCACTTTGGTAGTGTCCAACCTGTTTGCCAGAAAATGTTACACCAGGCAGATTGTCTGTGGATGCATTTGAGATATCTGGTTATAAGCACTGCAGAATATTTGTGAATTTAATTAAAAAAAAAAAGTATTTTAACATTTTGAATTTTCTTCTCTATCCACTTCAACCAGGTGAGCATACATTACCTTTATAAGCCAGAGATGACAAAAGGCTGAAGGGGAGCATTTCTCAAGTGCCTGAAGAGGCTCACCTGACATTGCAAGATGCCTCAGCAGAGACTGCACCATTCAGATTGGGAAAATCTGCACAGCTGACCCCTAAAAAAAGTTTATAAAGCAAAACTCATATCTCTACCCAGGTCAATATGCACTGTTTGATGCATTAGGAATTCAACTTTCAACCCTTTCACATCTGTGAATAAATTTGTGATTTTTAAAATAACAAAACATGAAGGGAGGGGAAGAATGATCTTGTGGTTTATTATTTGCAAGTCATGCGCACTGATCTTATTCATATGACCTCATATTCTAGCTATAGTGCCTTATTCTCTTTTTTATATGTCTGCATCTTCATATGGCAGATTTTCCTCCCCTCTTCCTGATTCTTCCCCAAACACAGCTGTAAAAAGTCTCCATAAAAGCACCCTGCCATTTATTACCTTTCAAACTCTTAGTGCCAGTTGTAGTGAGACGTTTCTCCATGCCAGGAATTCACACATGCAGCCCAACTCCCTTCTAAGGTTGGTCCTATGCTGAGGATTTATAGATTTGCTTTTTCAGTGTAACTTTTAAAGCTGAATTTGGAGCAACCCTCTGTCATGGACAAAGTATGCTTTGCTCCCCACTGTCACAGCCAACCTACCAAAGGGTGAAACAAATCCAGATGAAAGCCATCATACATGAAAACTCTATCTCCCTGAGTATTAGCATACAGTTTATGTACACAATGGAGGTACTGAGAAAATTACTAATGATCACAAAGACCCTCCTACAGTGGGCCAGCCTCATCCATTAATATGTCTCATCAGCCAAAAGAATCCCTTACCTTCAAGTCTGTCCCTGAAAGAAGGATGACAGTGAGACAGATGCTATCCAACTTAACGTGTCACTGAGTGCCAGGTGATCTACGGCCCAAAATATAGGAACTGTTTGACTATGGCATAACATTAAAAATGTGACCTGATGCAATTATTCAGGTTTTGTTGGCACCCCACTCTCAGCAGTGCAGCTCAGCAATGCACTCAGTGCATCAATATGCAATGTGAATATATTATGTGGAATCTGTTTCAAATGCAACTTCCACATTTACTGAGAAAAATCAGAGTCCTTGAAGATGAAAAGCTGCAGCTTAGTGCAGGATGTTGTTCTATCTATAGACCTCACTAGTATTCCCATAAAATTCAGCTTCATCATATTTTTTCAATTAAAAATAAAGGCTTTTGAGGACCTATTTTTCTGCTCACACTGACCAGCCCTAACTTCAACACTTGCTCAAAGGCTATACTTTGGCCCTTCACCCTGGTTAGCCCCTTCTATTGTGGGAAGGCATAGACAGCGAGGGCTCACAGACATCAGCACATCCGTGCTCAGTGGCCAGCTGTGTGAGGTCAGGCATCTGCTGTGTGCATAAACACTGGGTACTGAAACAGAGTGCACAGCATCAGCCTCCTCTTTTTTCCCATCCCTCCTGTCTCCCTCGGCAATGGAAAAGTATTTAGCTCGCAACAAGGCAGAAGAGGCCTGCAGGAAATATTTTGCAAGGATCAAGTAGCATTTACCCATCTTCTAAACACCAGAGAGGCTCTCCTTCAAATTTTCAGTGCAACCCTCTTTCAAAAGCTGAAAACCCAAGCCTAGTCTGTTTCCCAAAGGCAAAGTGGGCTAAAAAACTGCTTCTCCAACAGGAAAAATCTGCACTTTGCATGACAGCTTGACTCATCTTGGCTGATGCATCTATCAGCTTTTAGCTGCAAAACTAATGGTACAACAGACAGACAGGTAGGAAATGGGCTTTTATCAATGTGCATGGCTTTGAAGTCAGCTGACAAACACTTTGCTTGATGGAGAAAGGTATCATCATTTTCACACTTTCTGACTGAAAAGAAGTCCAGGGAGCTCTTTCGCCCTTCCTCGTAAAATCCTCATGAAGCTCTGGAGTGTCCCCTAGCTCCAGTGGGCTGTCTCTCCTGCATGCTAAAAACCTCTTCCAAGCAAAATACCCCAGTTAAATCAATGAAAGTGTTGCCTGAATAAATATCTGATCTTGTGGATGTTAAGCCTAGTGGAAAGATCTTTAGACGATTGATTTCCCAAGCCTCTCAGCACTGGAGTATCCTGTTCCTGAATCCTCTGCTCAGCCAGAAGGCAATTATGTGCAATCTCATCAGTGGTGAATGGGAGGAAATAACTACTTCATGGTGCAACATGTGATAACAATGCTCACTTGGGGTATGTGCCTTGTCCTCTGCTGTTGCTCCAGATGGATGTTTATGAGGTGTTCCTCAGCAGTGCTCTTGTTCAACAAACATCTCCCCACCTTGTATGAGGGCTTTTGGTGTCATTCTTCAAACTGGGTCATCCTGAACTTCATTTTATTCACCTCAGGATCACCTGATATTTAACATTTTGCTTTGGTTGTTGCTGGTTACCCTGCCCTGCAGAGTTGGAGGACAACTCACAGTTATCCCTTGGCAAGCAGAGGTGACACGTAAATGTCACAGCCTCCCTCTTTTGCAAAGTTTGCCTCAGAAAGATGGTGGAGAACGAACTGGACAGCTGCAAGGAATGAGCAACTGGTCTTATTGTGCTGCTGCAACTGCATTTCTTTGCTCTGGTCCATGTATCAAAGGCTGCCTCAGTTTGAGCAGCTTCCCAAAAAGTCTTCATTATGCTGACCACTTGAATCCATGTGCTGGTTTTGTATGTGAGGAAACAGGTACAGACAAAGCATTCACAGGGGCAGAGGACCACACAGGCTGTTTCACAGCTTGCCCAGACCATTGAGGTTGATGATGGTTTTTTCAGCTCTCTCTATAGGGGTCTTACTGACAGAACTTTAGAGGGCACCCTAGTTTATTTCTCACCAGTGTTTCTACAGGTGTCTGTCAGGGGTGTTTTCTGCTCCCACTTGCTGCTTCACAGCAGGAGATGTCAGGGATGCTCTGGACCTGTCTGTCCAGATCAGTCTATGCATTGCAGAGCTGCTGGGAGAGACTCATCTCCTTGGGAGAGACTCTGAGCTCCTTCTGCCCCTTTCCAAGGCAATGGATTTCCCCATCCTTACAGATATTATTTCCCACCACCAGGGAAGCAGTAAGCAGGAGAAATCTGCTTACTTTCCAAAAATATGAGAGAGGGGTTTTTTTCCCCAACTGGCTCCTAGAGAGGATTCATTTCCCAGGAGATTATTCTGCAATGGGCAAGGATCACAGGACATTTGTCCATCACTGCTGCTGTCACCAAAGGGCTGCAAAGCCATTGGGAGCCATTCAAAGGAGTTCACATATGACAGCAAACACAGTAGATGGTCCAAAGGGTATTGCAGCAGCAAGTGGTGGCTGAAAGACCAAGAGAAGTAGAGGAAGGCACAGGCAAAGTATGGGTTGAAGCAGGTATTTTCTGGGAGGTGTGAGAGAGCAATGACTTATCAGGAAAACTTCTCCAGCACTATTGGCTGATTTCTGAGGAAGCCCACACTGCCTGGCCTCTAGCTTGGCAAATCTCACTCGATTCTCCCCACTCCTGCAAGGTCTGCTTTGCTGTGCTGGGGTAGCAATGTTGGGTGTTCATCAGTACAGGGAGATGGAACACCTAAATAATTTCTGTTTCCACAGAGTCAAATATATACTGCTGTCAATAACAAACTTCCTTCAAAAATTGAAGTTGTTTTGAAAGTAGTGATAACAAAACAGAAATTCTAGGCTTTATAAAACTCTTGACTATGAAGGATCACTTGAGGCCATTTTTCATTAGGATGAGAGGAAGACTTTGCCATTGCAGGACCTTTTTCTTCAACATGGTAGTCCTGCTTCAAACAGATGCCAACAAAATTGCGGGCAGAAACACCAGACATCTCTGGCTGCTTCATGTCATTGATCAGGCTGAGAATGTCCTCCTCACCAGTCCCTGACTTTCAGAAGTTATACACAGTCATTCCAAAGCAACAATTGCCCTCCCTCACAACACAAACAAGGTCTGAATTAATTATTCAATGTGGCTCAAAATATTTTAATAATTAATTGTGAAAACCTAGAGAAAAAACCCACACAACAACAAAAAACAAAACAAAACAAACAAACAAACAAAACCAAACCACAACACAAAACCCACTAATGCCGTTGGTACCTTTACCAACAATCAGACTTGCCAAACAGACAAGTTCCATGGAGGGAACAGCAGAAGTCAGAGAAGCTGTGTATGGGGCTGGTAACCAGCCCACTTCTGCCAAGCAATTGATGCTGCTAAACCCCACACAGCATTCAAGGAAAGAAATCAAAATCTCCCTGTTTCCATTTGTTTCCCAAGGGTAGATCTACCCACTCCCTCAAGATGAGTGAAAGCTCAGCACCCTCAGATGAGTGTAGATCATCATCTCTCAACCAGACACACACTTTGAACTGGGCTTGTATGCTTGCAGTTCTGATTTAATGGGCTAAACATGGAGTCTGCAGCACTGGTTTTACATGAACACCAGTTTCCAAACAGCCTTCTGCAGTCTCGGTGGTTTTGATAGCTTTCCAGTGTCCTCCTACAGTTTCTCAGGCCTGCACTTCTCACCCCTGTATCTCCTCTGTTCCTGTATGTTGCTATGGAAGTGAAGGAGAGACATCCACCCTCATGTTTCCATTCATGTTTCCATAGGCAGAGAGGCCATCTTGCTTGACAAGCTGGTTCCCGCTATCCAGAGTGTTTTTTACTTTACCAACAAGCTATACATTTGGCTCACACACTACAGCTGGGATGCCTGTGAGTGGTTTTCAATAAACCCTGGTTTTGCAATGTTAATGCTTTTTCAGTTGCTAATACATTGGCATGATTTTCAAAGCATTACCATGAGAAGAAGAAAAGCCAGATAGTTGATATTTGTACTAGAGTTGAGCACTATATGCCATATTCTTAGCATTGTGGTCTGTTTTCCAAGTAGGATATTAAATGGAGTATGTGCTCATTCCTTATTTCCTTTTTATACCTAGACTTGAGCTCCATGGTTAGAGATGTATTTGCTACTACTTTACAATTTTCACACATATTTTGTGTAAGTCACTTCTTGTCCTGTCATGTGCACCTCTGAAAAGAATTTGGCTCCCACCTCTGTGTCTCCTCCAAGCTTGCAGCTGAAAAGAGCAGTGAACTCCTATCACCCACAGCTCCTTATGATGACTGGGAATTTCCTTATCTGTCCTTACCCTTCATGTGAAACAGTCCCCACCTATCCAGGTGCCCTCCACTGTACTTGCTCCAGTGTAGCAATGTCTTTCTCAGTCTGGAGAGCCCTAAACTGGACTCGATGCTCCAGGTATGGTCTCACTGAGGGGAAGAAACTTGAAGGGTCACTTCCCTGGATGCTGAGAGACTTACTTTAGCAGTACAAGTGATTGTCTCACCAAACCCCGTCATGCCATGTCTACTGACCCTGCACTGCAAACTGCATTAGTCTTAGCCTTGCTGCCTTTAGTACATCCCTGTTTTATCACCCTCCTAAACCTCACAAACAAATTAAAGAGAAGAAAGACTGTTCATCATTGAAACTGTTACACTGGAGCAAAGTGCCAATGGGGATTCGTAAGGACCCAGACCCAACGGGCCCCCAGAGGCAATAGCCCCTGGAAGCACACTGTCTCCCCACGCTCACTGTGGGAAAGCTGTGGAGCTCACAGCACAGAGCCTCAAAGCCCCTCTGGACCTGCAGCACTGCCTGAAATCATGAGCTGATGGCTCAGCCCTGCTCCAGCCTAAGTGCTAAATGACTACACAGATTTCAGCAGTCCCTGGTACAAAACCTATCACTCTTACTTATGTGCATATAATAAATGACCTGAGGTTATTATATACATGCTCTAAACTGCCACATTGCAAACAATGACCAATCTGACTGTCTAACATAATAAATGATGGCTTAACTCCACTCATTACAGGCGCTGTCACAGCTACTTCAGTGCAAAGTTGTGATTATGTTGTGGTGTAATGAGGCATGTTCCAGTTTGCTGACAGCATTATGGTTTCTGCTAATTATCCTATTTTTCTTATCTCTGTGAGTCATAGAATAAATAGAACAATGGTAAGTAAAGACTTGTAGTTAAAACAGTGTTATGTTGCCTTTTTTTTTGACCAACCTCTTGAGTTATGGAGGACATACAAGTCTTTGGCAGAAACAGCAAGAAAGCAATTTGATGAGCTGTTGCTTAGTTGCTTTTATCTGCTTGTTTTATCCTTTAGTAATCAATGACAGATTTTAGCTTTAATCTCACTGTTAGTAAGATTCAAAAACTACTTTTCCCTAAGTAAAATCACTACTTCAAATTGCAGGTGATTTAAAAATATGGAAGAATATAAGATAAACCAAGCTCCTCAAGATTGAAGAGAATCTTCTCTCATCCAGATCATATCTTTAACCTAAGGAATGTAATTTAAAAAAAAAATTCTGAGCATGATACAAAGCAATGTATGAAATTAAGTAATTTTATTCTGTGATTTGAACTTGTCTTAATCAAGCATACTGAAGCCAAAGGGAAGTTGGTGAAGCTGAAAGTCAGTGGCAAATATTTATGTCTGCAGTACATTTGTGTTTCACAGCTCTCTGTCTTTTTTGAGCTCAGTTTTGCTTCAGGAGTGGCTAGCTACTGTTCCAAGTCTGGAAAATTAAAAAGTCTGGCATTAAAGGTATATAGCCATTTGTAATAAAATTTATTTGACTAGAAATGAACATTTAAAGTTCATTTTGAGGTCTCTTAATATGTGTGCTACAAAAAATACTAAAAGGACTTCAAGGGATGTTATTTCTACTAATGGTTCCATCAATGACTAATGTCTCAGTTTAGATCCTATTACAAACTCCTCATAATGCCAATATAAAAACCCTGCTTAATGACACTGTGCCCTTCATTTATTATTTTTCTGACATATGTTTGTATGAACAAACTTCTTTCACCAAAATTACCTGGGGGGACATTTCATAACGTTTATAATTTCTGTCATCAGGAGAAAAGACACTGAATACAAACATCAGATCCATCTAACACACATTGACTCCAGAATGTTCCTTCACTCTGTCAGCACTACGCAAACCTTCATGGAGACAGATGTACCATTCCTTCACCTCATCAATTAAGTGCCAATAACACTGTAGGATGCTGATAGCTTCCTTTTATTTGGAAAGCTGTATTTGGAAACTATGTGAGAAAACTACTAAGGGATAGGAACCTGCTTTAACCACAGCCCATTTGCTTCACTGTAATGTCCCTGGGTACTTCAAAGGCTTCATTAAGCATTTTGAGACAGGTAAATAGTAATGCAAGGTGGCAGCCAGAATTTTAATGTTATAGGAAATTTCATTATTTTGAAGTTTGTTTTCATTCTAAACCAGAACAGACCACCACATGAAAATTTCCATGAAACAAATATTTGAGGAAAAGACTGGGTAGGAGGTAAGTCAGGTAAAATGTTTTCCTTCAGTTTGACTTCTTTCTCCATTCCTCCCAATATGATTCAACACATTTAGAAATGACAGTCATTTCAAAAAAAAAAGGAAAAGACTAAACATTCACAAACAAAAATAAATTAAGCCACCATATTAATAAAATTAAATTCTTCACTACATGAATATGCAGCTTTGTTAAAGTATATTTTCAAATGAGAGAATATTACACCAGGGAAAATTATCCACTTTTCTATGATGCAGAACAATAAGATGCTCTGCTCCAGGGTCATTATGTGTTAAAGGAAGAGGGAAGAGGTTAGGAGTCTTCTCAGCTTTTTTGCTGTCTTTCGCTGCTGAGTCTTTTTTTTCCCCAGATCTTGTGTACCTGATTGAAAAATAGTCAGGTGCAGTGTACCAGTAGCCTGGTAGAGCATGACCAATAGCCCATGGGGAGAAATTACACACCATGGCCAGCCAGAAGGGATAGATAGGGAAAAAATTCAAGAATTTCATAGAATCATAAAATATGAGGTTGGAAAGGACCTCAAGGACCATCTTGTCCAACCTTTCTTGGAAAGACCATAGTCTAGACAGATGGTCCAGCACCCTGTCCAGCTGGATTTTAAAGCTGTCTAATGTTGGGGAATCCACCACTTCCCTAGGAAGATTATTCCAGTGCTTGGTAGTTCTCATCCTGAAAAATTTTCCTCTTGTCTCCAACTGGAATCTCTGCAGGAGTACCTTATCTTTTGCATGTGACTCCTTGTAAAAAGTGAGTCGCCATCTTCTTTGTACTACTGGAACATGTTGATAAGGTCTCCCCTAACCCTTTTCTCAAGGCTGAACAAACTCAGACCTCCGATTCAGTGGTAACATTGAGCTTGTGTTTTTCAAGGCCATATGTCTTTCTGTAACCGACACTTTTCAGCTGTCCTCTTTAAGGGATTTGTACTTCATCAGTGTTCCCAGAATAAGTCACCAGAGTCTGACTACTCAGTTCTTCAGCCAAAGCTACTGCAGTCCTTTGAAGTCTGTAAGGAAACATCAGTTTATAGTCGCCATGGGCCTGGCCCAGGGTTTCTAAATAAGAATAGACATATTAATTATATACAGAAATAACCATCAATTCCAGATTGCATTGAGAGACAGTGGTGATAATTTAATTGTAGTTTTCCACTTTTCATGACTGTCCATGACATCAGCAGATTATTAAATTATAGATTTCTTTCTCATCCCAGATTCTATGTTATTGCTGTCTGGAAAATTAGATGAAATTATTAAGAAACAAGGTGTTAAACATTATGTCAAGATGAATATGCCCATCTAAGAAAGTACTAAAATATTACTGAATATCTATCAAAAAAATCTGATGAAATCACATAGGCATCAAGTCAATGAAAGAGCCATGATTTGTCCAAAGTGGGAAGATTTTTTGAATGGTCCTCCATTTATTTTCAGTCTACCCCTACAGCTCACTTTTTCTTTAAAGTACTGAGGGGATACACAAACTCTAGCCAATTTCTAACATGAGTTTGTCTGTTCAGCCTGCCTTAAGACTATGGTTTTGCAAAGACATTGTGCTTCAGTGAAGGTTTGCATCTCTGGCTGCTCAGTAACAGACCCATTCAAAGCCTTAAAGAGAAATATGTTGGCATTTCACATCAGGAAGCAACAGCCACAATTTTTTGTTTGCTTTTTAATACCTCCTCATGACTGTCCCAACAATGATGTGATGGTCATCTTACTTAAACAGTAGCACAGTGTAATACTGGAGCACTTCTCACAGACAAACCATTTTTTTTTCTCCAGACAGAAGTCAATGCCAGTTTCCCACCAATCTGGCAACTGCATCCCTGCCATTTATAAAGCATAGCCAAAAACTTTAAAAGCTGCCAGCTGAATAAAAGTATCACTGCACACTGAAACTAAAGGTTACATTAGGGAAAACATCCCTTCATGCAGTATTTACTAGGAAGACAATAAGGTCTTTTTTTAGAACCCTTTTGTTCTTTCCCACATAGGGGAAGGGTTGCCTTATAAGTTTGTTCCCATTTACAGGGCTCAGAGAACAGAACATTTCTGCTTTCAAGCTTCCTAGCAGATATTGAACAAAGTCAGTAACAGCCAAACTTCCACCCTTGAGCACATGATGGTTGTGAGCAGGTGAGACATTACACTGCAGAAAGCTTCTAGTAAAGATCAAAACAATCATCTGTGTGAAGCAAAGTGATAGGGGTGGTAAGTGTTGAAGAATTCATCAACCTTGAAAAAACCTATCTGAATGAGGCATTTTCATCTGGGTTGGGTGGCCTTTGCAAATCTCAATCTGCCTTCTTTTTTATTTATTGTCCTAACTCACTATTCTCCATCCACATGTTTTATCCGAAGGGGAGGTGGGGTCTGTATGGAGGCAACAGGAGTGTCTTGTATTTTAAGTAATTTCTTTTTTTTCCCCCCTGTATCAGTACTGTATGCCTGGTGTATATAATGAATCCAATACAACGTTCCTGGTAAAGGAATATTGTAGTTACATCTTAGGGTACATCAGGCAAAGTATCGTCAGCCCTTCAAGGGAGGTGATTGTCCTGCTCTGCTCTGCCTCACCTTGAATATTGTGTGCAGTTTTGACTGCCACAATATAAGAAAAATCAAGCTATTAGGGAGTGTCCAAAGGAAAGCAGTGAAGATGGTGAAGGGCCTTGAGGGGAAGCCATATGAGGAGAGGCTGAGGGCACTCGGCCTGTTCAGCCTGGAGAAGAAGAGACTGAGGGGAGACCTCATTGCAGTTGTTATGAATAAAGCAAAGAGATTCTTACTGCTTCACAGAATGTAGTACACTGTCTACATTTTAGAAGACTTTCATGACATGTACTGGATATGCCAATGGCCATTATGCTTGTAAGTGTATTTGAGGGGGAAATAAACTGCAGGTTATAGCATATTTAAATAGCATACTCAAATAATGTCACCATTCAAGTTTCTTTGAGGGTCTAGACCCAAACATCAACTAGTGAAAAATGAACACAGGGCACCTGTGCCTAGAGAAAACCATGCACAATGACCCATTAGACAGCTGATGCAAGACATTGTCATTGCAGAGATCACAACTAAATTGTAACTTCCTACAACTCCAGCTTTTAAACTCTTTCCATCTGCTTCTTCATTGCACATAGACTGTTAGTGTACTAAAGCTGGGTGAGCCACTCACATATTACCACATCAGTGTTTGTCACAGTGAAAATGTCCATATTATTAAAGGTTTCACAACTATTTAACTGCTGGGGAACATGTTCAACATTTTGCAACATGGCAGACTTATGTCTTTCAAGCTGCTTAAATACTTCTAAGTTTTTTACATTAAAGTGAACAAAAGAAGCTTTGACAGTTCTCTACCATTTAGCAAATGACAGTACTTCATTGGACAATCCTGAAGACATGCTATTTAGGGTATCATTGTTCCTTTCAGAATAGAGATATAATGCCAAACAAAATCTCTCCAGAAACCCTTAAAATGATTCTTTGAAGTAAACACTTACTTAAGCCCATTTGTCTTGAGGAATTACTTTTTAATTCCCTCTCTCAAGCACAGCTGTAATCCACATATTCTCAATTCAGTTTGATGTTTCATGGAACTACTTGATCAAGTTTATACATGTAGAGTAAACTCATATATCTTATTCTCTTCAGATGGGTGAAGTAAATGTTCCACTTAAGTTGACAATTCTGCAAAGGTAAATTGACATAAATTAGAGACATTATCTGTTTTGCTTTGTTTCTAAAGATTAGTTTAACTAATTTTACCACATGGGTATATTCTAGCACTGAAGTATTGAAAGACATTCCAGTAATCTAAGATCTGGGCCATTTAAATTATAAAACCAAAGTCTCTGAAAATTTCAGTTGGCAAACCTGCATTCATTTTCCAAAAATTCATTTCATCTGCGTTTCAGTATGAGTTGACAAGATTAAAATGAAAATTCTTTCCCAGCAGTCTTGGACTTTCTGCTTTCTTTGTCAAGCAGATCAGTGGCAGCTTTTCTTTCAAGGTCCTATCTCACTTGGCACCATAAGGTTTTGATGGCAAAAGTGCAAAATACTGCCTTTCTAAAGATAAAAACCAAAACCATTTTGCCTCAATTTAGTAAAATCACCTCCAAAATGAATAAGCAAAGTTGTCAGCTACTGCAACAAGGCAAGAATCTACTCTGACCTCCCACATTGTGAAACCAGTCTCAGAAAAAAAGACTGGGTTGAATACTTGCTGTTTATATTGTCAGAAAGACAAACTTCCTCTGTTGGGCCAGAAAACTGGTCGCCAGCCATGTGATGACAAGCAGATGTGTGTCATCTAGGAGATGCATGGTCAGTACCTCTGGGCAACAAGATGCTGAGACCATTCTGCCCTGGAGAAGAGAGGCTCCATAACAACCCAGCAAGATCTCAAAAAGTTTTTGGGAGCTCTTCTTTCAGGTAATGAAATAATAAACAGAAAAAAATATTATGGGTAAGGGTGTCTATCGTGAACCAGCTGGGAGTAGTTGCTGTGCTGCACAGATGTGTTCTGATCAGGATGGACTCATACCAGAAATGAAGCAAGCTTCTGTCAGATGCCTTGACTCTGGTATTTTAATAAACCAGTGTATATTAATTAACATCCACTCCTTTTCTTGACATGGATTTAACCAGAGCAATTACAGTTTTATCTCCAGCTACATCCCAAATCTCCTCTTTCTGTAGAGATGTTCGGACAGAATTTCTGTTCCAGCTGCTGCTTTGACACTCCTCCTTTCTATTCTGTCATAGCAATCTTCACCAAGAAAGTTACAAGGCAGATAACATTTTCTCACCTAATGATGAAATTTCTTGAAAGTAGCTCTAAATTGCCCAGCTAGTAAAGGAGCCAAGGAGCCCCGAAGAAAGATCACTTTAGGGAATAGGCTTTAGCTGTGACAGTTGCTGCATTTGCTGCACATGCTGAGTTCACACGCAGTCTATTTTCTTGTTTTGGTTCCTAAAACATTCCTAGGACCAGCTTCCATTCCCATCAGTTGTTTTCTGAAGTGCAGCCACTGTTCCCATCACTGCAGGTCTGCATCTCTCTCTACTGGAAGGAGTAATCCAAATTAGATCTCAAGGTAATTTTTCCCCACAGGGACACTACTTCACATATTGATGACTCATTTTAGAGTCCATCTAGGGATTTTTACTGATTTGGATCTGCTCCTAATCCGTGTCTCTCATCTTGAGAGGGAGGCTCATTCAGCATTAGTTCTTTTTATTCTCGCAGGACATACAAGGATGAGTTTGGAAGTATTTGCCATATTTTGCTTTAAATAGCAGATCTTGGGATCATCTGATGTTAGTCCCGAGAAGATCTGTATCAGTGTTAGTGTCAGAGACTGGGGTGGTACAATGAAAACAAGGAAAACTGTGAGTCCATGCTGCAAACCTACTCTCGAGCTACAAAAAATTAATCATGAAACTGTTTCGCAGTTGATCAGCTGTTTACTCAGATGAATCATATGCAGTTTTCCATAAACCATAGAAATGTTATCTCATCTGGAGCAATACAATGATGCAACAGTTCCTTCTACTGTATCACTACAGGAAGCTGACTAAAATTATAGTTAACTTTTATACCCAGAGCACAGACCTAAAGAACAGCATAAAGTTGCAGATCAGGATAATTCACAGGATTCTGCAGATTGGGGAATTATATTATTTTTCTTTTAATATAGCAAGTAACACTGCTTTTGGAACATTTTTATTCTCTAGCAAGTGGTGTATAGACCATCCATCTAATGAAACAGTTTTATTGTACTTGCCAACGTCATAGATTTGGAGGACAAATCAGCATTTTCGCTGGAAATCTTGCTAAGAAACTTACCTTTTTTTTTTTTGTTGTTCTTTTGTTAATGCACATCACTGGCAAGCAAGAGATGTTCTTTTTAAATGGATTGAATTTTCTAAATTATTCCTTCTGGAGCTACTTCATTTTTGAAATCATTTATTCCTGGATCCAGCATATCCTGGCAAAGATTATTTTTATTACAGTGAAACAAATTTATGATCTTGAACTCTGAAAATCCCCATACTAGCAGATATCCTAACACATTCCTTAAATCTGCAGATCAGCTTAGTGAACAACCTTATTCCATCTTTCAAAACTATTTCTATTATCCTCCGAATCACACTGAAATGTGCTTGTGGAAATTGTAAATGAAGTGGTGCTGGTCTGACTGAAATGGCTGTGACCTGAACTGATGATGTAATGGGATTCAGCAGACTGGATCTGCCATGTTCTTTGTAGTTAGACCAGTTTCCAGGCAGTGTGTGAATGACCTGTATGCACATCAGGACACAGCTCGATTGAACTTCTCTTTTCAAATAAATAATCTGAAGAATTCCTCCTTGTGAATTTTTTTTGTGAACTAGGCCTGATTTCAGGTGGTTCATCAAGTCCTAACTTGCAGGCTGCTTGTATAGAAGTCACTGCTTAGTATTTAATGTATTTTAATTAAAGAACCTCAATTATATATTTCAGTTGTGCATTTTTGCTCTGCAAATGGATGTTTTTTTAAAGGCAAACCTAGAGTGGGACCTGACTCTAATTACAATTTTGAAGGACAGAGAGGTATGAATTCTAATATTTGTGCAACACCCAGAAGATTGATCTGTTTGCATGAATAAAGAAGCAAGTCATTAAAGCACTCACAAAAGAGAATAATATGTTACCAATAGTAGCTACATGACTTTACCATAAATATTCATAAAGCTCTTAGTGCTTTATTTTTTATACTGTTCCATTTATGACAAATGAAACTATACCACAAACATGCACCTTAGTAATCACATAGATATATCCTGGAGATGCTGAGAGGTATTAAGCAACTGGCAAGACCAATGTGCAAAATGTACTTCTAGGAACGAACTTGCTTGGCTGATCAGTTGGCAAATACACCAAAGAATTCAAACATAAAAGATACTGATTTTCATCATGTGGTTGAACACAACTGCCTGTGCTTTCAGCAGTATGAGACTGTTGGTTTGCACTAAGGATAAATCATTTATATGCTGTGTCCCTTGTATGTCTTATGAGACACTACTGACAACTTTCAATGACAAAATAAGGACACTTCCCTTCATTTCCATAGAATTCAAGTCTTCCTGCTCACTCTTCTTTGGGCCGTGTTGATCTTGAACTTCAGTAGTATCAGCAGCTGCTGAGTAAGGAGTTGGCTGTCAACACAGATATTTAAACACAATCTTAATTATTGAGTATTTAGTTGGTCTCTCAGGAGGTTATTGTCCACTTCTGTTTGTGATCAACTCTCTGCTGAAGAACGTAATTCCCCAGGAGACTGACTGATTAGCTGTGTGCTTCCCCACGCTGTTAGCACAAGATCATGCTGTAGGCCACTGAAACACATTCCTTCCTGTTAAGGGAATGAGAAGCAGTCCCACTTACTGATGCAGAAAGACTTGGGATATTGTGGGTTTGTAGTAGATTGCCTTGGCAATCTGTTCACAGTGGTTGGCCAGGCTCTGCCCCTTAGAAACCCAAAATCTAGTATTCTCCGCGTGATAATATTTTATAGATAATTGGAAAAGAGGCAATAGGCATCACATTCACCTTAACCTAGTCACAAACTGATGATAGAGCTAACAGACAGAAATAGAGTGCTACTTAAAAAAATCACAGTAAATAAATGATTCAGACCTATGAGAAAGTGAATAAATTGCATCTGCTTAACAGCCATGCTAATGAGTGTATTACCCTTTTTTTTCTACATGGTTGGTTCTTCAGTAAGCATATATATATTACATGTTTATCTCACTTTGCTATTCAAGAGTTACATGTACATCTGCTGCATGTAGCCAAGGGGTCATCTGCAGAAAAGAGATTGGAAAAGTTATAGATCTATGAGAAACTGTAGAAAATACTACTATTGTTTACATCACACAAATTATTATTTCAGATATTGATTTATCCAGAAAAAATACTGTTAGAAGAAGAAAACTAATTTTAATATACCTGCCTTGCCAAAAATGACAGAAGAGGGGGTATCTGAACCCAGGAAATTCTTTTAGGCAATCAGTGATTTAAACCACACTGGCTTCATTAGAAAAGAACAAACAAATAAAGGGAGTCAAATTAATTTTGTCTGGAGCAAAAAAATTAAATTTTCCTACTCCCAAGAAAGTGTAGTGAAGGACAGAGTTTTTAATGCAATGAGCTTACAGAAGGCAAAAAGTGCCAGATCATTAATTAAAAAGTAAATAAGGAAAATTAAGTGATGTACTGAAAATGAAGGCAAAAGTGAAGAGAGGCTTTAATTGAGGGATGAGCGTAAGAAAAGTAATTAAGACACCATTTGGAAGTAAACAGGAGATGTGACAGAGGATAAATCATCCTCCAAGAAAACCTCTCTCTAGATCATTAAATACTTCAAAATTATTTATTATGAGCATTTCCCTCCTCACCTTTCCAAGCTTTGTGCTATGTGCTCATAGCACTTGGAGTAGGAGGAGCACTCTCAGCCCTGACAGGTTGCCAAGTTCCCCCCTGGCCACAGGGAATGGTGACAGGCTGATAAACTAATTCACCACTATGCTTTTCTGGTTGACAGTACACTTGTAGCCACTCTCATCTCCAGCCCCAAACCCACAGACTCTTGCTTTGCTTTCTGATTGGTGTTTTGCAAAATCTTACATCTGCAATGTATTTATCATCTAAGATGAAAAGCAAAATGGAGAAACTGTGGAGGAAATCTTGGCTTCTTTGGGAGTGCAGTGTTCAGGTTTCAGAGACAATAAATATGCCAGTGACACATTTCTCAAACCTCTGCTATCCTGGCACCTACCTCCCTCAAGCATGTAACATTGCATGATGGAGAGAGGCAATACAACACAAAGCTCAAACTGAGGCTCAAGCCATTAAAAGGGGGATTTGGAGCACAGGCCTCCCATTCCAAGACTCACTCCACAGATGCAACACAACACCAAGGGTTTGCTCCCAGTCCTGACTCTTCACCTTGTACCCAGCTGTGACAATGCAAGAAAGAGACCACAGTGTAGGCACCAAGTGGTGATGTGAGGTGGGACCTAAGCACTCAAGACTGCATGGGTGTGCCTGATGTTCTTTTTAATAGATGCAATTCCCCAGCACTCAGAAGAGTTAGAATTAATTCTTAAAACCAAGAGCCTTGTGATATCCAGGAGTGCATACCTCATTGTGCAACTTGTTTCCTCTTAGATTGTTCTTCAGTAATTCTTCCCATTTGTCTCTAGTGCTGCCTGCTGCCTATGGGCAGAGCCATCAAGCAGGTGTGGCCAGAAGTGTTTATTGTTCTCCACTGCTTCCTCCATACATTTCACTGACACTTGTAGCTTATGGTACTTGTCTTGAGAGAGTCTTCAATCTCCTGAGCAAAAAAAGCTCTCTTCTGCACACTTTTACTCCATGCTTAGAGTATGCTCCATCACTCTTCAAGATTCCCCCCATGTATGAAAAAGACAGGCTAAAAAAATCCAAAACAGAGCTCAGGACAGATTCTAAGGCCAAGCAGTACCTCAGAGAGAGACAAGAGTTGCCTCAGCAGATGGTTAGAGCTCCTTTTAATGTAAATGTTAGTTTATGGAACAAAGCTAAATAACTCTGGACATTCACTTGAGGTTCACGAGTGTGTTTTTCATATGTCTCTGTATCGAAGACTGGAGTAGTGATGCACTACCCACACTGGTGGATGCTGGAGGACTCCTGCCATACTGAGCTGTTCAGACCATACTCAGCCCTTCTAAACAACTGAGAGAGTAGCCCTGAACTGAGAAACCCTGTTTATTCCTTGCATTTAAACCTATACTGTTACTTTCCTACTTTCTCTATCTCAGTCCTTCTGTTTCTCCAGTTAAGTACTAGGCACTTGAACTATAATATTAGCTAGTGCCCCAAGACTCCGTTTTTAGAACAGGAAATTTTTTTCTAAACCTAGGAGCAAGGTGGGTGAGAGAATGGATTCTACTACATTATCAGTTTGAAAGCAAAAGTGTGTAAAAGGATGACCACTAGCAGCTTCTGCACTATTAGCTAATTTTAATGCATACTAATACATCAGCACCACAAAGTGCCTGGTAGCAAAAACCTCATTTATTTTACTGCAGGATTTGACAACGTATATCACGTACCGCAGAGGGCACTTTGGCAGATTTTGGGAGTGGGCATGACTAAGAGATGAGCACTGAAGTAAGCAGAAGGGACCAGCTGTGCTGCAAATCTTTGTCCCCCTGCAAGAAAAGGGACATCATTGGTTTATTAGCTGCATTTTGCTCCTTTAACAGCATTTCCATCCTCTGCTGAGCTCCTGCCAACAATGAAGATTGCATTAGCATATTTTATTCTGCTAGATTACTTTTAAGCTTCATGGCTTGTTTTAAAGTATCTTGAAACTATACAAAGTTTTTTGGGGTTTCTGTCCATGTTTTTCAAAAGATTAAAAGATGGTGAATAGGAATCTTTTACACAAAGTTACAGGGTGTGAAAAATATTTTGGAATTACTTGAAATATCAATTCTCTGTTTCAGAAACAGTGTGGCCAGAAAGACCAGAGAAGTAATTCTTACCCTGTACTCAGCACTGATGAGGCCACACCTCGAGTCCTGTGTCCAGTTCTGTGTCCCTCAGTTCAGGAAGGATATTGAGGTGCTGGAGCGTGCCCAGAGAAGGGCAACAAAGCTGGTGAAGGGTCTGGAGCACATGTCTTATGAAGAACAGATGAGGGAGCTGGGGTTGTTTAGCCTGGAGAAGAGGAGACTCTGGGGAGACTTGGTCACTCTCTACAACTCCCTGAAAGGAGGTAGCCAGCTTCCTCGCACAGGTAACCAACGACAGGATGAGAGGACATAGTCTTTAGCTGCACCAAGGAGGTTTAGGATGGACATTAGAAAGCACTTCTCCACAGAAAGGGTGATTAGACCTTGGAATGGGCTGCCCAGGGAGGTGGTGGGTCACCGTCCCTGGAGGTGTTTAAGGAAAGACTGGACGTAGCCCTTAGTGCCATGGTCCAGTTGACATGTGGTGTTCAGTCAGGTTGGGCTCAATGATCTCAGAGGTCTTCTCCAACCTTATTGATTCTGTGATGCTGTGAAATTGCTGGAGATCATGACCAAAGTCTGCCTGTCTGTAGACCAAATTTTTTGGATGCAATGTAAAGGCTGTCAATATGAACTAGAGATCCATTACTCACTTTGTTAGTCAGAAACAATTAAGAAGACATCTGTTTGTTACCACATTGACCTACATGCAAAACTATTGTGAACTACTTTTAAAAGACCAAAACCACATATATGCAAATACATAAGGAAACTTACTTTGCCTTTGCATGAAATTATGGTTGTCCCTAAGTCTGCATCCTGCATCCCACACGGTCATTCTTCCAGTTCCCTTGTACAGTTGGGAAATGGCAGTGTCTGGGCAGACAGACTGAACCTTCTTCCAAAGATGCTGTGTTATCCCCACTGAGTACAGAGGGACTCTGAGAACTAGTTTAGACTAAATAACTCTTAAATAAAGATGCATGGGATGACCTTCAGTAGGTAATTAAAGTTTGTGTCAAATATTAATTAACCATCAAAGTAATTTGTTATTTTATTATACCATTGTGATAGATAGATTTTATAATTTGCTAAAATCAAACCGAGATAAGGTATTTTATTAAATTCTATATTATTTTGTTTAATTGTAAAACAGAAGGTTTTTTTTAAGAATATAGGAATTTCTTTTTTACAGATCCCAGACCCCAATAGACAAAAGGTTTAATGTTTGTAAGGAATGTAATACTCCCTTGTTAGAGGCATCCTTATCGTACAAGTAAATCACCTTTCTGACACCTTGAAGTTTTCCAGACTGAAGGAGGATTCAGTTTGTGGCGCCTAGGAGTCGGAAGAAAAGACCCCTTATCACATAAAAAAATAAAAAGCCAAACAGACATTCTATTGTATAAAAAACTCCTTACCACAAACACAAAAGAAAGAAACGTACATTTTAAGATTCTACTTTGGGAAAACTTAAAATGTAA
>JAWWEE010000074.1:24697533-24747877 GCA_035221455.1 Xenops minutus
ACTAACCTTTTTTTTTCCTTTTTATAATAAATAAAATTAGTAAATTAATGCTGATTTCACTCATCGCTTCATCGTCGTTAACACCATCTTGGTCTGTAACATCTCCTAAGTGTGCCTAGACTCATAATGAAAATGCTGATGATTTCTGGTAAACGTCTTGCTACCAGAGTAGGCCACACACATGAGTTTGCTTCAGTTTTACTTTTCAAAGAGTCTTTACGCTGCAATGAAAAACCTTTATTCGATACAAGCTGAATTACATGGCTAAATACTATGAAAATGGAAGTTATTGAAGATAGTAACACTAACTTATAACCCAGCTTTTATTTTAAGATTTTACTTAGCCTGAAAGGGCACAATGTAAGTTCACCTTGGTATTACGATTTACCACTGTGAATCTATATAAGCTAGCTAAATCACCTATAGAGCTGTAAATATCAATGAAATGTCAGGAATAGACAGCAGCTGTAAGTTGTGTTACTTGGCTTGCCACTATGAATATTAATGAAGTCTGGTGAGCAGTCATTTTGGCTGTATATGGTGTTACCAGGTGTAAAACTGTAAATACTAGTGATGTGGAAAAGACAGCCTATTTGGTTATGACCTGTGCTTTTTTCTAATCAAGTGTATATATATGTTTCACCCTTCAGTGTTTTGATTGGGTTTTAAGCAAGTCTCAGCCTCCTCTGCTGCTACAGTAAAACAGTATTTTGACAAATGTTTCCATCCAAAATGCGTGAGGTGGTTGCATTTCTGAGTTTTGAATACAGATCTGTTTGCCAAAGCCTGTCTCAGTCCCACCACCAGTGCTGCATTTCAGGGCTTTTAGAGAAGGACATATCTGTCAACCTTTGGCAGCCCCAGACATAGGTCTTGCACTTTATGCTATAAGCAGTGCAGATGGCAGCACTTATGTTTAACTTTTCCTGCTGCTTCCTATTGTAAAACTTTGGTTTCGGTTGTTCTAACACTTCTCAGAGTTTTCTGGTGTGCCAGCCCCCAGCTCAGGTTTTCCCTTTGTCTCTTTCCATCAGTGCTGCAGGGAAGGGGAGGACATGGGACCTTCATGCATACTGAAGGGAGGGCAGCATCCTCTTTGCCCTCATTCCCTTCAGAAGCCTGGGGTGTGCCTGACTAGCCCTGATGGTGCTCCATCAGATCTGCCCGGGCAATTCTGTACAATTACTGGTGTCAGTCAGGGTAGAGCTCCTACTGTCAGCTTATGGAAGGGTGAGTGCAGTGCTAGAGTAGAATGCAGCCTGAAAATCTACCTAATCAACCAGTACCTCCTCTGATTATGTAGTGTGTGTAAACATTTACAATAGAAGTATCCTCAAGCTGACTCATGCTGTTGCTGTATTTATGCACTTTCCAATGCTGTGCTGTTAGACACAAATGTGATGATTTCCAGAAAAAAAAAAAATCACCAGGATGGGAAAGCTGGAGATATGAAAAATACTCATAAGAGACTACTGCTATGAGCAATTAATCAGGATAGGCTAATACCTCAAGGGAACTGAACTTCCTTTGGCTTGTATGTTTGCCATTGAGTTTCTACAACCAGACAGGCACAGGGCCTTCTGAAAGAGGCAGAAAATGCCTACTTTAGTACTTGTTACATTTGTTACCTTTTTAAAAGCAGGAACAAGAATGAAAGTCCACCAGAAAAAACAATTTTGGGGAAGAGATCTGAATCAGGAGAGGAGGTATTGTAGGGCATTAAAAGAAGTACAGGAGCTGCAAACTCTCACCTTTCTCAGAAATAAGAAACAAATTCTTTAAGATTTCATTTCCCTTTTTAGACTTTCATTTGGGGGATTAGGTAAACACAGCTATTTCTAGATCTCCAGAAAAAGAGTATTAGATGAAACTACATTTTCTAATTGTCCAAGACTTCTTGACATAGCTCATATCTTTCCTTCAGTTCCAGTAAAGCCTACATTTTCTGTAACAATCACAAAACTACACTGAACATGTCTTTTCTGTGTCTTTCTTTGTCTTTTTAGTTCATGGCAATTTTTTTCTTTTAAAAAAGAAACGGCTTTGGAAAATGACTATAATCCAAATGCAGTTTGTAACTATAGTACCAATAATACAACACTTTGACAGAAGAAAAGGAGCATGAAAAAAATGCAAGAAAAATTCTTTACTGAACTCTCTTCCAGGGATACAAAGCACAACGGTAATAGATCCACCAGTTTTCTGGAACCTGTTAACAAAAGGAGTAGTTTTGAAGATTTGTCTTTAAAGTACAAGTATGAAATTGTGTTTCTTGTATCAAGACTCTGTGGAAACCAGGCTGTAATAGTATCTTGACATTGCTTGAGAAATGCAAATTTAGCCATATTAAACTTTCTGACGAAGAGTTTGAATGCTAGGAGGAAAGTTTCTTAGTTTGCCTGATATTGTATAAAATAGGGTTTCTAATCCAGATAAACCTGTTGGTTTGTAAATGAGTTCCTGTCTTATAGTAAAGCGTGGAACACATCCCAACTAATATCCAAAGTTCTTTCATGTTATGGATCCCTATGCCTGTTCCAGACATTAGTGTCTAGAACAGCTTCAGTATATAGGATATAGATTAAACAATTGCATGATATTGATATGTTTAAAATACTTTTAATGCAGATGTAATTTTCTATCACCATCACTTGTGAATGTGTGTATGTATCTATTTGTATGGGAAGGGAAAACTGACAATCGATATGCTCTTTGGTATGGTCTCATGATTAGTCTAACACCTAAAAACAAAAAAAGACACAGTCTTCTATCTTTACATAATGCTACTATACAGGATCACATTCCTAAAACACCATGTAATTCTCATTTGCTTTTCCATGCAGGTTCAGTTGCTATTCAAGCTTTTGGCTTTTCCTCTTCAGGTATTAGTAGTCTAGGTCACCTAGTCCTTTTGCTCTTTTGTGATCATGTTCACACCAGTAAGTTCATTCCCACAATGAGGCCTCACAAACACATCTGCTTGCTCTACACCCTACTGCCCAGCAATAGCTTTCAGAGAAAAATCTTACGCAAAGCAGGCTCTCCTTCCTCACATTTAGAGTTACATTGCACTGGATAAAACCATGGCAAACAGGTATTAGCATTCTCTGTACAGCTTCGCCTTCAAGAGCTGAAAAAAATGCTTCTAGATTTTATTTTACATCTATTTGACTGCCTAAGATGATTATGAGTAACACAGCTCTCTACATATTAAGACCCTTAATTATTATTTGCACACAGCTCATTTCTATGAAGGCACAGTTTTCTGTATAAGATAAAGACAAAAGTAGTTTTAAATATCTGCTTGACAAAGGAAATGAATATTTTTCAGATATACTATGACATTTTATTTTAAAAACATCAATGAAAACTGCACTGTTTCCTTCTGATGGTTGGGTATCTTCTTGCTTTGTGAATGGAGAACAACTGTATTCCCAGTTGCAAATGGGCTATCAATGCTGTGATACGTTACCAAAATTGCCCCAAAAATCTGTCATATAATTAGAAACTGCTGCCCCGATGCAGCACTGGGGATTGTTCCCACAACTATTGCTCTGTGTTCAGACCACAGAGTCTGAACACAGAATCTGAGAAGCACTCACACTGGGTTAGACCAAAGATACATCATCACGATATCCTTTCTTCAATGCTTACCCAGCAGGCAAAGACAACAGCCTGATCGGGAAGGCAATTTTCACAGGGTGAGGCTTATCTCTTCCATCCCTAGAGTGCTGATTTTTAATTTTCCCAAATGCAGGAAATCTGTGGTTATCTGGGCTGTTTTCATTCTCTTCCTGTAAATGACTGTTGCAGTTTTAGATAAATTGAAAAGATTTTTAGTGAATTTTTTTCATACCACTCATTACATAATTTGGAGCATGGGAAACCGCCCTCCATCCAAGCTAAATCAAGAAAGACTGTTCCCAGCATCTCGAGACCTGTTGGAAAAAAGGGTCCCTGAAGTGAAGCACCCCAGCAACTCAGGAGACAGAAGATAAAACAGTTACGCACCAGCACTCTCTCTCTTGGTACCTGGGTTCTTTTGCTCACTGGAGCACCACGGACTTTTGGAGTCTCTTTCATGGGGACCACCCTGGCTGTTTTCCACCTCAACTGCAGTGTTTTCCGCATCAGACCAAAGTTAGTCTGGCCTGGCGTGATCAGCCACTGCCAAGAGCTTGGGGATTTGCCTCTCGAGAGCCGCACAAAAGTGCTGCCACCACATGGCCCAAGACCACCGGACCCCAGCAGGACACTGGGTAACTCCACTTGGTTTGCTACGAAAGCCACGCCACCGTTCTGGCAGCATAAGACTTTCCTTTGAACAAAATATCTTTCCAGATTTTGTTTTAACCAAGGAGCTAGGTAATATTTTCTGCTTTTTTGTTTCTTTCCATTTTTAGTAAACTGTTATTTTTCCTTCTTCGTTCACACTCCTTTAATTTTTACCTTGTCAAAGGGGGGAGGGAAATAAAAGGAAAAAAAAGGAAGAGGATTCATCTCATTAGAGGTCACACTTCCTATATATTGTCATTAAACCAAGACAAGGTTCACTGATAATTCCACTTAGCTTGCTGGAGAAACAAGGTAGAGTGACTTTTCCCAGACCTTCACCCCTTTCTCCTCCTTCAGATCTGCTCATAAGGCTTTTGAGAATATAGGATCCCCTCTAGATATTAACAATAGCATAATCTTGGTGCTAGTTCTGTTATGTTTCCTCCTTATGGACTGCATGGTCTATGCCATATCTACTGTGTTGACCATGCTTAGAGACAGGGCAAAGATTCCTAGGGTAACTGTGCAGAGGCCTGCCCTAAGGCAGAGTGGCTGGTTGTTAATGAAGCCAAGAAATTTTTTACAGCACCCTAGGAAAGGATTCCCACAACTCACCCCTATGATATACACCTACTCGCGAACCCTTCTCTTGTTGGCTGCCCTGTAATACCTCCTGCTTCTTGTACTGCCAACAGTGGTGAACAAACAGTCCATACCCATTTCTCTGTGGAAGACTATTATCATCTCCCCTTTGCTTAGCTCTTACAGCCTGAAAAAATTATCAGATTCTCTGCCTGCCACCCCCCTGGAGTCCCCCAAGCACCACATGGCATTATGAACTCAATGGCTTCAAACCAGATGGCAAAAACTCTGTATATATTTTTATTATATATATAAATAAGGGTGAGTCTGGGGTCTAAAGAATATGGATATCTTCAAGTAGACAAGCTGTTCAGTGAGCAGGCAAATACATGCATTTGGTTTCTTTAGGCTCTACCCTATTTTAGTTTTCCACAGCCACACCCTGTGGCCTTCTCTCCAAAAGGGAGCAGTAATACCAGCCTTGCTGTTAAAACGAACAATCTATTTTCCTGAAATTTAAGGAAAATCTTTCATGGTCCATTCCTTTAATCAGATTTGGTTGGAATTGTGACTACATGTTGAAAAATATTCACAGTGCCCTGAAGGACTGCTGTAGAAACACACAGACATCATGATGATATAAGCCTTATTTCCTAGGAAGCTGAGCTAAAGCTTGCAATGAACTAATAAATTATTACTCATTCCAAATCACATTTCTCATATGATCTATTCTTTTATGAGTAGAAAGGGATATTAGGCCCATAAATCCTTTATTCATTGACAAGATAACAGACCTGTTAACATAAAAGCATTTTTATTTTACATATGAAAGGTAAGTCTTTTAACCAGTTTAATAAGAAAGCATTTATCTTCTTTTTTTCCTCCCCTATTGTTTTAATGATTCAAAGACAGAGAAATCCTGAATTAGTTAGAGAATGAGTTAGTTACTAAATTAATTATCCTGCATATTATTTTACTTTGAAATATAAATGCTGGTGCAAAACTGGCAAAGAGAATGAAATTCTACAGATAAAATGTTAATATGGAGGGAATAATTTAATCAAAGCAGAAGAATGATTGCTTAGTAGTGGTAGAGGTGAAGGAAGGAGGAGAAAAGACCTTCCAAACCTCAAATGTAAATCCTCTTTAAATGAAATTGGGTCCACCCTTGGTAAAGGAACCTACATACTGGCATACTTGCCACATGTGTAGATAATCACAACGGTATTTCACCACTCTGCATTCCCATTTCCAAATATGATTTGGTGGCTAGAATACAAAATTTCTTGCTTACTGCCTTTGTGTATCATCCTTATCATGCAGACACTCAACACATCTGCAATGAGTTGCCATATCCTTCCTGTTTTTAAGCAGCTCAGGTGCTTTTGAACCAGTATGGAAGCTGTCCACTTTTCTTGTCATATTTTTTGTCCATTTCTCTTCTCATGGTGTAATTTCCATTGAGCAGCTCCTGATCTTGGCAGTGATATATGGTCTTGAAAAATTTATTTGCTCTAAAATGTTGAACAGTGATTGCAGTCAGTTGAGCCAAATTGATGGTATTGACAGCTTAGACACTGCACAGTCCATCACTGAGAGCAAGAAACTGCAACATGTTTTGGGAATAACAAATGCAGCTTTGAAGATGAGCTAACTTTCTTCACCAAGACAGATTGTTTGAGTGGAAAGAAGCTTTGAACATATTTTGTGCTCCTATTGTATCATTTTAAAATGTCCTACCACAGCACATTAAATTGTGCAGTTTACCTAACATGACAACCTGCTCTTGATTTGATGAGTTCTCTTTTTTTTTTCCTCCATTTTTTACCTACTCTATTAAAATAAAACCTTTCCAGTAAAAATATCCACCAGATCCTGCTTGTATGAACTATCAGGAAGATGATTTTGTTAGCACTTGACAGAGTAACATATAAAATCATCGCTACTGGGAGTATCACAGATAAGGTTATTTTATACGACACAACATTCTTAGATCAAAACCAGGGTTTCTGACAGAGTGATGTAATATATGAATATATATATATATATGGAAAACACTGCTTCCTACCAAAACAAAATGGAATATATGAAGGATAAACCTTTCAGAACTAATAGCATCAAATCTTCACTATTCCTATTTAGTCTGATTTAAATATAATTCTGAACTTGTTTTTACTTCTAGAAACATGAAAAATCTCTTGTACATCCACAAGGGCAAATTGGCCAGGCATTGGGGCATTCAGTGAAAATGGGAGTTTGTAACTCTCTTATTTTGGAAACAGAAGATGTCATCATTCTCCAGTGTTTGAATATCATAGGTAACATGATCTTGATTAAATTCTCCATAGAATGCTTGAAGCACCCTTGGGATAGGAATAAAGCTGTGTAACTGTATCCATATAATATTTAATTATGGCAAAATGCCATCACATGGGCAATGTTTGTATTCCTGGGTTTGGGATGCAGACAGACTCCTGAGTTCAGGTGCAATACTTAGCCATGTACCAACTCTGTCTCACAGCACAACTCAAGTGCTCACCACCAGGATGTGTGGGAGCAATCACAGAAGACGTAAATAGGTGCCTGTTTTGTGTAACTGATGGTAGACCTGTGGCATTTCACAGTGTGCAGACTGGGACATGTGTGACAATGGTTGCAGGCGAGTAGCAAGAAAAGAGGGAGTTTGAGACATGTTTCCCAAACCAACTCCACTTATGTCACTGATCTTGCTGTTCATCATCAAGTGCATCCTGCTCCACCAGAGAAGAGGTTGAAAAGTACCTCTGAACATCATCCATTCCTTCTCAATGCTAGGATAACTTCAAAGTTAGACTGGGGACAACAAGCCTGCTCTGCACTTCTTGCCCATGGACAGACTGAGAGTACACACTCTTGTGCTTCTCAAACAGTTCTTTATATATCAGTATGTGGAAGGGAATCATCTTCCACAGCAACTGTACTTTCTGATCATGGAATCAGTGTAACTTGAAGTAACTCTAAAAACCTTTCTCCAAGTCCCAAACTCTTCTGCTTCCTCCAAGCAAGTGCCACCTTTGGCATGCAAGCCTGAGCTGCAGTTCCATCTGTACCTCTTGTCCTGTCTTGCTCTACTTGTTCCTTCCTCTTCTCCAACACTTTTCAGATTCTCAAAGGGTGGGATCCCCTCTTCCAGAATAAGACCAATCTATTGCAAGTACTGGTCCTTATGACCAGCCATGTCACTGTAGGGAACTTGAAAAAGTGGTTTCATTTACAGGTGGCTTTTGACATTTTGGT
Organism: Xenops minutus; assembly: GCA_035221455.1. Lineage (NCBI taxonomy): Eukaryota > Metazoa > Chordata > Aves > Passeriformes > Furnariidae > Xenops > Xenops minutus. Next base: position 24,705,667 of record JAWWEE010000074.1, read on the forward strand.
GACCCCTTACTAGGATATTCTTCCCTCAAGAAACCAACAAAATTTCTGTTAAAGTCTTCTTCTAGGACACCTAAGATATTGTCTGTATACAGAGCTACATGTGGCTGCTTCATGAAGATCTTCATGATTTAGTTCTGTTTGCCACCTTCTGTTCCTCAGGTACAGAACTCACATTTTTTCCACAGATCTTGTGAACATGTGGCGAGTTTTGTGAACATTTGTGAAGACCCTTGGAACACAGAAGACCCAGAATTGCCTGCAGTGCCAGAGCCTCTATTCATGGTGCACAGCTACAGCAAAAAAACTACAGTCTCATTGCTGTATAAGAGAAGGCACCAGATAAATCTACTCATATTTTGACATCAAGGAGATTAAAATGGTGCTTATGCATGCTCTGGACTGGGGATCCTTTCCTAATCACTGCTTTACTTCAGTGGAAAGTCACAACAAAATAATTTATGCTCTCAAAAAGGTGCAAAAGAGATAAAATGCCTTTAAAGTAAAAGTAATAATGACAGCAATGGCAAAAGCATTCTAGCTCTTAGTAAATGTGTTTACCGACTTTTTAAGAGAAAAGCCTTTTTCTTTACCTGATCTTTGTTTTCCATGTTGTACACTTGACCATGTGTGTAGAGTTTGGCTGGTAATCAAATGGTATCATTTGATCCAATCAGTGGTAAAGAATGGTAATCAAATCACAGTCTGTCAGAGGCAAACCTTTGCTTTCAAAAGTTAGTGTAAAAAATAGAGTTTGATTTAAAAAGCAAATGCCGTCATCTTCCATTTTGTTTCAGGAAAATATCAAGGGAAAAGTATAAAAAGTGTTGAAAACTACTAATATTTAATGAAATTCTTGAGAACATATGAAAAAACAGAATACATAATGTGTCCTGAGGTAAAAGACCACAGATCTATGAGTAATATTTGTATCTTTGATGTGTCCAAATAAATTGAACATGTTTCTCATTATTTGCTACACAAAACTTGGGGTAAATGACTCAAACTTAGAAATAGCAAAACTAGTATTTTTATTAATTATATGCCAACACATTCATGTGGGAAGATGTGAACATTTTGTAAGCACAAATTATCTTCATTTTAAGATGGAGAGGAAACTGTCCACCACTCTGGCTTTCACCTGGATAATTTATTCCATGTTTCCTTATGGTATCTTCATTCTGGCATAAATCTTATATCCTCCTAATATTATTAACAAAGAATTTTACCTAGATGTTGATTAGAACTGTTGCAATGGAGGTATCAGTGGTTCTACCGCCACTGCTAAAAACAGTATCACCTTTCAGTCTATTTTCACTAACCAGATCTTTACCTGAAGGTTGATGCCTTCACCCATCTTTTCTAAAGCTAAGAATAAATTACTCAGCAATATGCATTGTCTTTTAGGCATTGCACAGTAAATGTGCACCAATTATGGGAGAACACATGTAATATACTCCTCAGATTAGTAAAAATAAGCAGTATCCTTCTTGCCATTTTAAAAGAGCACAGCAATTGCTCTCAGTCCTCTGGCAGAGTGGTTGTAGTTCTTTACTTTCAGGGAAGAGAACAGCTGAGGAGATGGCTAACTGGAAGATGCGCAGGATAGGAGAGCTTCACAATTTCTGCTGATTCACCGTTTCTGAACTCTGTTTTCAAGCATCTAATTCTTTCTGGTGTTGGTCAGGACATGTAGGAAACTGAATTTCACTCCTTTAAGTGCTCTAGTAATCAGCTAATACTTAATCATTGCAGTCCTTAGGTTTTTATGTACCTAAATCCTCTTTGATAACAATAATAACAATAATAAAAAATAGTAATTGCACACAAAAATACAGGAAGACTTCTCCATAATTTGGAACACATGCAAGGCATGTGATATAGTTCCATCATTTGGAGGTAAACATCGTGCCAACTGAAGTACATGTTACTAAACAGCCAATCTTCCCTCACATTCCTGGCCAGACAGGCAGCATTGCTCAGGTACAGAACAGCCAATGCACCCAGCTCTGTGCTCAGCTCTGTGCTCAGCTGTGGATGCACAGAGCCAAGTGGATTTCCAAGTTGGCAGGTTATGTGGGAGTCGGCACAGCTGCAAATTTGCACATCATTTCTATGTGAATTCATGACTCTGGATGTCCTGGGAAAAACAACTGTCTGGGAAACTGTTCAGGGTACAGTTTCATAATCAATATAAACTACCAAAACTATTTGCATACACATAGTACAATGCATCTGTGAGGGCTCTGAGGCAGAGCATGGGCCTTAGTAGCCAGTCTGAGATAAGTCCTCATGCATCATTTCATTAGTTAAAATATGACAACTTTGCCTTAATAAAGAATGGTATGAACCTAGATGGGACCCACTTTTTATTGCTACAAGTGCACTGAAAGAGGAAGAATTCAGGAATTCAGCCCTTTTTAGAGCAAGGCTGGGTGGTGTGCAGAATCTGACCTTAGATTTGGGAATGACAGAGTTCTCTGCTGCATGACTTTTTGAAGGGATGAAAGCTTTCATTTCTACCCAAGTGATGATCCAGTGATGTTTTCTCATAGGTACACCTGACTCAGTTTTGTCACCTTCTTAATTTTACTACTTCTTATTTTATACCTCAGACTTACAAAGAACTAGATTCTTAAGACTGTCTGAGTTCTTAAGTGGGTAGCAATAGGCAAGTGTCTCAGGCCTGTCCAGTAATCTCATTTCAGATGAATGCAAGACCAAGTTAACACCTCGTTTGCCATTGTTCATTGGTATCCATTTAATGAGAGGGAAAATCTGGGAGCAAGGTCATAATAGGGGGTGATATGTGAATGAGTGAAAAGGGAGGGTGCTGAAGAGGACTCTTACAGGGCTCTGACTTTCAGGATACCACAGGGCACAGCAGGCAGGACCCAAATGCTCAACAGGGAGTCCCCTTTCCTTAGTTCAATCCAAGGCTTTGTGACGCTCATGTTCTGTCCTCCAGCTCTTCGCAAAGCTCTCTTGAGTCTTTCATCATGCACATCAAAAGGAATAGAAGAAGAAATGGATGTAAATTATCTAAACATGAATCCCACCATATCAGGGACTTTGCGTCAAGCAGTGGGGACTGTGGGGTGAGAGAAAGCTTCTTTGATTTCCTGGGGCTTGGAGGTGGCCCCACAAGACTTGGTCTGAGAAATTGCCGCTCCCTCTATCTGCTGACCAAGGTGGGGCTCATCCCTTCTTAAAGCCTTTGCATCAGATGTGGCAAGGATTTAGAATCGCTCAGAAGTCAGCATGAAGTGAGTGGGAAAGGATGACAGTGACAAATAGGTACAATAACTTCACATGCAATCTGATCAAAAAGTCTCCATTTTTCTTAGCATCCACCAGCAACTCTGTCACCTTCCTCCTCAGGACACACATTTGAATTCCAGCACGAATAGCCCTTCTTTGGTTAGGTAGCTACTTTTGTAAAATTTCTGTGTAATAAATAATCCGTATAAATTCATTTCACACTTTTTGTTATCTTTTCAACTGAAGAATTTGGCAGAAAGGGACCTACTTAAAAATGAACTTGTCACACACATGATTTTAGAACTTGAGAGTTTTTGTCTGTATTGTAAGATTCAAAACTGGAAGACAAGACAGCCAAGCCATAGAAAGATATTGTACTTCAAGTGATTATCAAAACAGCACCTTGGTATTTTCTCCCTTTCATTACCTTTTTTTTTTTTCTCCTTTATTTCAGTATGTAAACTCCTTACATCTCCCACTGATTTTGTCCTCAATCAATTTCTTTTTCTTTACTTTTATCTCACCACACGTTCAAGACTAAATTTGTGTATGCTTGTTCTAAAAATGCCAATGTGCTTTTACAAGTTTTCGCACAGGGTTTCAGATAAATGTTAAGGATTTAGAATAAAGTCCCCTAAAAATTGAGAAGCAAACGCAAAGTAGAAAATTCATAAACAAAATTTCTGAGAACTTCAAAACTTCTGGAGAAGTGAGGAAGGAGAGTGATACACTGAGATGCAACAAGTGCAAATAATGAAGAAGATAGTGTAATTATGAATTTGTAAAAGCTGACTAACATAAATACTGAAAAACTGGCAGTTGTAGTAATATTAGAATCCATTTCAGTTTTGCCAAAACTGTGCCCTTTTATCCTTCTGATTTGTGAGTCTATTTTTCAAATGTACTGTGTTACTGAGAAAAATATTAATATTCAATGAAGGTATAGTCATATAAATTATCTAATTTCTAAAACAGCATAGAAAAGAGGATGATTCATCAGTGTTTGATCTCAGGTTAAGATAGTGTTTTAATTAAGCACAAATTATAGCAGCCATGAGCAGCTAATCCTTTTCTGCCATTGCAATGAACACTGGGAAGCTGTGGGGAATTGGCAGGAGTCTTCACAAAATAAGCATCATCCTCCCTTCAGGAGAAGGCCTGGAACTAGGGGTAGGAAGGAAGGCTACCCAGGCTCATGCCCAGACACTGAGAGCTGCTGTTGCATGGATCAAAATAGAGTGAGTGCAACAGTCATGTGGCCATCATTTTTCCAAATAACCAAGCAGTGCTCTTGTGCATTCCCATGGCATGAGATGAAGACTGTTCCTCCTCCTGGACTATCACTCCAGCCTGACCATCCTCCTCTACTGCTGCTGTCTGCAGTAGGAGTCAGACAGAGGTCAGTGCAATGAGGAAAGGTTCTGGTGGCAGGATCGGATAGAAGATACTCAGGTATTGAAATCAGGCCAAGGACCTGGCTTTGATGATCCATCTGTAAAATTTAATACGACCAAGGTCAGTCTTTGACGAGTCTCTGAGAAAAGACTGTCCTTCCTACATAGAAGCTTTACAGAAGGTGCTCTAAGCCTAGATTAAAAGCCAGGGGTTTGCTTTCACCTCTTGAGGAAGTAAGTTTAAACCCTTAAGTAAGTAGTAAGTTTACCCTGCTGTGAGGTAGTTTGCAAATACGCTTGAACAATGGGAGCAAAAAGCCTTAGAGAGTGAGCTCCAGACTCAGAAGGTTTGGTTTGAATCAAATCAACTGATTTATAAGTATATTTGTAATCTAATAAGTATTAAGGAGACAAAACAGGATCTTTGCATCAGAACAAAATGATGTCAGCAGTTTTCTTCCAAGAGTGAAGAACTTAATCTCAGGCATCTGCTCCTTTGCTGCTCTGAGTCCTTTGCCCTGTGAGAAGAATTCGCATTGCAGGTATTTTCTGGTCAAGCTCAGACCAGTGATGCCCACAATCTGCCTCAGCTGTTGGAAACATTTTGTACCACATTTCATGGTTATCCCTGGCCATTTTGTTGGTGGTGGCAAATGTGTGTGGGGGAAATGGTTTCATGATTAAAAGCAACAGACACTGTCTCTGTGAGAGGAATACCATCCTGTATTTGCTGTTGAAATGTGCTGTTAATAAGTCACTTCCTGTGGGGTTTTTTTGCATATTCCATGTTTCTTGTGAAAACTGGTGGGTTATGGTAAGGCATCTCCGAGTAGCTACAAGTCCAGTTCTTTGCACATTTGTTTTGAAATAACACACATCTAGAACTGCCACAGAGGACCTTCTCCTCACCAGCTCCCCCACAGCTCCTGCAGATGTACAGGTGGCTTTGCACAGCACTGTTTCTCTCTCATAGAGATCACAGAGCTGAGAGTAAAGGCTTTTTCTTCTCTAAGGACATGCTCTCTTAAGAACCTCGAGAAGCTCAACAGGACTGCAATTATTTCCCCTTGCACATGATTGCTTCTAGAGATACCAAGTTGCGGGGGTAGACTTCTCTGCAATATTTACATTGTATTTTTACATTCAGCATCTTAACACCCTGATATTTATTTTTATTTCAGTTGGTTCCACCTCCCACCCTTATGCCTAACTTAGTGTGGACAAAAGTGGGCCTTGGATTGGGGTTAAAGCAGCTTACTCTGGGTAAGTTGCAAGTGATAGTAATGCCTCGGTGGGATGCAGGGCAGTGATAGGAGTGTAAAAGATAACAGAGATCAGAAGAGTGGGGAAACCCACTAACTTTTCAAAGTGAGAATTAAAGACCAACACTGTATTTCCAGCTCTTACCAGATGATTCAGTAAGTGCGAGATCAGCCTTGCTTCTGTCTGTATGTCCAGGAAAGGGCATTCCTGTGGCATGCAGATCTCACTGTTCCCCTCCTTGCCTGCCTGTGAGCACAGTATAATTGAACCTATGTCTTATTGCACAGGCAAAAGAATAATCACTCATTCTTTATAGATGGAGAGGGAGGAAGAAAAAGATGCATAATTATCACATATGCCTCATAAGCATTTATATGTACAAGCATATGTTCTGAAAATGCAAACCTTTATTAAAGGAAAAATTGAAGGTGACAAACTTGTAATGTAAAATTTAAAATATAGGTGAAAGACTAACTCAATAACCTGTCCACATAGAAAATTAGGATGGTATTGTGAGTTTTGCTAATTTTTCCAATGCTGCTCAGATGCTTGGCCAATAAATAATCTAATAGTGCCAAAATAAATCACTGTGTAACAAAGAACCCTCGTTTGTGATTGAAATCATCCTATTTACCCTGGAGACACATACCTATGAAAAATTTAGGAGGTCATCAATCACGGCCTCTCTTTCCAATGTTTATAAAGTTGTATCTTTGGATAAGAACATTTCTAGTTTTCTTGTCGTGACTGAAAACAGAGCTGAAGTCTGGTATATTTAGAGACACTGTGCTTACGTAGACTGCATCTCAACCCTAATTTTTTGAAGTTACATAAAATAACTGCTCTGGGGCTGTCTCTGTTATTTGTGGCTCCCTGGTAAAGTGATGAAAAGACACCTCAATATACATGAGAATTGTGCCCTAGGTTTAAGTATACAGCATGTAATTGTACAGCATAAGGCCACTGAAGAACAATGCCAGATGCATCCATTTCATGTCAAGCTCTCTGAAATTGTGCATATGCAAACAATTTGTGCAGATTTGTATTCTGCACAAAATCTTACACAGTCACATGTAATTTGCTATTTTCCTATTGCATTTTTGCTGTGTATTAATGGTATGAGAATCACTTGATGACAGTGTAGCAGCCAAAGTGACTTATCATTAAACTATTGGACATTTTACTGGAAATCAAAACATCATCATAAAATTCAAATAAACATTTCACAAGGATCATCACACAGGAGATATCACATTAAGCCTACTGAAAAAAACAATTCTCTGAGGTGTGTTTCACAGGCAATTGCTTCCCAAATAGTTTTCCATTAGTGTTGAGATTCAAGCCACAAAAAGTGCCTTCAGTTCAGTTCTTAACTTTGATTAGGGAAATATCTGGATAAGAACTCCAAAAGTGCATTTCTCTGTCACTTTCAGGAAATGTAAACCCCTATTTGGTTTACTTTGGATCTAATGATCTCTTGATTCATGAACAAAAATCTTTACCCTGGTTGTTAGAAATCACATGGTCTAACTAACAGAAGGGTGGGATCTGTGCCTTGAGCTTGGATAGAGCATGGATTTTCACCACAGACACCTGGTACCTACATGCAAGCTCACATATTTATTCACAAGGTTACTCATAGAGATATATGCTAGTATCATCTGTCTGAGGCAGATGCAGTTTTGGTAAAACAGGAGTTTTTTGTTTGTGTACAAATGACATTTTACCATGCTCTAGTGCATCCCTAGGGCAGGGACTGGGAAGCAAAAAAGCAGTAGCTTCAGCTATTTACAGGTCAAGATGTAGCTCTTGCTGCCTTATTTGAGTCTTCTACCTCCTTTCCACATGAAAAAATTGAACTCGGAAAATCTTCCTGGGAATCAGTTTTGCTCATTAGCCATGAAATCTGCTCACTTCCTGAAAAGTTCATAGTGCAATGTCTGAGTATTGCAGGTCAAAGAAAGATTAAACAGCCAATTTATTTTAGAAATTGAGAAAGAGAAAAGTGAGCTTGACCTATTAGTCAGTTTTTCACTTCCACCCAAACTATTAGGTGAGTCTGAGATAATGTATTTGAATTCATTAAGTTTCTGAAGAATACAAAGGACCCCTTTTAAATTTTTCTTTTCTTCCTATCTCAAAAAAGAAAATCCCTGTAAATTCATAGGTCAAATATGATTATATGTGTTTTGGTAAAATGCTGAATTAGAGAACAGATAGGACTTTTCAGTTCAAACTTATCATACTTTCTGTGGACTCCTGGATGATAAAAATTGACTTCACAGGAAGTTGGGTGTTCTCAGGATTTCTGTGAGACATGAGCTTCAGCAATATTTGTAAGATTGGTAAGCCTGGTTTGATATATCTGACCTTTGCTCCATTGTCACTATAGTAAACAGAAACAACATAATGAAAAAAAAAAAAAAAACAACACAAGGAAACAATTTTTCTCCAAGAGTTTTTAAAGTTCACACATAAAAGGGAGTGCTCAAAGCTGTAGCATGCAAATCTCATGGTTTGGTTTCCCAGAGTTGCTAAACATTGTTGTTACTCTCAGCTTATTGATAGGCAGAACGAGGAGCATTCTCACCACTCACACTCGAGATCTCAGCAGAGGTGTCCACAGCCAATGCTGGAGCTGCATGTAATCCCTCCCTGTGCTTTTCCAAATCACACTTTTTCTCAACTACCCTATCAAAGCAGCCTGTGTTTACTAGAGGGACCCTCACTTCATTGGGTCACAATCTTTCTTGTTTATGTGCAGTCTTATAGACAAAGTGTAGACACCTCTAGAATCTGGAAGACACGCCTGGCTGTGCCCTGCGTTCTGAAGAGCATTTCTGGTTAACAGAGAGACCCGGTATTAATCAGGCCTTTATTTAGAGAACAAAGGTCCAGGTCCCCCTGGATCCACAGTTATACGCCAATGAATGCTCATTGCAGAGAACGTTTTTCACTATGACCTTAATGGTAGCATCCTGTAGCAAGAAGAGGGGTGGTACTAAAGAGCTTATTCCAGCTCCTGAGCGCTCCCGTCTTTACTAAAAGAAACACTGCTAACTCTCGCTATATTCCATCCACGCTACCTGATTTAGGCTGTGGTACCATGCACCATGGTAATAGGCTGAGGGGGCTGAGGGAACACCAAGGGTAACTGAGAAGCCTCATGCACAGCTGACATTGAAAAAATAAGATGGGACAACCATGAAAGGAAAGATAACCTAAACAGTTATCTGAGCCGAATGCCATCAGCAGCGCAAAGCTATTGTAGGGGAAGGACGCAGGCAGGGATGTGCTGCTAGAGAGGCTGGCTCATTTCCAGTAAAGGCATTCGCCTGCCAAAGCCGCCCGTCCAGCGGTGCTAGCCTGCTGCCCTGCGCCGTCAGCCCGTCTGCAAGCACGGACGCGCCAGACCTGGGGTGCACCCACCCGGCCAGGCCCTCCTCAGCTTCGTCTATCCCTCACTTCTGGTCCCAGCGGGCCAGGGCTGCCTGAGCAGTGCACGGGGAGGGCAGACCTGGGGGAAGGAACAGGCCCGGGCACGGCAGACAGCGCCGAGGCCGGGCCGCCGGGGCTCCTTCCCCGCTCCCCGCTCGCCCCGGTCCCCTACGCTGCTCTCCCTCCTAGCGATGCCGCTCGCAGTGGAGAGCAGCTCTCCCTGCCGTGGGGGAGCGGGGCGCGGGAGGCAGAAGGGAAAAGCGGCATTCGCACCCTTAGGTCCGAACTTGCATCTTGCATCCACATCCTGAGCCTCACCCCGCGTCCGCACCTGCACCCGCAGCCGCCGCGGGGACGCGCCTTCGCAGGGGCGGCCCCGGGGGCACGGAGCTGCCGGGGGAGGGAGCGGGGGAGGTGGTATGGGGGGGGAAGCTGCCCGGCCGCCCCACACACCCGGCCCCGGGCAGATCCGGGCGGTGCCGCGGGAACGGGAAAGCGGGGCGGGGGCCGCTCGCCGGGGCGGGGGCTGTCACGGGGCTGGGACCATAAAACCCGGGGTAATTGCATTTAGGCAAATGAGGCTGCATCGGCCCTCCCCGTCTCCAGGTATATAAAGTGGGGAGCGCTCCTCCGGCCGGCCAATGCGCTCGGAGAGCAGCTCCAGCTCCCGCGCTGCAGACGGTGCGTGCGCCTCCGGGGGTCCGTCCGTGCCTCTGTGTGTGTGAGGGTGCGCTTGTCCGTACTCTTGTGAGCGGGTGTGCGTGTGCTCTTTGTCTGCGTGTGCGGGGTCGGTCTATATGTGTGTACTTCTCTGGGGTGGGTGCCTATACATGCTTGTGTGTCCGCACGTGGGTGTCTCTGAATGTGCCAGCATGTTTTTGTTCCGGCCCTGATGTGCGAAGGGGTCAGTGTGTACCTCTAGACACCTGTGCGTGTGTGTAGAGCTGCATCCCTCCGTAGGTGTAAGCATCTGTAGCATCCGAGGTGTGTAAGTATTTGTGTGAGTTTGTAAGTGGATGCGTGTGTACCTGGATGTGTGTATGAGGGGGGTGTATCTGGCTGGGTATGTATATGTGAGAAGGTATGAATACCTGGATGTACATCGACGTGTGAGGGTGTGTTTATGTATAGCCCTGTATGTCCGTGTGCGGAGGGGTACCTCTGGCTGTGTGTGTGTGTGTCTCTCTGTGCGCTGGTGTGCACAGCGAGCTGCATGCGTCTATAATGTGTGGGGTGTGCGTATAGCCAGAGGTGTCTGTAGCAGTCGGGGGGAAGGGAGGGTGGTGTAACTCTGCGCCTGTGGATCTGTACGGGCGAGGAAGCCCGTAGTGCCGCCAGGTGTGCCCGGGGGCAGCTGTGCGACTGTGTGCAGGGCTGTGCGTGCTCGCCCCGCCGGGGCTGCGGGTGCCGGTGCTCCAACCTCTGCCCCCGCAGGACGTCGAGGCGGCGATGAGGCTCCCGCTGGCTTTCGCCGTCCTCCTCCTGGCCTCGGCACAGGCGCTGGGCGAAGAGATGGGAGCCACCGACGACCTCAGCTACTGGTCCGACTGGTCCGACAGCGACCAGGCGAAGGTGAGCCCCGGCGGGGTGCGGGAGCGAGGGGCTGGGTGCCGGGCGCTGCCTCCCGGGCGGGCGGGGTGAGGTGGGGGTCTGCGCTGAGCGCCGTCCGCTGTCGCCCCGCAGGAGGAGATGCCGCTGCCCCTGGAGCACTTCCTGCAGAGGATGGCCCGGAGACCCCGGCCCCAGCAGTTCTTCGGCCTCATGGGCAAGCGGGATGCCGGTGAGCGGGGTGGGGGGCTGGCTGCTCACGCCTCTCCGCTCGCCTCTTCTCCTAGTGCCTGCTCAAACTTCACAGCACTTGTCGCGCGGGTTTAATGTGTTACACCTTTCTCAAAAGCTGTCATGTGGGTTGTTTGGGTTTTTTTGATTGCTTTTTTTATTTCAAGTTTTATATCAGATAAACTCACCAACTGGAAAAGAGAGAGCTTCACATTAAAGTGCCTAGTGCACAGCAGTTACTGCATGTAAACCCCGATGAGGAATATGATAATTCACAGGTCAGCATACATGCTATTGAATTGCCCATGTGCTGAAATCTGTTGTGTGTACAATTATTGCCATGTTTCCTACATGTTTACTGATCCAAGAAATTGGAGCTAAACTGATTTAAATTGTGTGGGTTTAGCTAAAACAACTCTCTGTAGTCTCTTCAAAGAGAAATGCAGTTGTAAACCATCACCTTAATTTCTCTTAAGTGGAATATGAGTAGTGTAGATTTTGTATTTGATTCTTGAAAACATTGCAGTAGCGTCATATGTATATGCCAATCATTTTTCAACAACTCTTTTTTCCTCTTTTTCTCTTTCCATTTCTCTTCCAATCAGGATATGGCCAGATCTCTCACAAAAGTAAGTTTAAAAAAGTGCAAATATTTTAAGTAATTATTTGAAGATATTCAAATAGAGAATAGTGCATTTTATTGGATTAGTTAGAAGGAGACTGGTTTCAGCTAAGGATTGGCAGGACTGCTGGCGAAGAGATGTGCATTAAAGGATTGAAACCTTCCCCCCAGTGCCGCTGTGAGACTGTATCTCTTCTGAGCTGCAGCAACCTTCGAGATTTCAATCCATATTAATGTGCGGATGTTGCAGCTCTCTCTTATTTCCCTAGGGGGGGATTCTGTAAGCCTTTCTCATAGGCAAGGCAGGCTTATTGCCAGACTTGGAGAGGAGCAATTAAGATGGCAAAATCTGGAAAATTAGAGTATTGAATTTCCAAATACCCAAGAATGCTTTTGCGGGAGAGCCCATGTCCTCACATGCAAGATACTGTATCTGTGCTCTCAGCATTGTTGCTCTGGGAATCAGGCTCCTGCTTACAGTAGGGGCTGATTGATAATGTGCTGCCATATGAACACACATATCTTGCCCCACTAATAAGTGTGCCTTGCTCTGCTTCTTTGTAACACCAAGCAGAACATGGTATCAGCACTGTGGTGTTACTTTGGTCTGTGCAGTGACAGTTTTATTCTCTGAATTTCTCTGAAGATATTTAAACAGAAGTTGGAAGATTTATAATAAGTAAAAATCATTTTGTATTCTGTGAGACCTCCTCTGTTCACAGAGGTCAACAGCTGTCCCAGTGTTCTGTTATCCACAAGATGCTTTCACTAGGGTTATGTATTGGAAGACCAACAAATGGGTGTGATACAAAGCTCATGCCAAATAACCTGCTGGCTAAACTAAAAAAGTTATAGATTTTTAAACTGCTTCAGCTTGAATTAATACATGTGAGGTCTGAGGATCTTGCTTTGTAGATGAATTAGCCAAGCAAAATTCTTTCCAAAGAGAAATTTCTAAGTTTGCCTCAAAACTCTGTTTAGATAAGGAATGAAAATGGGCCATTCTTCTTAATCTGAAACTGTAGCTACCACCATATCTTGATATATGCTGTAGGCCAAAAGTTGGAGTAATTTATCCTCTACACATCCAGTGCCTTGAGAAGTACTAATGGGACAGGAAGGTAATACCTGAACTCATAAATATTCCAAAAGCAGAGCCAGACTGGCTAGCTAGACCTGTCCACACTTGGAGTCCCATTGGTTTCCTCTCCAGTAAGGGCTCTGCTGACTGGCAAGGGAGATTTTTCTTCTATGTTACAGAAATAAAACAAGAGGTAGAAGAGATGCATCACACAGATGCAGGCTATACCAAGACACTGCCTTCTTGTGCATTTTCTCAAATCAATAGGAATCGTACTGAGAGAGAAATAAGAATCCATTTGTGGCCATTTTTTCCCATTATACTTAAAGAAACAAACCCACAAAACAAAAAGTTAAGCTAAACTAATGAGAAGATGTCCACTAACTGGCCTGTGCCTTGGTCTAACCTGTTAAGTCTGATTAGTCAGGCTGATGTTCATTCTCCATTGTCTGAGAGAGATGTGAACAACTGGTCTGTGAGACAGACAGTGTTGGAGCCTGTCTTCCTTCCTCGCGAGAACACATTATCTTAAAAGCCTGCCTAGTTAAAATGTATTAAAACACCACTAAATATATTTTTTCAGGGCATAAAACAGACTCCTTTGTTGGACTTATGGGCAAAAGATCTTTAAATTCTGGTATGTATATCACTAAATCTGGTACTTGGTAATACAGAGCCTCTTCATTCCGTTGCCTCTTTGTTCTCTCCCAGCGGATGGAAGAAGCAGTCTTTATATAGTGTAGGCCCAGAGTTCTCTGAAAGAGACCCAGGGTTTAATTTGTTGCCCAAGATATTTCAGGGTTTGCTTCATTCCAATGCTTGAGATGATCAGATTGATCTGTGCTGCAGGTGAGCTCAGGTAGAAGTCCCTGGGACATTTTCATTACTGCCCTGTCCTTGCATGTTCTACTGGTCTCCAAAGTGCTAATACAAGAAAAAAAAATCTAAATTTTACTGACATATCAAGAAAAATTCAAAGGCAGAAAATGTAAAGCTCATTTAAACTTGTAGTCCAAATCCAGATCTCATCAGGTAAAGGGACATCCTCAATTGTCTCTGGAGATCATTATTCCTAATATTTGGAGTGGAATATGGAAGAACAGACACCTGTCATTAATAGCACCTCATTCTGTAGATCAAGCTGTTAAACATTCCCAGGCTTTTCTAGCTTTTCACTTCACCCAAATAATTTTTAGCTTTGCATGGATACTGTGAATTTGTGCTATTTTCCCGTAGCATCCCTGTGGGGCATAATTCTCTTCTCCCCTAATTTGCAGAGCCCCTGTGGGTAACTGCAGATTGCCTGTACCTTCCCTGTACTATAGGGCTGTACTGAGGAAATCTTGCACTGTGAGCAAAAGTATCAGCTGATTCTCCAGAATGGGAAATAAAAAAAAATAATAAAAAACCCCCCTAATATGTATTCCATGTCTCTGAAATAGTTCTCACTGTTTTGTTAAATGGATGATAAAAGTTAAATTACTAGCTGACACCTTTATATTATGTGGATACATGCTGTGATCTATATTCTGCAATTATGATTGTCAGTAACTATTTTTTTCCAATTAAATCCCATTCAAGACTAACAATGTTGCTCTCACACCATTTTACAAATTGCTATGTATCATGAATAATTTCATACAATTTTATCTGTGGTGGCAATAGCTATTAAATGAATAATACTTGTAAATATATCTGCTATCACAAAAGTAAATAGCCTGGATGTAATAAATTTGGTTTGGTTTCCATTGGGATTACATTTACATTAATATGAGAATGTAAAATACAGCAAATGTTTTAAAAAATGTGAAGATTTTATTACCCTAATTTCAAATTGCTAGTATAGTCAGGCTACTGTTACATGGTATTTCTAACAAAGGGAGAAAATGAAGTTTCACCCTGTTGAGCTGTATAATACCTATCTGACAGGTAAAACCAGAATTCACTGCTTTTCTGCCTGATTCCTTAGGAGGCAAATGGTAAGAAGTTGCTTCTGCTCCTCAAGAGAAGAAGATAGGTCCTAAGGACTGTGTAACCAAAGCAAGATCAGGAGTAGTAGCATTAGGACTACCCTTACTTCTCCCTACTGGAAGATATTTAACTGGGCAGGACCATTACCTGGTGCTGTGGTTTTCTTCTGCAGAAAACCCCAGAGCGCTCTGGCAATGTGCAGGACATTATGCCATCCTGCTGGGTGTGAGTGTGGTGCTGACTTAAAGCCTCATGTGACAAAGCAGGGTACCAGGATGCTGATGTCTCAGTCTGTGGTTTGGTGACAGCCTTGACCAAGAAGGGCTCTCTGGGTTTTGCTCTCATTTTAAAAGAACAAGAAAGAGATATCTACCACTACTAAACACAAAATATGGTACTGAAGACTATTTTAGGCTGCAGCTAGTCCACAGGGTAGTCTGAGTCAGTCTGAGGAGCTTGGCTCCCACCACAGTCTTTGGTAAAAGTTACCCCTGTGTGCAGGGCTTGGGATAGGGAGGGTTTAAACTTGGCAAGGAGATGATTGTGGAGGAATGAAGGTGAACATGTCTACACAGAAAGCCTTTACCCACAAATTGACCTGAATGCTCGGATCCCATCAGTTAGATGGATTACTGGGAGGTAAAAGGGCTTTGAGCTAATGGTGCTTCAAGCAGTGGGACAAGAGGTAGAAAACACTGCTCAGACTTTCAGCCTTGTGGAGGGCAGTGTAGTCTGGGACGTAAAACCAAATCAAAGCAGCTCACGGTTGGGCAGGGAGCTCTTGTGTGGGTTCCAAGAGCGCCACTGAGGTCTGGGGGTGACCCAGTTGGCTGCAGGTCTCTGATATTTCTGATGCTTCCTGGGGTTCATGCAGGGCTGCACTGTGTGCTTCATTCTGCTTCATTTTTTGCAGGGTCCTCTGAAGGGAGCATAGCACAGAATTATGAGCGGAGACGTAAATGAGACATTCCTGTGCACTATTTATTAAACTTCATTTGTTCTGATGGCCAATGCAGTGTAATATAAACTAACCACTGTATGGAATAATTATTTATTTAACAGCTGATGGGGTTTGGTTTTTTTGAGTTGTACATTCAATAAAATTATTATTTTTCATATTGTGGCAGTGATACATGTTGTGTAGGTGTGTTGTGGTTCTGAAAGGACCACCAACTCTAGTGATGTCTCACAACAAAGCACATTGTTTGATATGACCCATAAAATTATGTTTACTAAACCAAGCAAATACTCTTTTGTTCATTGAAAGCAAGTCTATCAGCTTCACAACCAGTGCAGAACAGAGCTGATGTTCAGTCTAGTGCCTCAATTTGTTTTCATGGTTTATAATGTACTGTAATTTCTGTATCAAAAAATATATTTGTATCATTACAGCATGTTTTATGTTCTGTGACTATGTATCTATATATTTTAAAAAGGAGGGTGGGTAATGTTTGAATGGGAATCCAAGGTCTTCATTTCATAGTCTGGAATTTTATGACAGTAACGTTTTAAATAAAAACTACTCTGGGGCTTTTGCAACATACTTCCTTTGGTGATAGTAATGGAGTTATTTCCCACATTGGTCTGGAATGAGATTTAGATCCATGCAAGAGTGGTCTGAGACTGGAAAGAAATATGAAATTAATGATTTCTTTTTGCAATGAGGCTGTGAGCTTCTTCATGTGTGTTTGGTGAATGTTTGGGGGATTTACTATGGAGACAGGAGTTCCTGAGATTGCTTCAGGTCCCACAAGGTGCCACCCATCTGAAACCTGGTGGAAATCAAGAAGCGTGTTGACTGAACAAAAAGGGCATGATACACTCCCCAGCTCCAAGTGGAATAATTTGCTGTGGAATTCATCCAGTATTGTAGGTTTATTATTTGAAAGCTAAGCTTTTAATAAATTCTAGCCCTCAGATTCCCAATAAAAGCACCTGTTGGCCTGAATCCATGCAATATAAGAGCAAAAAAAAATGTGCATGTAATTATCTTTTAATTAAACTTTGTGGTTACTATATATCCAGGACAGTCCTGAAGTGCTACATATATTTTACCAGCTACCAGGGCATCCAGAGACCTCTCTTCTTTCCCCCTGCTAAAAGCTATACTTTTCTGTTTCATGCTATGATGCGAGCTTTCATCACAGATGAAACAGCAATGAGAACAGTCAGTGTATACAAAACAAATTTCAAAATAAGTAATACAAAGGGTTGTTGTTTTCCATCTTGGAAGTGAACTCAGCAACTTCCATTTTCAACATTATCTGAGGCATCATCAGAACTGCCCCCATTAAGAGTGAGTGGGTGCAGGACCTCTCTCCTGCTAGGTTAGAAGCAGCACCTTTTCCTGCCCATGTTTAAAACTGATCCCACTTTCAGCTAAGTAGTAGCCAGATCTAGCAAGGCAGGGGCATATATGGTGAGAGAACTGAGACTGATTTACAATAGGGACCACGCCCATGTGAGACACAGTGGTTGTACTGGCAATTTGCCAGCTCTCCATCTTGCTGCAGCTAATTTTCAGACTAATAAGCTTCTGTATGAGCTCCCACTAAGTTCAGTGAAGAGGGAAAACTGACTAACAGCATGGCAAAAGGACTGTAGAAATGGATGTTGAATAATGCTGAGTGACGGGTAAAAAGAGAAAAAGCTTTAAAATGCTGTTCCTCTAGCCTGGAGACCAACAGTGCTCCCAGAGCTCACAGCCCATGTGTGCTGAATTGTGAGACAGAGAGTAAAGCAAAAGCCCCACTGTTCGCTTCCTGCAGCCTGCATGTGTCACAAACCTCCCTATAGAATCAACCACTGCAAATATATCTGCATCCAGAGAAAGCCACAGAAAGTGGGCTGTAAGTGTTTGGAGGACAGCACAGGTACTATTTAACAGCATCCAATAAACAGATAGGACTGACTTTTCTGGAAAAAACAGAGAATGGTTTGCATTGGAAGGCACCTTTCAAGATCACCTAGTCCAACGCCCTGCCACGGGCAGGGACATCTTTCACTAGATCAGGCTGCTCAGAGCTCCAGCCAAACTGACACTGAACACTTCCAGGGATGGAGCAACCACAACTTCTCTGGGCAACCTGTTGCAGAGTCTCACCACCCTCATTGTAGAGTTGCTTCCTTACAACCAATCTAAGTCTACCCTCTTTCAGTTTAAATATCTGATCATTTTCATGGCCTTTGTCTGGACTTGCTCCAACAGATCCATTCCTGTGCTGGGATCCCCAGAGCTGAATGCAGTACTCCAGATGGGGTCTCACCAGAGTAGAGGGACGGAATCACCTCCATCAGCCTGCTGCCCACACTGCTTTTGATGCAGCCTGGGATGTGGTTGTCTTTCTGGGTGGCGAGCTGGGTCATGTTGAGTCTCACATCCACAAATAATCCCAGGTCCTTTTCCTCAGGGCTGCTCTCAATACATTTTCTGCCCAGCCTGTATTTGTACTTAAGATTACCCTGACCCAGGTGTGTGACCTTGCATTTGGCCTTGTTGAACTTCAGGAAGTTCACATAGGCTCACTCCTTGCGCCCATCATAGTCATTATGGATGGCATCCCTTCCCTCAAGCATGTCATGGCACTACCACCACTGTTCAGCTGAGCCAAAGCTCACTGTCCAAGGCTGAGCCTCTGGCACCAAAATAGTCTCTTTTTACTTGTCAGTCTAATGAGTAGTTTTAATCTGGCATTTGCAACAACTCATTTTAATCTCTGGTGGTAAAACAATGTCAGAATTGTGCTAATTTGGGTTTTGAACAATACATTTAATATTGGTGTTGATGTGTATGTTTATATACATATTTATTCCAAGTCAAAAATAAAGCAAATACACCAAAATGCATGGTCTGAAATGTTCCAGCTGACTCTACCAACAATAGAAAAGAAACCCCTCATCACATTTCAGTGCTGGCAGGGACCTCTTGGCCAAGCTGTGCCATGTCAGGGTTGTGGGGCTGTGCCTGCCCAGCAGGTCCAGGGCCAGATGTGGAGGTGCATGAATTGACACATCTGCAGGCATCCAGCTCAGCAGCTGCCCGGTCCTACCCCAGGTTCACTCCAGACATTTGTCCTCACAGGCATCCTGGAGACTCACACAGGAATTCTTATTCTTACGTCTTTTATCTGCCTTTAGTCTGAATCAATATAGTCTATGCATTCAAAGGGACTTTATAATAATATCTGTGGTCTATAATTTCTTCATTTTAAGGCTCCTTCAGCTTTTAAACGCTTACCTGTTAGACAGAATTTCTTGCCCCCCTGGGCCACTGGGCCACTCCTGCCTTTGATTGCTGGGCAGTGCCAGCTCCCCAGTTCCACTGCAGATCTTGAAGAGGCTTTCACTAAATCCCCTGCTGTCTCCGCAACAGTCAGCCACAACCATGACACAGACTTTACTCTTTTTGACGGCAACAGTCTGACACCCCTCAGGCTGCATAAGCTAATCAATAACACTGCAGCAAGGGCATCTGTCAGCAAAATGCAAGTGAGCTTTAAACAAAGAAATAAAAATCTGTCTAGGAAATCAGCATGTAGGGTAAATCCAGGGTGATGGTGCTAATGGTCACCACTGAGGAGGTGCTACAGGCAGTTTGATATCACAGCCCACCTCCAACATGCTCAGCCCACTTTTTGGTTGTTTGGTTCCCTGCCTCCTCCCCCAGAAAACCATCATTCTTCTGCATCTTGACAAGTGGCTGCTCTTCTGGTAGGCACTGTCTCCCTCACACACAGAAACTTCCCTCCCCCCAGATCAAGATGCTGAAGTCAAGCTCTCAGCTGACTGCCTTGCCCAAGCATGACTCAGGGGACATCATCTCCATCTATTATCTCCATCTCTCTGCCGTTGCATGGAGACTGGTCATCCATGGTGCAGGTGCAGCCAAACACCCTGGGAAGCCAAAGTCACAGCACACATTACCCTGTCCATGAACTGGGGAGCCGGGAGGAGAAGGATTTGGCCCCCCATATGCACCTCACCAGGGGAGCTCAGGCTCTGCAAGACTTGCAAACCCTTTGCTGTATTCACGTTGGGAAGCTGGTGTTTTTCAGCATGATCCTAACCAAAAGAAAAGGAAGAATCTGGAAATGTTTGGGCACAGAGATCTTGGAGGAACCCAGCCCCCAGTCATCATTAGCTAGAGCAGAATAACATCAAGATGTTTTTTGTAAATTATTAATGTGATTCTTTAAAATGCTGTTTATTCAGAGTATGCCAGTAGCAGCCCCGTCAGAGCTACCAAGAGCTGTTATTTAAATGCAGACTTTTCCCCTTAGACTATGTTTCTTAAACTATGGCTTAGATAACTGCTTTAGCATTAAGAGATACTGAACAAGTCCCAGTGCAAACTTCAGTAATGACAAAATTTTCTTCTGACGACACCAAACAGTTCCCTTGGCCAGAATATCACAGACTACATTAGGAAAAATCTCTTGGAGTGACAAGAGAAGAGCATACAGTGGCTCCTTCCCTGGAGCTGTACTGTGTCAGGTTGCAGCCACCTGCTGTTCCAGATACACACCCATCTCCAAAACAGCTCACTTACTTTACAGAATATAGTCATTACTGGAAGAGCAGCAGATTTTTAATTTTTGTTTTCTCTGTTAGCAAGTGTGCAATATCCTCAAACCTACATCTTTCAGGGAAGACAGACACTCTTTGTGTTATTCTTTTAATGGTTTTGATAGTGCATAGACTGAAACATTTGCCAGTGGGAGGAGCTGTATAAAATTCATTATGATATTCATTAAAAATTATCATTGCTCCATCCCTGATAGATATCTGGTTTCTGTCAGATAAAACAGCAACGTGTCAGGTCAGAAACTCCTTTCTAAAGAGAGGTACACAGAGCACATGCAAGAAACATCACCTCTTGTTTTCTCATCCATCTCCAAATTAAACAAGGTCACCGCTTACTGCATATAGAAGAAATGAAATGTGAACAGACTGTTAAACAACAAAACACTTCATCTGTCATGGTGCTTCATGCTCTCCCAGAAGCCTGAAGGGAGGTCAAGGTGAGATGGCTTCTCCAGAGGTAACAACAGCGGCTGAGCTAGAAATGCAATGCACCTAACCAACTACTTCTGCAAGGTGCTACCTAAGAGCAAAGAAATTTAGGAAATTACAAATGTTGAATGTTTAGAAAAACTCTTGCTAATTTTATATATATATATATACAAAAGCCTTTCTTTTCATATCTAAACCATTTCTCACATTGTTATTTCAGAAGCATAGCTGTAAGAGAGTTGAAGGACACAACTGCACCAACATGCCATAGAAGGTTTGAAAAGACCTGTAAGATCATCAAGTCCAATCATATGCTAACCATTATGCTAAAATTTGAGACACTATCCTGAAGCAAGAGAGGCCAGAATTGTGTGGAGCAGGTAAAGAGCTGCATAGATTCATGCCATATATTCTCAACCAGAGCTTGAGTGCCAATATTTGCTAATATACTTCTAACATTGTATTTTACATGAACTAGTTTGCATTGAAAACATCTAGCTGAGTAACAGAAGAACATCTTTAATCACAGATATTCCATTCTGGCACATAGAAATGCTTTTTATTTTTACTGTTACAACACTCAGACAACAACAGATATATTGTATTCCTGTGTACCAAAGCATTAAAATTCAAGCAATACCCTCTGGAAGCAAATCTTGCTTGGAGAATATACACATTAATTACTGAAGGAATATATACCTATGGTGTAGCTACTCTAAGGCTGCATTTAAAAAATGCTTATAATTCAGTGAACTTTAAAGCAGTGAATTTTTATAATTCCCAAAAGAAGTAATAGCTGTTCTGTGAGACCTGAGTATTTGCAGTTTGGATTGCCATTGTGTCAATTCAGACCAGGCAAGTCTGCATCATGTGGGCATGAGTGAGACCAGCCCAGGGCACCAACAATCATCACCAAAATTGTACATAGGCACAAGACAGCACTTCAGAACAGTTTCTTGAAATATAACATAATGAGTTTTAATGTCTGGAGATGGCAACCTGTTTATCCACAGCACATCTTCCCCACACTTCCTTACCAACCCAATTCCAGCTCTTCCTGCCCTGCCCTCCCAGCCTGCCAAAGGAGTTCCAATTAGTGTCAATTGAGATAATAGTTCTATTTGCATTTTTAAGCTATTATTAGCAAGTTGTCAGTCAGCCAGTAATTTGTATCCTTTTGGTATAATGAGTATTTAAATATTTAAAAAGAGAACGTTCCTTTCTACCACCCCCTTGCTTTTTTGTGCTAAAATAATAATGGTTTTAATCAAAAGTAATTTGTATTAATATACATTTTGCCCCAGGTGTTAAAGGCAATCTTCAAGAGCAGTGGTAAGAGATGTTAAGTAATACAGTTTATTACTACAACTATTTCTATCCTCAATAGCAGCAGGAATGGAGGCTCCTTTTGCAACCAGACCATTGTGAGTCTCCTCTTGGCCTCTGAAAGACAATTATGGTGTAAGAATTGAGGTCAGTTCTAATAATTTTATGGAACCAGTATTATAATTTTCTAAAGGACTGCTTTGGACTCAATTACTCTATCTTCTCCTTGGTGAAAATTCATAAGCACCCTGTAACAAAAACAACAAAATAAATAAAACAAAAAAATTTCCCAAACCAAACCGAACAAACAAAAATATAAAAAAACAAACAAACAAATAAACAAAAATAAAACCCCCAAACCCAAACAAACAAAAAACAAACCAAAAAAGGCGCAGAAGACCTGCTTCAGAGCAAGTCTGGAGCAGGCAAAGTCTTGTGTGTCAAATTGGACAGCCAGCTCTACATTGTCATTACATCACTGATGATGACTGGGTTGTTTTTTTTTCCAACAGAATTCAAGTCTAGATGCTCAGATACATGGAGCCTGCTGCTGAGAGAAAAAAGGCCTTAAGCCTTTCTGCTGTGCATCTGTAAAACTTTCTAGTAGGCTTCAGAGGTGGGCCCATGTGAACTTCATGAAGTTCAAAAAGCCCAAGTCCAAGGTCCTGCACATGGGTCAGCAGAAATACAGACTGGGAAGCAAATGGATTGAGAACAGCCCTGGGGTGAAAGACTTGAGGCCATTAGTGAATGAGAAGCTCAACATGATGTGGCAATGGGCACTCACAGCCCAGAAAGCCAGTGGTATCCTGGGCTGCACCAAAAGCAGTGTGGCCAGCAGAACAAGGCAGGTGATTCTGCCCCTCTACTCTGGTGTAGCACCTGGAGTGTTGCACCCAGCTCTGGGGCACCCAACATAAGAAGGATGTGGACCAGATGGGGAGAGTCCAGAGGAGGCTACAAAGATGATCAGGGGGCTGGAGCACCTATCCTATGAAGACGGGCTGAGAAAGTTGAGGTTGTTCAACCTGGAAAACAGAAGGCTCCAGGGAGACCTTAGAGAATCTTCCAGTACACAAAGAGGGCCAACAAGAGAGACAGAGAGGGACATTTCACTAGGACATGTAGTGACAGGACAAGGAATAATGGCTTTAAACTGAGAGAGAATAGATTTAGATTAGAGGAAGAAATTCTTTACCGTGATGGTGGTGAAACACTGGAACATGTTGCCCAGAGAAGATGGGGGTGCCCTATCCCTGGAAACAGTCAAGGCCAGGTTGGATGGGACTTTGAGCAAGCTGGTGTAGTGGAAGGTGTCTCAGCCCATGGCAGGGTGGTTGCCATGGGGTTGCCAAGGGACCTAGATGATCTTTAAGGTCCCTTCCAACCCAAGCCTTCCTATGATTCTATCATAGTGTTCTCTCTGTATGACTATCTGAAATTCTGTGATCTACATGTTAAAAATGAAGAAAATAGGAAAAAAAATAGTGCCTAACAACTTCCATATTCCCTAGAACTGATATTGTATACCTGTTCCAACTTACTAATTTTTAATATAACTGGTTTTTAATTACCTCTAAATTGAATACTGAATGCCTTAAGTACTAATACAGCCTTAGCTGCCTTCTTACCTGGAGCACCAGCAGGAGAAGCTCTGCACAACATTTTTTGAGCAAGATCAATTAAAAAAAACATTTCTTCTTTTATGCTTGGCTTTATTCCTCTTCTAATCAGGTACTTATTAAATTCCACATGGCTCACGGACAAATGCCAGTGACAAAGCGTATGTGAAGAAAGAGTAAAAGCAGAAGCAGAGCAGGATGGAGAGCAGCCTGCCCCAGGGATGAAGAGCTCATTTGCACAGATATACTAACAGCGGCTGCCATCTGCCGGCTATGGGCAAAAAACAAAATCATCCCTGAAGCAACCTCTCAATCTGAATTCAAACTTTGACAGACTCCTTTCATCAGGTTGTAGGAAACATGTCTATTTGTTGGCTTTCTGGAATACAGCACAAGGAGTAGAGCCAGCCCGGACCCACGTGTGGGAGAAACACAGTCAGGCAGACTCCAGGGTACCCTCAACATCTTTTGTTGTAGCTCCTGGGATGCTTGAAATACCCAAACCTCAGCACACTGTGCTGGAAAAAAACTAGTTGCAGAGGTAGTTTTCTTATTGGAAGAGTTTCCAGGCAACAAAAATATGAAAAGGGGCACTACAGAGAAGGATGGGTGAAATACCACAGAGATCCCTCATAAAGCAGAATGCACAAACCCTGCTAATGTACCACTGCCCCCAACTACTACCCCTGCCACCCTACAGGGTATCACAGCAGCATAGACCACTTCTCTGTTCCATTCTCCTTTGTCCCTTCTCTGCTTCTTCATATACAGAAGCATTGTAAATAAAAAAATAAAATTACTATTTTAAAATAATTTGCAATTATTAAATTTAAATAAAAATAATTCACATTCTGTGCATTACCTGCATCCAAACACAGGCTCATACAAAACTTTCTAGGACTTTCCTAATTGCAGCCTTTTTGTCAACCACAATATCTATGCAGATATGTAAATAAAAAACAATAAGCTCCAAAATTCTGACAGGCATGGTACAGGTGATGTAGGTGCTTTGGCTATCCCTAGGAAAGTGGCTGAGGAACACACAACACACCTTGCTACAGAAAAAAACAGCCCCTCCTGCATTTCAGCCCCCTCTCCTTTGGACAGACTGCTCAACAGCCAGCTCAAGCACAGGCTAACCTTGTATCAAATCCTCCATCCACAACTTCTCTTATTTATTAATGGGAATCGCACATTAGGTCTGTATCAATCAAAAAAAAAAAAGTGTAAGTCCACCCCTCCAAAATCTCAGTGTAATGTTTTACCTATAATTTTACCTCAGTTCGGAGTGGAGAAAAACAACCTTGACTGATATTAACTCTGAATCTCAATAGAAGTATAATACTCACTGAGGAATTAACTTCCACAGCACTACTGTGAAAAGGTTCAACATTGGTTCCTGCAGTCTAGTAACTTTTTTATTCTTGGTGAAGACGCCACCTTATTGATGGTCAAATATCAAATGATATTTCCCATAATAAAAAAGTCCTCCAGAGAGGCACTCTCCATATTTTCCTGTTAAAATAGGATGCTTTTATACTTTGCTGTGATTTTAAACAGTTTCAAACGTTTTATATAATTTCCGACCATCCCACATAAAAATACTCTGACCAATGGACTGAGGCTACCCAAAGTCCTGTCAAGTGTTCTCTGGGTCTTACGTGCTGTAGAATAGCCCAGCTTAATGCTATCCAAAACAAGTGGAGTGAGAAAAAGAGGCACCCACAGGAGGGATAAAAAGTAGACAAGACAGCATTACATACTGTACCTGCATCCCAACCCTCCTGTGACAAACTACAAACATGTATGTGGTTCACAAATGAGCCAGAGCAGCTGGGATTTTTTGTCTTAAATTTTTGGGTTTGGTTTTGCTTTGTCTTGTCTTTTTTTTATTATTATTTTAAAGGAAAAAAGTGGAAGTTCAGAGTGTCACAAAAGCAAAAAATGAGGTGTAATTCAAGTCTGTATATGGAAAAGGAATGAACAGATTTTACATTTCTGAAACTCTTAGCATTTATCCCTTTTACAAGGAAAAAAGCAGCAAACACTGTATTCTTTGCACATCAGTAAAAAGCTAAAATAACTGGATCACTTGTCTAGAATATAGCCTTGATATGTAAACGCCAAATGAATTAAGAATTAAAAAAAATTTAGTTGGATTTCCTTGAATGCCTGACAATGTTGCAGCAGAAAGTGCATTTGAGTAACAACCAGAAAATATGTTTAGCCTATTTTCTCTTCAGGCAAATGCTATTTTCTTATCTCAGCCTTGGGAAGTTTACAGTAAGTAGTAAATCTTATCTTTACACATCAGTGCCCAGTCAACATACTCTATACTCCTCTCTTCTCTCAAAATACACTTTATGGCTTCAAAGAAATCCAAAAAGACAAGCACATGGCCCTTAAGTAAAGATGACTGCAGGAATGTGTTAACTTAATAATGTATTTATAAATAACTAGTATGGGCAAGTTATCTCAAAATATTGCCACTACTGGCCATAACTGGACAGTTCATGAGTGCTGTGGTGCCACCGAAAGGTTTCAGTAAAGTTTCTGGAATACAGACTCAAATGCAGGATTAGGGTAGAGTAATAAACAGGCATCAGTCATTTCATGAAGATTTTAAATCAGAACAACTTATATTTTATCTTTTACATAAAAAATGGCTTTGGTTTCCTTTTCAAGAGGGACAATAAAGCAGACTTGTCTTCATAAAGAGCATGATGCTAATCAAGTCCATCTGCAGCATACACATGTATTTCTTGACCACCCTTACGTTTAAATTAGCCTTAAAAAAGCAGCCCCCATGACTAAGCAGTTAATAAAAAGTTGTTCTGGAGAAAAATGGAGGTATTTTTCAATAGAGTATTAGATGTTCTCGTAGTTTGTGAAGCAGCTTTTTTCCCATTCTTCCAAGCAAGGCATCTGATCCCATTGTCATTGGTGGTGCTTTGTCCAGCTAAAATCGATGGTTAACAGGGTTGGTTCTCCATAAAGTCGGTCACATACAATTCAGCAGTAACAGTCTACCTTTCATCACACAGGTAGAAAAACTTCTTAAAATACTCAGGCAATTTCTATCAGACTGACACACATCACTCAGTTAACGTCCATGGAAGTTCTTGAGTTAGAAACAATGACATAACTTGGCTTGTCTTCTCTGTTCTGCTCTTTGATAACAGTCATAGTATCTTGAGACTCATAGTATATTTACAAGACTCAAAACAGCCAACTGGTGGCTTCATAGGAACAAATAAGATTTCTATTCACTTAATTAAGTAACACCCAGCACCACACCTATTATAACTTCTAGTAAGCATCTCTGCATAGCTATGAATATCTAAATACTTTTTGAAAACTAGACCAAGGTTCTCAGGAGTGTGTAGAAAGACATTCAGAATAGAATAATACAGAGACTATCCAAGTCCCATAGCCAGGAACACAAGTCACTAAACAGATATGGTCAAACTCCCTTTTGCTCAGACAGCCTTTAGCAATTTGCATCCCTCAGCCAGATTCAAGTCCTTGTAGCAGAGCTCACATTAAAATATATTAAATCACTGCCAGGCAACTGAATACAGTAGAGGTCACATAAGGAACAGAGTTGTCAAGTAAGATAATTTTCTGTCCATAAAGTATTTTCCCATGAATTACAAAGTTTTGGTACAGCAGGGTAAGTTTTTAATAGTACATTAATTACAGAAAGCTCTCATTTCCAATAGCATTGTTGAAATACATCTTAAAGACTATTTAAGCTTTAGATTTGCGTAATTTGTTTGCTTTTCTTAAAGCAGAGTGCACGCAAACTGCTTGCAGCTGTTTTATTTGGGGAATTATTTCAACAGCCTATTCTTGGGTAGCAGACTTGTAATGTTTCAGTGTGCGTGCAGAAGGATCAGTAGCTTTAACCCATTTTGGCATCCAGTAGTGGGGCAGCCAGCTGCTCCGCCCTGAGTAGTGCTTTTCAAAGATCTGGCGGTAGTAATAGCTTTCTTTTGTTTTAGGAGGATTGAAAGGATATTTCTCCGCTGCCTTTTCCAGCAAAACATCATCAACCTACAGACACAAGTAAAACTCAAGTTAAATTGCAAATACATTAAACTTCTAAAGACACAGAAGCATTCACCAACCACTAGAGGCCCACAAGTTTAAACAAAATTCTGTTCTAGAGGCAGAGGTTTGAAAGGTCAAACCTTTGTCATATGCACACTTGATCTTTATGAATCGGTAACTGCATTTCCAGTGCTGTTGGTATTTCCCTCTGCATGACATGTGAAGCCCATTTCTCTGGATTACAACCACCTTTGTTAGTAAGCTCATAGAAACTTCTTTCCTATCCCTCCCTGTGCTGTGAAACAAGTGGAAAAACTTAAAGCAGTCACTTTGCCATGTAATTGGCTTCCTGCGGGTTTTTTCTTTAACTTGTTGACTCTGTATAACCAAGCTCTTAGAAACAAAAGACCTGGGAGGCAGAAGCAAAGACACCTGCAATTGCTAAAGGAGGATGAACAGTTGCACCAGTTGAGGATATTTCTAAAGCAACTTCCACTGCCAACAGGCAGTCTAACTTTTCAAGGTCATGAAATAAATTTGCTCCTCCTACAATAATACAGGCTCCGAACAGGCAGCACAACACTGTTGCCCAACCCAACTACTTTCTTGCCTGTGGATATAGAGAAAGAAAATGGGTTGGTGATAGAACAGGCAAGCACCCATCCACAGGTCTGAATACATATATTTCTGTGTAACAGAGCTCTGGTGTAAATAGAGTGTCATTGCTTCCTCTCAATGATTAAACTACCTCTGTACTCCAGAGAGGATTAAGTTTTGTCCAGAGCCAAAATCCTCTAAGTCTTCACAGGTTAGCAATGCAAGCAGAGGCTTTAAAAAGCAAAAGGGCTTAATTAGGGATGACTTTGAAAAATTAATGACGCAAACAAGAAAGCACATTATAAAGTCATTATGTTGTTACTCAGCAGTAGAGTAAGTTCATACAAGTGCCATCAGCTGAAGCAGTTGCTTTGCCTGTAACCCAGAAACTGTGTTTGCCAACACACCATCTAATTTGCAATCCAGACGCTTAAATGATGTTCATTTCCTTACACAATCATTTCTGTCAGGCTCTCCCATTTCTTTGTACCTAGGATTACAAATGTCTTTAACTGACTCAGATACATAGAAGAGCATTGATTAAGGTTTATCCTGCTCCTTCACATTAACTGGTATAGCCAGATTTACAACTAAGCATGTGAGCTTCCTCCCCTTGGCAACATATCTCATACACCCAAATGAGAAAGACCAAAAAGAAGTGGTATTGTACCTGTTGATCAATATAGTCTTGAAGAATAGAAAACCAGGATTTCTTTACTGATGCTATACCATCACTGAAAGCTTCTTTGGGTCTCCAGAGTATTTCTTTGGGAAGTAAATTGGAATCTTCAAAGGACAATCTTAAAAGGTATTTTTCAATTCCATTCTGTTTGCAGAACAAAAAACCAGTATCATGAGTCTCAAGAACTGTAACATGAAGATCTGGCTTTAAACACTTACAAAAAGGTTTCCTTTTAGAAGGTCTGGTCAGAAAAGGGTTCCAAGTGGCCAAACAATCCAGCAAAATACTTAAGAGCATGCTTGCCTTTGGGTAGAGGACTTAACCACTGAATTCAGCCATTTGGTCATGCTTAGAATATGTATCAGTGAATTTGTACACCTACACTTGGGTCCAACCCTAGTTTTACATACCTTTGGAATTCGCAGTTCTGCTGGTAGAGATAAATAATAAGAAGTAAACCGATGATCCAAAAACGGGACTCTCAGTTCAAGGCTAAACAGGGAATAAATAGAAAAGATACTGAATTAATCCCATAAATCATCTATTTACAAATTACACAACAGTTGAACTTTTCCTGTCTTTCATTTACACACCAGGTTTTCTGCTTCTGCTTAGAAAAAATTTCACTTCCCTATTCATGACTATCTGCATTTAATTCACTTATTTGGAAAGTTAAGTGTATGGACTACACAGATTAAAGACCATGATGATTTATGACATCATGGGCTGGGCAGCTTCTAGTACCCTGATTTTAAAGACTACAGTGCTGTAGGATTTGCAACAACCATTGCAACATCTATGCAAAAACACATTTAAAAAAATCCTCTTGTTCCCAGAGAACTAACAAGTCACTCACTAGGATTTGCATCAGCATTTGTGAACGTATCATAGAACCAAGCAAGGATTTCTCCTGTCATTTCTGAAATCCACATTTGTGTTTTCAAGAAACAATATGGGATGCACCCCATTTGCTACTAGTACTCAGAAGATTCGGGACCTAGGGAGCAGGAATAAAATTATCCCGCATCACAATATTCTGAATCACTTAGTTATTCAGCCAACAGTTAACTGTTGTAATTTCCTCAACAGCAGCAGAACTTTTAAGATCTTCTTACACCTTTAAATCCCATGAGTCCTCAGCATCCAAGAGACTACATCTTACCCATGTGCTGCAGTAGTTCTGTCCGCACGAAGTACATCAAACAGGTAAAGCTCCTTCAGAAGCCTCTCACTCTCTTCTGCAGCTTCCTCGGGAGATGGTGCCTGAAACCAAACATATGCATGGAGCACACAGCTGGAATACAGCTGCACTGAGGGAACCACTGCTTTGCTGTCCTGCTTTTGAGTTGTAGTGATCACTGGTTGATCTCAGAACTAGCAAAAACTATATACAAGAAATAACAATCTCAGGAATTGATTAAAAAAAGTTACTTTTTAGGTCCCCTGGATCTTATGCCACCTCAGGGAAAAAACTCAGCAAATATACAGTTGTGACAACTCTCAAACATCACACCTTGAAATCTCAGAGATGTTCTGTTGAAAGGGACAACAAGCAGCTCAAACGTTTCTGTATAGTGAATATGTTTACCTTGTGGAAATATATATATCCTTGTGTCACCTCATCTGATCCTTCTCCTGAAAAGATGACCACACTGTCTGTTTTCTTCCGAATATATTTGGAGACTAGATACATACCTTAAAAAAAAAGGTATATTAAAGTACAGCTAGTAGTTTTAAATTTAGCATTTTAGAAGTTTGTCTGCTACAC
This sequence comes from Xenops minutus, assembly GCA_035221455.1. Taxonomy (NCBI): domain Eukaryota; kingdom Metazoa; phylum Chordata; class Aves; order Passeriformes; family Furnariidae; genus Xenops; species Xenops minutus. Next base: position 24,736,533 of record JAWWEE010000074.1, read on the forward strand.
TGCTTTATTATGTAGCAAACAACTGATGTAAAATAACATCTTGTTGTTACTCAAAGCCATCATCAGCCATGTTAAGTGCTGCAAATTCATCTAAACGGTGTATTTACACTTAGCCCTCAAAATACCAGAAAGATGTGTCTATCTGTGATCCTGGGAACGCTGGAAGATTCCTATAGGAACATACAGAGGAGTTGTTTTGACTTAGTTTGAAATTAAGCATGTGATTAATTCCAGCACAGTGCTGCACAAACCTTCCAGCCTTGGAGAACAAAACTATCAGCGAAAGTTGCTGTTTAAGTTGTTGTTTGCCACTGTGGGTTGAACTGCATGAAGTCCTCAGGTAAAATTTTTTGTAAAGAATTATTTAGAAAACAGAATTATTCTTCCCCTCAATGAATCTTTCTGAACAATATACTTTTATAACAAAAGTATTACAGATCTAATGAAAACGATCTAGTTCATTATTGCTTATACTAAGCAATAAATCAAAAGGAAAACGTAACAGATAAAAAGTTGAATTAATTTTTAAGGAAATTAATTCAGTATTTCACATTTCACAAGTTCATTATTTCACAAATCCTATCTTCATGGACCAAATTCCACACAAGGAACTCAGTTTTGAAAACTGTGCTATTTGGCTTCCTAACTCTTTACAACATTTTAGGATGACACAAGATTAACTGGGTAAAGGGTTGTAGCTTGCATTATGCAGGACGTCCCATTGGATTAGAATTTTTCACTCTGATTAGGCTGGCAATGCTTTGTAAAAAGCAGCTGGTGACTTCCTTCACTTCTCAAACATACATTGTAACAACCTGTATTACTAAAGTGTGATAAGAAATACTTCATATTAGTATTAAAATTATGCAAGGAAAGGGTAATCCTAATTGTTTTGCTATCATAACATTCAATATCTCAGATAACTTACAAATTTTCACCCTTCCTACAAGGTTCTTATTTATCAGAGCAGAAAACCCAGACCCACAGATCTAATGTTTCTTCTTCGTATAACTTTTGCTTTTCATCACAAAGTTTCAGGAGCAGATCTTGACAGTTGTTTTGTGTAGTCAGGGACTTGGAAACTAGTAACTCCTTTTGCCTCAGTGTGGTATCACAGATACCTGGGGAGCAGAACTTTGGCGTCCCAGTTCCCCGGTTCTGTGTCAGCTAAGGGATCTAGTAGATGACCACATGGTTTTGCATAAAATTTTATTTGGGTGATATAAACCAAAGATTTCCATTAAAAAATCTTACCAATCGAAGCTCTTATTGTTGTTATATCATAGGTTTCCAATGAGAAGATAACTTCCTCTATTGCCTGAATTCCCTCTTCAGTATTAAGTATTACTTCATGATGTTCACTGCCTATATGTGCTGCCACCTGTTTGTGAAAGATCACAATAATGTATGCCTTCTCAACTAAAACATTTTATAAACATACATTGTGTTTTAAAACACACACATTGAGCAAAAGCACCAGCTCCTTTCTGCTACGGTGAGAATTATGACATTAGGCCAAGAAAAGCTGTTACTGAGCAGCCTGTCTGACTTGCAGTGGTACATTCACCAGAGGGAACATGGTCTCCCTGATTACAGTGTTCAATCATGATTGCAACAAACCATCCAGCTGCTTGCCCAAAGCAAAACAGAATCTGTAAAGGCTCTAAATATTCCAGGTATTTGCCCTTAAGAGAAAAAGCAGCTCAAAAGTCATGACAGCCTGGATACTTAAAGGGTACTCCAGATGCCAAACAATTTGTACAAAACTCTTAATTCAGCAAAGTGATTAACTTGCAATATTTAACATATATACAAATGCCATAGTACAGAAACCATAGCATTGAGATCTACCCTAAAACCAAGGCAGGATTCAGACAAGTCCAAAGGACCACCCTTTTTGCAAGAGAAAATTGGTAAGGTTCAGTTGTCTCTTGGTAAGATAAAGCAGCAAATGCTGTACTAAATGATTTACTGCAAACTGATTTACATCCTAGCAATAAATGAATATTCAGTGTTACTATTAATGCCATACCATGAAATTAGAACCATTAATATACAGTTTAGCATTCAGCAGCTCAGAACAAACTGAAAGCAACTCAGGATACCTTTCTGGCAGCCACTAAATCAGGACTGTTTTCCATTCCAATTGCAAAGGTTTGTAATGGATAATTGATGTTGATTTCTTTCATCAGTTTCAGAAGAACAGCTGCAACCAAGCTGGAATCTAAGCCCCCTGTCAACAAAATATATTATTTGTTTAGGTGTTTGAATGATGTTTTGTATCCTCCTTAAGGACACTGAATCTAGATATTTGAATCTTATGAGTGAACTTCATTTTTAAGCTGTGTGAATACAAGGTACTTCTCATACAAGCCCACATTTACCTCTGCTTAATAAGAGAATCAGGCAACTTTAGTGGAACTTCTTCAGTAACAGTTGTTACTACTTTTGGTTATTAGAAGCATCAGTGGAGATCCTTCTTTAAGATACACAAAGTATACTGAACATATTGTACCGCTAGAGAACGTGCCTCCTCTCAACTCTACTAAAATGAGATTTATTCTCCATTTCAAAACTGCTCCCTACCCTCTTCTTACCCACACATTTGATAGTCTACTGACAGGATTATGGAAGTTTTTTTTCGTTTGCTGTTTGAATAAAAAAGAATTAAGTAAGAGAAAAGAATGATTGGGGAATCCTTACACTAAGCATTCTGGTTTTCCTCCTCTTCTTTCTAGAGGACAGTGAAAGGATTTGAACAGTTTGGAGAACAAGCAAAAAATAAAACCAGGAGATGCACAATCTGCCTAAATGTACTCTTCTTATTCTCATGAACTAGTTCTGCTTTTTCTTGACTAGCTCTACTTGCTACTCCCCTTTGAAGTACTGAGCAAAACACAGTATCTGCTCACATCTGCCTGCAGTTCTGACAAGTATGAGGCAAAACCCTACTCTCTTTGTTTCCTACAGCCTGTACATGGTTCTTTGGCTGAGTGCATTAGCATCAATTCCCACCCTGATCCCCTTTGTGGAAATGCTATGTCCTCTAGAACTTACATGCCGACCCCCAGAAAAGGAGAGTACAGAAAACAAACCGAGTGCTTAGGATGTGGAAATTAGGAAAATCAAAACCTGCATTTCCACTGTGAAGTTGCAGAACTCCCTCTATGATTGAAAACAAAAGCAATTCTCTAACTGTGATGTTCCAAGCATACTCAGAATTGTGAAGCACTGAGATACTGTGGTACTATGCCAGCATAGGCACTTAAGTGTTGCTACTACAACTTCCTGCATGTGCATCTGAGGAGCTGCTGACTGCCTTCTAATTTGGTATCTTAAATCTGGGGTTTAAACAGGCTTTTTTACGGAGATTGAGGTCTTCCAAATCGACCTATCTTTCCGTTTCATTTACCTCCTTCCTACTTTTTTATGATGCCATAGTAAGGAAATGGTACAACAGTATCTCCTGGCCAGTTCTCTCTCATTCAGATGCACATTTAATAGGGTTCATGACAAATGAGTGCAGTTACTGATGTTCAATGAATGCACGATCAGCATATCAGAACTCTAACCACAAGTACAAAGTGCTACACGAACACAGGAAATAAAATATCAGTCCCATGGCTACAGAGCCTTACCTCTGTAAAGTACATCTGTGACACTGAACCACCAGATCACAACAGTGACCAGCTAAGTCAGTGAACAACTTCCTGTACCACAAGCTATTACCTCATCTGCAAAAGAGTGTAGCAAATAATTTTGGTCTACACAGTCTCCTGTAATTGGCAAATCAAGGGAGTTTATGATGAAGACTATAGCAAAGGTGACAAGTAAGAATTTCAACTCCTCCTGCTATGTGAAACCTGCCAGGGCTTTTTTCTAGACACAATCTGTGCAAAGTCAGTGTAAAAATTACATTTATCTTTTAGATACCAACCTCAGCATGAATCTCATGTGTTTAAGAGTATATTGAGTGATTTTTCAATAAGAATCTATTTACTTCCTCTTATTTAAAAATGGTCAGTGCCTAAAAAAGCCAATATTCCAGTCCAGAGTAAACTTTAAAAGAATAAGATTTCCAAGATACTTCTAAACCGGAAAACTTTATCCCAAACTAACGAGTGCACCATTGCTTGTTCTAAAAAGCAAATGAAGATAAAAAGCAAATGAAGATTCAGATCACTTCAGGTACATCACAGCAGAACAGCCAATATACCTTCCAGAGTATGGGCAAAAGAGAGAGAAGAAACGGAATCATGGTGGTTCTTGTTACTTACCTGACAGGAGACAACCAATTCTTCTGTGAGCCATCAAACGCTTTCTAACAGCATTTTCAAATAAAATACGGATGTTGCTTTTCACTGTTTCAAGGTCAAAGCCTGCTCAAAAGAAAAAAGAGAAGGGGAAAAAAGTCTAAAAAGTGTTACTTACATTGTGATGTCTTATGCTAATTAGGAAACAAAGATATTTGTGTGAATCTCCTTTGATAAACAATGGCACTCAAATCTATCTTTCTACATGACTGCCTACAAGACCAATTCTAGAGTCCCTACATTTTAAAGTTCTTTTAAGTTGTTTTTTTTTTCCTTAAATGGTACCTTTTTAAACCAACTGAGGCCAATTTTATACTCAAAGATTATGATTTTTTTCACTTTTAAATCAGAATCCACAACAAAATCTTTGCTGTACTACCTGAAGGCAGAGCTTCCACTGTGTCACAGGCAACATGGAGTGGTTCATCTTTACAGCTATGAAATTTTACTAATTCCACTGATGCAACCTTGCCAGAGGGCTTTAAATCCAACACTTCATAATGACCCGGGAGAAACGGTTCCACTTTAGAACATAAGGATGTTGAATGCTTTAAGTTGATAAGTCCTACACATGAAACAGGAAAAAAGAAAAATGTTAGAGTTTTTGACCTAGGATAGTTAAGTTATACCTCACTCAGTAGCCTCTGTACTAAAACTATACAAATAATTTCTCCAGATCCTAAATCTGGTATTTAAAAATAGCCTTTAGAGTCAGAGTCAGTGCTGGCTGGAGCATGTCTCTGCTTCTGGTGGGATGCACACATAAATCTGAGCCATGTCCAGCTGCAGCAGACAGCAGAGAGAGCAAACCAGCCATTTTTACTAATTGGAAAGTAGCAATTTATCCCTGTGAGCATTAAGATTACTTTTCTAACTGACTACATGATGTCCAGTTCAAGGTCTAATATGCTTATAAGAATTCAAAAGACAATTATTTACTGATTTTGTGTTTAAAATTAAGTGCAGTCAAATTAACAATAAATAAAACATCACTGAAGTGATTGCTTTTATTTGACATTGATTTAGTGATTTCTAAAATCATTGGTTCCAGACTGATCTACTCCACTCCTCTTGTGAAAGAGATGTTTTGCACATGCTGATCACCTGGATGCTCCTTGAGGAAGTCCTCAAAACAGCAACTGAATTGCTGTTAGAGAGGGACTGGTAATTCACTGTGATGGTTACAGGACATAGTCTCCAAAACATTCAGTTCCCTTCTTCCTTCACAAGAAGCAGAGACAGCACAGCTCTTAGTACTAGTACACAGTACTATTAGAGGAGTCAGCCTACCCTGGGGTCTGATAATAAAGTATATACAAAGTAAATGAGAGAGACACAAGTAATTGCGAAAGTAAATTTTAGCCAAAGTGCATTTTAGGCAAGAAACTCCCTTTTGACACTGTTTGGATTTGTTTATGAAAGTGCCAAGATTACTTAAAAAAAGAAGCAGCGGATGTGTCATCTCAAAGGGAAAAAATGTCATCAAATAAAATAAGTGATACTGGAAAATTACCCAACGATGCAGGAAATTTCAGTATGGTTTTAAAATTCATGGCTTTTACAGACTAGCAGTTCCTGTGGCATTATTTTCCAGTTCATTATAGAACACCAAGAACAAAGTCTAATGTAATTTATTGTAGCAAAAATCTAGTCCAACTATTTAGACTGCATTTAGAGATATAAAGGACATCTTGGAGGTTTTTGTTTTAATGTGGTGTAGTTCTTATATAACTTTATACTAAATATAGTTCATATATTACTAAACTTGTAGTTAATTTTCCCTTCATACTTAGAAGAAAAGCCTGACAAAGAAGTTTGTCTCCAACAGCAATACCTAAGATTATTTTAGACACTAAACATAACTAGTTTTACCTTTTGCCTCAGAACAGACACCCAAAAATCCATCATCAGTCAGCACCTTAAACAGTGGTCTGACTCCATAGGTATCTCTTGCCAGAAACACTTTTCTGTTTGCAGTGTCCAGAAGGATAAAAGCAAATACACCATCTAGCATGGACGCTGTTTGTTCTATTCCTCCTCTGTTGTAAAGATGAAGGATAACCTCACCATCCACTAATGTTTGATATTCAAATCCAAACTGCTTCTGCAGCTAAGAAAAAATACACAGAAAAACATGAATAAGCATTTGCAAACATTGCCTGCTTAGTAACTGAAACAGCAACACCATTCATGTAATTGTTTAATAAGAAATTTTTTTTTTAAATCACAGTTTAAAAGTTATATAAATATTTCCATCAAAAAAGGAAATTATACTTTAGTGTTCAAAGTTGTATTGGGTTTGCATGGCCAGGTTTTGGTAGCAGAAGGGCTACAGGAAAGCAGAAGCTTTCCCCATGTTTGGCAGAACCAATGCCAGACGGCTCCAGGATGACACACCACTGGCCAAGGCCAAGCCAGTCAGGAATGATGGTAATACCTCTGCGACATGGTATTTAAGTAGAGAAAAAAAAAGCTGTTGCCCAGATGAAATTGTGGCCAGTGAGAATATGTGAAAGGAACAACCCTGCGGATACCAAGGTCAGTGGAGAAGTAGGAGGTACTCTTCATGCCAGAGCTGAGGTTCCCCTGCAGCCCGTGGTGCAGCCCATGCAGGACCACAGGGGTGCAGACATCCCCCTGCAGCCTGTTCAAGAAACCCATACCGGAGCAGGTGGATGCATGAAGGAGGCTGTGACCCCGTGGGAGGCCCATGATGGAGGAGGGTTCTGGCAGGGACCTGCTGACCCATGGAGAGAGAAGCCCATGCAGGTCTTCCGTGGTAGGACTTGTGGCCCTGTGGGGGACCCACACTGGAGCAGTCTGTGCCCAAAGGACTGCACCCTGTGGGAAAGTGAGCCATGTTGAACCAGTTCACGGAGAACTGCTGCTGTGGGATGGACTCATGTTGGAGAAGGGGCAGGAGTTCTCCCGGAGCAGTGTCAGGAACAATACGTGATGAACTGACCATAACCCCCATTCCCTGTCTTCCTGTGCCGCTGGGAGAGAGGAGGTAGAGCTTGGGAAGGAGGGAGGGGTGGGGGGAAGGTTTCTTTTTTAAGACTTATTTTACTTCTCACTATCCTGCTCTGATTTTGTTGGCAATAAATTCCATTAATATCCCCAAGTTGAGTCTCTTTTGCCCATGACAGTAATTGGTGAGTGATCTCTCCCAGTTCTTATCTCAACTCATGAACCTTTCACTCTATTTTCTCTCCCTTGTCCACTTGCGGAGAGAAGTGATAGAGCAGCTTTGGTGGGTGCCTGGCATGCAGCCAGGGTCAACCTACTACAAAAGTATTATCATGGATCATCTCTTAGGCAATGAGACTGACTTTAGAGTCTTAAGCAATTCACATTATGGCAAGTGTTCAGGGATACACTTCTATCTGAGGACATGAAACTCCATACCCATGACCCTGGTCTTCAGAAGCACTAGCCAGCCACTGTCTCACCAAGAAAAACAAAAACAAATCAAAACGCACAAACACTTGCAACATCTTTGTAGGGTAAAGTACTTTGGAAAGAAACTTTGGTTTACTTATGTAGTCACTGCAATTCCTCAGTGGTTTTTTTTATGCACATAGAATCTCCTTCTGCCTAACCTTCCTCCATTCCTCAAACTAGCCTTTTCAATCTGCCTGTGCAGATGGAGTGGGGGAAAAATAAATTAGCTGTCAGACTTAAGTCAGTCTAAATATTCTTCATGTTCTTGTCATACTACTCTTAAAGTCCTTTCAATACATACAAGACAGAGGGAGAGTTTAAATAAAACACTAACAAGACAAGAAACCCCACAAAATTAATATTCTAGCACTTTAACTTAAGTTCTTTGGTTTTAATTGTTATTCATGAGGCAGTCTTAGGGCAAATTGAGTCAAGCTTAAAATAACTAAGTCATTGCCCTAAACAAGACACTATTTCACCAATGATCCTTTCCTAGGTAGATTTCAGCCACAAGCTTGAAAAAAAATATCTCATTATAAAGAAAGAGCGTACATAATGTAGTGATAATGATCAAATTCCTGCAGATGGCAATGCAAAGCGTTGCATAATTAAAGTCTGTCTGATATTGTGTGTAGTCTGATTGCGAGTAATTCTTACTACTTTCAACAGCAGAAAAACCATGATGCAAAACACTGCAAGTATTATGGACTGTTGGTACAATACATTTCACATGCACTGCAGGGCAAAGTGTATCTCACCTTTCAAGCAGTCAGATACTTGAAGACTGGGAAAAAAGATAAAATCTCCTGTGCATTCAGTCAAATTCCCAAAGACACTACTGATGTCACTGACATGACTAACAGCAGGCTGAGTCCAACTTCAAAAATGAGGTTAGAAATACTATGACATCTCAGCTTATTCATTCATTTCTGATACTACCGCTCAGTGTGTGAGACATTTTACACATTCATTCAGCATCATTCAGAATCAGACACAATTTTAAGCAGCTTCATGCATAAAATTTGGATGATCTGAATCATCTTCCCAAGTAACACAGGCAGCATGGACGTCTCAGCACAGGGACTGAGGCACAATGACAATGTTTAGCCTATCAGGGACATTCAGACACTTTAGGAAGTCAGTAGAGCTGCTACTTGTTTTGTGCCTGAAAGACTTACTCAAAAACCCCATAAAGAATCAGGCCTCTGCTGCAGACACATAAGGACTTTGGTGACATACTGGAGACATTTCCTTAATGCTTATTGCTTTTACATAAATACATACGCATACATACTGTACACTAATGTATTTTAAGTTACATATCCCAGCTAGATTGATATGCAATAATAAAAATGCACTACCAAACTGCTTCAAGGATGGTGATGCAAAATAACTGAAGGTCAAGATAGTCTAAAAGCATTTGCATTATGAAAAGAGGAGAAAGAGGTTTGGATTTCCCCTACCCAAGAGAAAATGAAGAATGCATCTTTATTTAAAACTGACCAAACCTGAAGATACAAATACTTATTTCCCTGTCAATTAAAAAGCAATTTTTCAGTGTTAAAGACTAAGCATGTTATTAACTAAGCCACCAGATCCACATCTAATATTCTGATATTCTAGTCTACCATGTTTGAAAGATTTTCTCATTATACATTGATTTTTTAAATAAAAATAAAAAAGAAAAATAAAAAACATATCATGCATACAACACTTACCTGTTTGAAATTGTAGATTTCTCCATTGTAACACAGCCACAGATATGGGAATTTCTTCACCCGGATAGGCTGCATACCATATAACTGATCAACAACTGCAAGGCGGTGGAAACCAAAACAACAGTTGGTGAACCCATTGACATTCTCAAAACGGAATGCATCAGGACCTCTGTGTGCTATCTTCATGGCACTTAGACACTGGACAGAAAGGCATTCATCGCTCCCGAACAGGGCCCAGATCCCGCACATTTTGAGGCTGTTGTTCTACTCGCAAGTGGAGAACCTGTTCAATAAAGACATGAACATTATAAGCAAAAACTGACACCTTGTACTGGGTTTGGTTGAGAGGGTGCTCATTTTCCCCTCAGCAGCCTTCACAGTGCTGTGTTTTATACTGGTAGCTGGAGAGGTGTTGGTACCACACCACGGTTTTGGCTAGTGCCGAGCAGTGCTTCCACAGCATCAGTGCTCTCCAACATTCCCCCCTCACCAGAAGGCTGAGGCAAGGCAAGATTTTGGGATCACAGCTAGGCAACACAGCCAGGACAGCTGATACGAACTGTCCAAAGGGATATTCCTTTCCATATTATGTGTGCTCAGATAACAAATCTAAGGGAGAGAAGGAGGAAGGGGGCTGGGGGGCATTCTTTATTTCTGACATGTGCCTTCTAGAGCAATCACTATGTGTGCTGAAGCCTTGCTTCCCACGAAGTGGCCAGATGTTGCTTGCTGATGGGAAGGCAAGAATAAAGTATTTGTTTTCTTCTGCTAGTGCATGATCTTGACTTTTGCTTTAGTAAACTGTCTTTATCTTGATCCATGAGGTTGTGTTGGGTTTTTTCCATCATATTTTCTTCCCCACCCCATCCCACTGAACAGGGAAGCTACAGAGGAGCTTGGTGAGCACCTGGCATCCAGCCTAGGTCAACCCACCACACACCTGGAAAACACAGATAACAAATGTAGGCTATTAATCACTCAACTGCCAAAAGGAGTATCAAGAGAATATAAGCAGACTTTACTAACATTAAATAAAACCTGGCTTGCCTAGAGAATGATAAAGCAAACTTTGGACAAGAAAAAATTAGGCTTGTTTTACCTTTAGATATAGCAATGTTGCCTATGAATTTTTTCAGAGAACATAAATAGAGCAAATCATTACTGGGCATGACAGTATGATCTCTTGAAGTAATAACAAGATCTGTAGTGGCAGGACAAGGGGGAATGGTTTCAAGCCAAGAGAGAATGGGTTTAGACTGGAGTTTCCCAGCAGCGTGGCAGGCCCAGATGTGAAAGGTGTAGAGGGGGCAATGTTGTGGCAGTGCTGTGGCATGTTCTGGCATGCCTTCTGCAGCCCCGGTGTTCCTGGAGATGCACATGGGTCTCGTAGCTCTCTGAACCTTGTCCCTAACAGCAGAGGTGGGCTGAAGCTGGGGACCTGCAGACCCAGTGATGCTGCTGCAGTCCTCAGCTCCAAGTGGCCGTAGGGTTCAGGGAGCCACAAAGCCCACAGCTCCAGGGTCACTGGGGGTGCCAAGGCGTGCCAGTGCGAGCGCGGCACCGCAACGCTGCTCGCCGCACACCTTTCCCACCCACATGGACACGCGATGGCGCCGCGGACCTCAGCGCATGGAGCCGGGCTCTCCCACCAGCTGGAGCGTCTTCCAGGGAACACACGGCAGGTTCCTCGGCCCACGCCCGCTTCCCGCGGGCTCCCGGGGCACGGCCGCCGCCCGCTGCGGGGATGGCAAGGAGCGGGCCCCGCGCACCCGCCCCGCACCGCTCCGGCCCGCTGCCCCGCACCGGCCCGCTGCCCCGCACCGCACCGCCCCGGCCCGTCCCGCTCCGGCCCGCTGCCCCGCACCGCTGC
>JAWWEE010000074.1:24749320-24761729 GCA_035221455.1 Xenops minutus
CCCCGGCCCCGCACGGCCCCCGGAGCCCGCCCGGCCCGCCGCCCTACCGCTCCTGCCCGCCGGCGCACGGACTGCCGCCGCCCGCGCCGCGCCGCGCCCCGCCGGGGGATGGAAGGGGCGGCTCCCGCCGGCTCCTCCCCCGCCGCCGGCTGCTGTTGAAACACGCCGCGAAGTTTCATCATGTGTGTCCCCGCCCTGCCCTTCCGCCCGGGTATGCCCGCACGGCCGGCGAGCTCGGGGGCGCACTGCCGGCGCCCGCACCACATCAGCATCTGCATCCATATCTGCATCCGCATCAGCATCTGCATCCATATCTGCATCCACACCCGCACCTGTATCCATATCTGCATCCACACCCGCACCTGTATCCATATCTGCATCCACACCCGCACCTGTATCCGTATCTGCATCCGCACCCGCATCTGCATCCGTATCCCACCCGCACCGCGGCCCTTCCTGCGGCCCCGGCTGCCCCGGCAGGACAGGAGCTCGCAGGCCGAGCATTCCTGGCTCTGGCGCTTTCCCCGGAGCGCTGTGGAGGAAAGCGTGCACCAGCAGGCAGTGCTGGGCTCATGAGGGCGGCGTGCAGCCATCAGAAATCCTGTTCCTGCAGATCTGCCCCGAGCCTTGTGTGGTGTCCAGCGTTACGAGCTCAGACACCTGCGTTGCCTTAAAGCTGCTTTATTTGGTTTGGGAGACAGAGCGCATGCCAAGCTCACACCTTTGGGAGTGTTTCCTGAGGACATGATTTTCCAGTGCAAAACTTGGTTCTGAGTCATAGACAGGACAGGTGAAATGGAATTTTAGTGCTTCCCTGAACTTCATTTTTGGACAGTTTTGCCTGTTTGCCTTTGAGAGTGCTAAAGTAAATGAAATTCAACTCCAAATAAATAAAAGCCCTGATTCTCTATGCATTCTTCAAGAGAGCCATTAGTAGTTTGCATGCAGTATGCTTTGATAGGTAGTTTTAATGGACTTAGCATAAAAATGCAGTGCCCTGCATAAAGTTCTTCATGTCATGCAGACTGTCAGCAGTAAGTGTGATCTGTCTGTAGAATTTAAAGGGCCTTTAAGAAGCCATTAAAAAGATATTTTTAGGCTTTAGAAAGAAAAATGTGTTGAAGTATGCTGTGCATGAGAAGTAGACTCCCATGTTGATCAGGAATAGACATAGGGTATTTCAGTTCAGCACAGCCTCACCTGAACACAGGACTGGCCTTGGCAGAGGCAAGGCCTTGGGCAGCCTGTAGATGTATGCAGTTCTCAGAGCTGTGCACTGCCTGGAAGAGCAAGGTAAAAGTGTATGCAATCGCCCATGGAGTTACTACTCACAGAAGAGTAATGATTGTGCTGCGGAACACCTTATATCTTGTTTGTTTTTTCACCAGAGATCTAAATGTCACTGCATTTTGAAACGCTACAAGAAATACTAAACAAACCTTGTATTAGCCTAGGTTGTTTTGTGGGGTTTGTTTGCCAGAGACTTCTGTAAATTGCTTTTCTTTACATCTTCTTTTCTCTGCACATTTTTGGATTGGTCAGCTTAGGCTTAAGTTGATGCCTGAGCATTTTCATTTGATGAGCAATTTCTAGTTCATAACTAGATCTTGTACAGTGCATTATGATAGTAAGTCAGAAACCATTTCCTCAAATAAGAATCTTTTCATGGAGAAACTGAAGCAGGGACAGTGAGAAGCAACTTGCAGAAAGTAGTCTGGTAATGCCGGGCAGGCACAGCCAGGGAAGAGCAAAACCTCCCAAGTCCTCATTAATATCTGCATCTTTAAGGCACATATTTATCCTCCCCTTTACTACCACTTCTAAAAACTGGGGATAGCTGCTGCATTTCACTATGTCTTGTATGTTAAATCCCCTATTTTAATGGCGTTGATGGTGTTATATATGGGACTCAGGAAATGATCTGCTTTTAAACACTGGCAATGTTACCGTTTGGTAGTTACAATAGCACAAGTAATAACCCATATGTCCCCGGCCTTTTCTGGCCTTTTCTCTACTCTTGCCAAGTAGCCCATTACAGTCTGTTTACATTGTGTTGTTCTTCAATATCCAATCTTTTCTTTCAGCATATCTGCAGACATCATTAGATGTAATTACACCCCAGTCTCACACCTCTGTTCTTCTCAAGTCACGTCTTCCCTCTCAGTTTTCTCATTCCTGTAGACATTACCATGTGTAATAGTTTCTTTAAAGCATTGTCTTCTCCACTCTACTCCTTTAAAGCTGATTTTTCTGTACATTTTTGTTGATAATAATTTAAATTAATGCTACCTGGGTGCATTAATTTAATGGTGGAGAAAACAGGTTTGAATGTAAATATTGGGTGCAATTAGTAGCTAGGAGACTTTCCATTTTGTGATATCATCTGTTTAGTACCTGCGAATAACCACCTGTCCACAGACTAAAGCCATTTAAGAAAGGCTGAAAAACACTGTAAGAAAGTTCCTGATTAATTAGTTAGAAAGTGCTTGCATTAACTTTGTTTCTGATCAGCTGAAATGAAAGTCTTAAGAGGTTTCTCTGCAGGCAACAGGTAAATGAGTAAATGAAACGTTGATGTTAACAAGTAAATGAGTACAATATAGAAGGAACTGGTGCAGCCACATGACTGTTACACTGAGCTGGTCTCTGTAAACTCAGCTCTCAGCTGAGCACTGCTCATTAATGAAGTCTATGCTTCTCATTTTTTACCAGTAAATATGAACACCTTTGCTGCATCCATTGGATTTGGTGCCACCAGCATGCCTAGAAAGCTGGAATTGCATGAGTTCTGTGAGACTGATGAAATTTATTTGGAGAAGAGACAGAACTGAGGGGAAAGTGGAGAAGTTGGAGACTGTGATTAAGAGAGACATATAGTGAAGGTCTTTTGCTTTCACAGTGGTGACTAAAAAGGAGTAGCCCCCTGATGGTAGCCCTCATGATTTCTGGCTTTTTGCCTGAGAGAACACATTTCAGCTGTTACTGTGATGGCTCTCCCAGCTCTGTTTCCATCCTTTTCTCTCACTGGAACTGTTCAAGAAAACAAGACCTGAATTAGAAAATAATGGCCAGACTCAAATATTAGAGAAAGATTTTTTTTCCTTTTTTATCAGCATCCAACACATGTTCTCAGTTTCCTGGGAAGGAATGGAACACCTCTATTGATGGTAACAGTTATCACAAGTGGATTCATGGGCCAGGTCATTATGAAGGGCAGGACTGTAAAACATCAGAAATTCTCTTGATGTGCATCAGCTCAACCCTGCACCAGTTCTTTGCACAAAAATTACTAGTGAGTACCAGCGGAACACGGGCATTCTGCACCCTACCAGACTATCTACATAGTCATGGACTGTTTAAGATGCTTCATCACCAACACTTTGAGCAATAGTAAAGATATTTTTGAAAAATTGAAGATTTTGGCTGTGGGAAGGAAAAGGATGTATTTTTTTTTACAATCTCATGACTTCCTTTGCATCCAGAATCCATTTTTAGCTTGGACCAACTACTTGGACCAGCTACTCTCCATCTGACCTTGAACACATCCTGAACGGCAGTAGCAAGACTGCTACTGCCTTTTCCAACCCTAGCTTATGTAGTAATGGAATTGTGGGAATAGGCAGTTCCAAGTTTCCAGATGCCTCAAACTATACTTTTCTCAACTCTTAGTCAGTGAATATTTATGATGCTAGCTGGGCAGAGGTCACCAAGAATCCCCTATTGTCCAGTTTGAATTTTTATTTTAATCTATTTGCTACGTAGTGCTTTGCCACTCATTGCCACAGGCACAACTGAATGGCATATGCTACTATTGTTTTGTGTTTACAATTTACTTTGGTGTTGAAGTCTCTGTACTTTACTTTGTGCATTTACATCTGTTCCTGAATGCACTGTAATAAGAAGCTAATGCCATTCTTGGTGCAGGGAGTTAGTGTACAGCTTCATTTCCACCAGGAAAGAGTGATTTTAGATAGGCATTGCTAAAATCTAGCATTACTACAATGCTAGGTCCAGCATTGTAGCAATAACAGAAAATGAAGTGGCAAATGCTCCTTCTGGAAGCAGCCTGGTCTATTTTCCATGACAGGGACTGAGCTTGAAAGCAGAGGATTATTTCTCCTAATGGAGCCACACACAAACATCCATATACCATGGTGGCATTGGCAGCTCATTATACACTGGGACAAATTGGTGCTGGGCAGCACTTCAGGATAGGCTATAAGTTCCTTCTCCCTGGTTTCAGGCAGAACCATACCTATATTCCTGTATCTGAGTGGAGAGCAAAAAAAATGAAATGAGAAACTCTCACATTCCAAAGCTGTTTGAAGATCCATAGCTTGGAGTGAGGTAGGCTCCTATTTGTAGCACTTAGTCTGACTTTTACCAGTGGGAATACACCACATACCAGTGAGCTTGCAGCTTTTAAATAACTTATAGACCTAACAGAGCTGTTTGTTCCTATAGTTTTGAATATATTTATTTTTCATTTTTTCCTTCTCTGTTCTTTTCTCTTCGTTTTGAAGATGTTTAAAGGATATGCAGTCTACTTGTCTCTCCTCCAAACAAAATCTTTTCTCTTGTAGTACAAAAAATAATTGTCTCTTCCACTGGGAGTTCCTATTGCTGTAGTCTCTCTTATTTAATCCTTCTTCTTTTCTTTCTGCTTAATTATGTTAAGCTTCAAAACAAATAAGACTTGCTCTGACCCTGGAGTTAAAGGTCACAGCACTACTGAAGTGTTAAAAGAAAATCTTTTCTAGAGCCTGGGCATTCAGGACTTCAGTAAAGTACTAGGAAGGCATGTCTAGTGCAGCAGCAAGAGAGAACATAAAGTAAGGTGATTTGTTATTGCCTGCACAAAAGACTAAGCATTTTTCCCTGTGGCTGCATCCTTTTCTTAGCATCCCAGCTCTTCCATTATTCCCCATGTTTCTTAGCACAGACAAGAAAGGGTTGTTGAAAGAGTGGTTGGCCACACAGTGCACATGGCAAGCACGGCATATGGCATACCAATGGCTCTATTGTCAGTGGGCCCAGGACCACAGAGAAATGAAACATTGCTGACTTTAACTCAATAGTGGTCTTGGCTAATGAGAAGGAATCCAATGTAATTTATTCTCTTCCTGGGGACAGGGAGAGGGAAACAAACCACAAAACCAAAGCACTATACATATGCTTTTTTAACCACTTGCAGAATAAGAAAGAAAAATTAGCTGTCTGATATTGGCTCTGCAACATAAAACAGCATAATTCTCCAGAGTTTTTAGAACTATAATAGTAGAAATAATTTCAATTCTGGTTCTTTTTCATACAGTTGTATAGATTAGGTGTCAGCTGAATTAGCATTTAAAGTAACTCTAGTAGTCAATACTAAATCTTAGATCACTTTTACATTGTAATTAGGTCATTGTGAGATTTTGCCCTGTTCAACAGATGTTTTGTTTAATACAAATACAGATTTCTTTTCACCTAGAATACAGCTAAATTCAGCTGTAATAGACACAGTTACTTGGCACAAAGCTGTAACAGCTAAATTCATGCTTGAAAATATATAATAGTTTTAAAATACACTAGAATGTTTTTTACCTGGAATAAATGGGCATAATTCTAATAAAGTTATTTTGACACCCTCAGTTGTGCTGCTTTAGTCTTTTAATGCACTATATTTAATTTTGTGATTTGTGTCTTGAGGACATAAAAAGTGTTTGGTAAAATGTGCTAAAAAGGCACACATATGCTCTCCTAAATAAAATTAAGAACAGCAGAGGAAGAATAGTAGCAGTTACTAAACACTGCATGAGAATTATTTTTTTAAGAGAAAGTTAGGCAATCTGGTTTATAAAAGATTGAGAAACTATTCTAAAACATATGGCTGCAGCAGCTCTTTCTCATCACTAGGTCGAGCTATTACCTCAAAATGAGAAACTGTCACCCTAGTAGTACTGTTATTACCAGAAATAAAGGTGTAGAACAAATACAACAAAGATCTGTAATGAAATAACTAGACTGGTAATTATAACACTTTGCAGCATGGAAAATAAACAACTGCACTACCACATATACTAAACCAATTATTTCTGTAAAAGAAAAGAAAAATAATAATGAAAGTAATTTCCCCCCATTTTCTCACAGAACTACACACTAAAATAGAGCTCGCTTCACAGTATGTCTTACTAAATCTGTTAAATCAAGCAGCATTGAACACTTCAAATGTTGTATAGCTATTACAGCTGCTTACTCTCTCTTTTCCTAGGAATTAATTCTGGATTCTGTACAGAGCTAAATGTCAGTTGTTGTTACTGCTGTAATATAAATGGTAAAATCAAATGTCTCTCTTCCTGATTCTTCCCTAACTAGAAACTAACAACAGATTTCATAAAAATGGCTTTGTCTCTTTACATATAAAGAGAAGAAAGAGAATTCTTCCAGATTCAAAAATAGAAAACCAAAAAAGAGAGAAAACCCAATTCTAAAGGAACTCAAAATGCAGTACCAATTAAAAAGGATTAAAATAATTAAACAGTGGATGATTGCAAAGAAGAGTTAGTTCTGCATTCTAATTCTTACAAAACAATATCTTTCTTACCACAGAGGCCAGATGATAATGTGGTTTCGCATACTAATTCCAATGTTTTTATTAAGCTTTTTTTTCCAAAGAAAAGAAACATGAACTAACTAAAATCTTCTATCAACTCTCATAGAAATACAATTATACAAGAAGGATACCTTATAGCAGCATTACCTCGAATCTTATTTTAGTTGACAACCCTCTGAACCTCTTTGCATTTGACAGGTACCAGACAGGCAAATGAAATAATCTGTCTGCACGGGTTGGCTATTCCTTGATCTGTTCTGAAATATATCTCTCTTATTAGAGTTATTATTGCTAGAGAATATAGTATCTTATTACTATTATAGGATTTGACAGAGAAAATATTTCCACTTGCCCTAGCTAACTTTTAAGTTGCATGCATATGCAAAATAAAGAGAAATATACTTATCTATGCAGAAATATATATGTAATAAGAATAAGAAAGATGCATTTTTCTTAAGTGCTTAAAGAAGGGTTTGTGAGGCTATTTGTACAAATAAATCAGGGCCAGAAAGTAAATTCAGCTATGGGAGCCCGACTAATCATTAGCATGCTGATCATTGTGATTTATGCCCCTCGAATTCCTTGAAAAAATCCCTGGCCAAGGGAATAGAGTAACATTTGCCAAGTGCTTCTTCTAAAGAGCAATATGGACAAGGTTGAGGTTTTGGTCCACCCACTGTGCAGCCCTCCAGGGCAATCTCAGCAAACTTCCTAATTCATCAGTGCTCCTGCATGCCTTCCCATCACTTTCCACAGCTCTGAAAGTGAATGTAATTTTTTCAGTGCCATGATAAGAAAATCTCATTTTGAGATTTTGAGGACTGCAACACAGCCCTCAACTTACTTTCAACTGAAAAATTGTGAAATAATTCTGTCAAAGAATGGTCCCTAGGACTGTTTCATCAATAGAAATACAGATGTAGCCCACAGCATTCTGAAGTGGGCTTTGGAACAGGCCTGTAAAGAGAACAAACGCATTGTGACAAGTGCTTTTCTTGCAGAATTTCCAGAATGACAGCCTAATACATTTTGTCTGATGCTTCCAAACAAAATAAAAAAATATTTTTTTTTATTTTGATAATGAACAAACTCCCTTTATTTAAAACTTAAAAAAAATCTTTTAAATTTCACATTTTTAGCAAGATCCAGTAGTTAATTCTTTTTTCTGCCACTCAAAATGTAACACTCAATTTTTTGGCATACATTGAATACTAATCTGGCAGTTCACAATGGTTTGTTTTAAATCAATTTTTTGTTGTAAGCAGATGTGGTTAGCACAAAGAATAGCATGGACATTTTACACTTGTTTAAATGCAGACAGTACGAGTTCACCAATCAATAATGTGTATTATTCCACTATTGGCAGTTCCACTATTGTTTGTGCAAGAAATGTGAGTCAAGTTCTGTATCATTATAGGATGTCAGACTTTCAGACAGCTGGTGTTTTTATGGGTAAAAGTAAGGTGGGGTGATAGACTCGCAGAATCCCAGAATATTCTGAGTTGGGAGGGACCCACAAGGCTCATCAAGTCCAACTCTTAAAATGAGTGGCCTGTATGGGGATCAAACCATAATTTTGGTGTTATTGGCACCATGTTCTAACCAAGTGAGCTCATCTCAGGGTCACTTGTACTTCCTTATTATATTATAATATACTTTATCTCACACAGTAATCAGATCACAGTAAATAAATCATTTTTGCAGCTCCATGTATAATTCTGACTGTTCCAGGAAAATCACAGCACCAAATCAATGTGTCCTGCCCCAACTCAAGTGGGAAAAGGTGTGGTGGTAAATTGAAACTGCATTCACTTTCCTAAAGGCCTTTGTTCTATTCTAGGAGTTAGGGTTAGGCGTGTGTAATATGACCTTTATAACTTGATTCGGTTCAGTGTGCCTGCAACTACATTTTGTGTGTTCACAAGTGGGCAGAGATTGGGTTCTTTAGAGAAGAATAGCCTTGCTAAATCTGAATGATCAAGTTAGTGAGAATTTTTAAAAAATAAATAATATTAAGAAAATAAGGCATTCAATTTAATCTGGTTGTCTGATCAAATAGCTGCAAATAGAGAACACAAAAGTAGCTTTCAGTCAAAATATATGGCGAATACTCATATAATATTTTCATGGTCTTGCTGATGATCCATAAGACAATGGCATAAACAACTCAATATAAGACTGTTTATAATAAAACAAAATGTTAAGGAAGCAAAATGGTGTGTAGAATTTGATCTGGTAAAGCTGATTACTTATAAGCCATTAGCTTGTAGAAAGCTACCTACAGAAGGAAATCACAGTTTCACCATAGATACTAGAAATTCAATTAAATATTTAAATGTTATGTATGTAGACAGTGACTTGTCAAATTGCAGAGCCTCACAGCAGCTGTTGCATTTTGCCTTCCACCTTAACTTCTTGTAAGCTTTCCTATTTAGAAACCTGTGTTCCCAGACTCCTGTGCATGGAAATGAGGTGAGTTGAGAGCAGTAGCTGATCTATGAACATGCCCAGACAACTAGCTCATGAAGACCCACTTAGTGATGAGCAGAGGAATTAAGGGCCTGCTACCCTGCTTTTGTGCTGCACCTTTTGGAATCATGCACAAAACAGTCTTTATATTGAATATGGCTAGCCCTCCTAGGTAGGGACAGATCTCATTCTTTTGTATTCATTGATGTGAAGACCAAAGTAATTGATTTCCTTTTAAATTAAAATACTAGAAATTTATTTTCCCTCTCATTTTTTCCCAGCCACACATGCCAGAAGGTAAGTGATGTGAATGCCATATTACCATGATACAGTTGGGGCCCTCACCTCTGCTGGGCTTTCTCAGCATCTGAGGAGTCTCCTGTAGCAGTAGAACATTTATATAGAAAGGGACTGTGGTCAAGCTTATCTGCACACTCTGCAAACCAGAGAGAGCACTAGGCCTGCTTCCCTTTCTGACCCAGAACAGGAGAATGGCTTTTCCCTCTACATATCCACCTACAGGCAGTGGGTAATGCAAAGCAGTGCGGAACACTATAAGGTGGGGAAGTGTTTGCTACCACTGCACATGCAGAGCAGTCCCTTGCAGGGGCATATTTCCTTACTCTGAACTCTAAGAGATGGCTATCCCGGAGTGAAAAAAAAAAACCCAATCAAACAAAAACTCCTTGTATGTGTGGTATGTAAATATCTCCATAAGATATTAAATAGTCATTACAACATGGCTGAAACAGTCACATTTGTTAAAGCAAACTTTATACCCCAATATTAACAGGCAAGCTGTGAGGGATTTTTGTTAAATTACAGTAAAGTCCACATTTTCTCTTTGAAATTTTCCTTTCAGACTAGCCTAACAGAGACTGAAGCGGCTCAATGAACATGTCAGTATGAAGAAAGTGTAGCACTTCATGCATAAATATATGTATAGGTACTATACATGGGCCAAGGTCCTTGACAATAGAGCTCGTGTCATGCAAGACCAGGCTTTAAGTTCTACAAGCAAAATGGAAGCCTTGCATTCAACTCAGAAATGCTGCATTATCTGTAGTATAAGACAGTTTGAAAACTTCACTTGATCTATTTCAGAAATTTAAGGCATGCCCTGGACATGGGATGGACAGTACTATCAAAATTTGGTGGAGGTGAAAAAAAGGGAAAAAAGAAGACAGACACACCTATTTTTTTGTTTTTGCAGCCTCTGATATTTCCATTGTCTTTGTTATTGTTTATTGCTGATTTTCTTAATAGCAAACAAACTTCCCCACTACAAGAAGCGTGCTCAGCTCACTTCTGCCCTTTCTTCTATGCAGAAACTAGTTCAAGGAGATAACATTCACCAAGTTGCTTGTAATTTTTATTTAAAGGGGGCAGCAAACTGTAGGATGGGGCAGGAATGAGAAACTATGACTTGGAGTCACATGCAACACGAGAACTTCCTAAACTGGTAAAAAAGCCAGAATCTCCTGAATGACCCGAGGCCACACCTCGAATACTGTGTCCAGTTCTGGGTCCCTCAGTTCAAGAAAAACACTGAGGTGCTGGAGTGTGTCCAGAGAAGGGCAACAGAGCTGGGGAAGGGTGTAGCAAGTAAGTCATATGGGGAGCAGCTGAGGGAGATGGAGGTGTTCAGTCTGGAGAAAAAAAAAGGCTCAGGGGAGACATCACTCTACAACTACTTGAAAGGAGGTTGTGGCCAGGTGGGGGTCAGCTGCTTCTCCCAGGAAACTATCCATAGGACAAGAGGAAATGGCCTCAAGCTGCACAAGGGGAGCTTCACTTTGGACACCAGGAAGATTTTTCTTCCTGGAAAGGGCTAACATTGGATTGGGCTGGGCGGGGAGGTGGTGGAGTCACCATCTCCGGAGGTGTTCAAGAAACAATTGCATGTGGCACTTAGTGTTATGGTCTAGTTGACAGTGGAGACTGTGAGTCCAACCTTTGACCAGAGCCACAGAATATTCTGAGTTGAGAGGGACCCACGTGGATCATCAAGTCCAACTCTTAAGTGAATGGCCTGTACAGGGCTCAAACCCGTGATCTTGGCATAATTAGCACCAGTCTCTAACCAACTCAGCTAATCTCAATGATCTTGGAGGTCTTTTCCAACGTAAAAGATTCTGTGTGAGCTATCATTTAGAGAAAGAGAACTAAAAATAGACATGGAAACAGAAAGGACACATGCTGAGGGGGTAATTGTTTTGGAGAGAGGAGAGACAGAAGGAAAATACACAGCCATCCAAAGGAAAACCTATGGTTTGGATTGAACCTCTGGACAGGCTGGAGGAAGGACTGAGAACCATCGGGAGGGAGGAGAAATGGTGAGACACCAGGAGCAGTGTGAGCAGTGACCTCCATTTACAGAAACACTAGTGGCCCTCAAGAGGGACCAGTTCTTGTTTGCACGTACCTGCATCCACTACTTAAACCCAACACAACCCCCGCCCCCAACCAAACCAAACCGCAACACAAATCCTCTACCTGTTAACTGCAGAGATCTACTAATTACCCACTGTTTGCAAAATTCTATCCTTCGGTTACATCGTAATGAAAACCACCTTTTAAACCTACGAGCCGCCTTATTTCATAGATTAGTCTTAAGGACAGACACGGAGAAGTACGCGCCAGAGCAGCGGGAAGGGGAGGCATCGCTAGCACACGGAGGCAGCGCGCGACTGCGGAGGGCTCGGTATCCTAGCAACATCCCTTGCAGTTGCCTAATGGCATTTCGGACGAGCAGCAGCTCCAGACGGGCTGCAGGGAGGGGATGAGTGGCTGGGGCGCAGCGGGGCTCCGCAGCCCGGCCTGAGCGCCGGGACCAAGGTGAGCCGGGGAAGGGCGGCGGGCAGCCCTGCCCGTGGTACCTCCCGGCGGGTCGTGCCGGGGATGCGGCTGGAGCCTGCCCCGTCCCCGCCGCACCCTCCGCTTTCCGCGGGACATTTCCCCCCGCGCCCCTCGGAGCCCTGACCGAGCCACAGAACGCGGCGGCCGAGCCGCTCGGGCCCGGGCCGGGCCGCCCGCCCTGTCCCAGCGCCGCCGCAGCCTCCCCGCACGGGAGGCGCCGGTGCTCCCTGCGGCCTGCCCCGACGAGGTGGCGGAGCGGGCAGAGCGGGCGGATTCCCGGAGGGATGGACAGCAGGACACACTCGCGTGGCGGGGGTCCGCGCCCCTCTCGCGCGGGCCGGGCCGGGGCGCGCGCGCTGCCACGCGGCGGGGCGGGAGGCGCTGCGGCGGGGAAAGGGTTAAAGCCGCGCGTGCCGGGCGGCCACGCCCCCCGCGCCTCCGCCGTCCAATGAGGGGGGGGGGGGGCGGGGAGGGGCGGGGCCGGTC
>JAWWEE010000074.1:24761914-24785392 GCA_035221455.1 Xenops minutus
GAGGTGAGGGCGGGGCACGGGACAGGGCCGGGCCGGGGGGGCGGCCGCGCCTCGGGGACAGCGGGGGAGCCGCGGCAGGGGCCTCGCCGGGCCGCAGGGGCGGCCGGGGCACGGCGGGCCGCGGCGGTGAGCAGCGGAGCGGAGCAGCAGGTGCCCCGCCGCCCGCCCGGGACGGGGAGCCGCCCGAGGGGGGCTCGGGGGGGCTCCTGGGGGCTCTCGGGGCAGCGGCGGAGCCTCGGAGCGCAGCGCGGGGAGCGCGGAGGGGACTGCCCGCGCTGGCGGCCCTGGCAAGGGCTGGACTGGGAGAGGGCTGGGAAGCCGTGCCGCGGGCACTTGCTGGCGAAGGAGGCTGTCAGCTTTCGGAATGAGGAAGGAGGGCACCGAGTGTTCCTTCCCGCTCACCTGTGCTGTGGATTGCTGCACGTCTTGTTTCAGTGCAGTTGCTGGCCACTTATACTTGATGCCTTGCTTTGATGGTTTGTATTTTTTGGTAGAACGTGAAGGAGTTTTTTGATGGGAAGGGTTCCTCTCCAAAGAAATGCTCACAGCATGAGATATTTATTTTTTTTTTAAAGTGGAAAAGTATAACCTGTGCTTAGTCGATAGAAAGCTAGAGCAGCTCACAGTAATTCTTGGTGCAGGCAACATTATGTACAACTTGTGCATATTAGAAACATATGAATATATAAAGCAGCCAGCAATAGATGTTGCTTAGTGACTTTTCTATGCATTGCACAACTAAATATGTTTTTACTTCATTTTGACTTGAATTAGTCTGATGTGTTGCTTGACTGTTAAGCACATGGTGGTAGAGATCAATTTAATTCCTAATTATGCAGCTCTCAAAGGACATTCACGTTCTGTTTCATGCTGGGGCCTCAGAGCTTCCCCTTTGCTTCCTAAGTAAGGGATACAAGAAAGAGCCAGCTGTGTATAGTTTCAACCACATTTCTCATAGCTGATTCATCAAATCTTAAAATGGTTATGGAATAATACTGGGATAAACATTTGCAAAATCAGAGTTATGTTCCACATTCTGTAAATTTCAAAATCCCAGATTTGGTGGTTGGTTGGCTGTGGGGTTTTGTTTTGTTGCATGTGCTTCCCCTTTAAACAAGTTCAGAAAGTTATGGGGTCTGAGATTGTGTAAAAATATTAATTTTAAAGGTGGTTGAATTGCTTCCTTTTGAGTGTTTGGGAATGGGGCAAGCTCCAGTATCATATATTCCTATTGCATGGGTATTCCCTAAGTTTCCATTGGCTTGGGAAGGTGACCTTAATGCCCTTGTTGTTGCAGGGTGAGAGCAGTAATTTAGATCAACATGTTCAAAAGCTCATCACCGGGACGGCATGTGGGAGCAGGTGGGACTCAGTCTCACCAGGGGAAGCCATGCCTGGTTCTGTCAATGGAGAGTCACCAGCCCCACTGCCCAAGTGTGACACACAGCAAGAGAAGTCATCAGGAAGGCTGTCTGGATCAGCTCACGAGATTGAGGGGGCTAACTGCCTAGAAAATGCGAGACATATTATGGGATGCAGGAGAAAAATATCTTGTGACTGTACAAAATTTATGGAGTGCTCAGGGGTGGGACTAAAGGAAGAAAATAAGTGCAGGAAAATAAAAAGATAAGGTAAAGGGCCTGGCCAATTGGAAACAAGTGGCTGATCAGTGTGTTTGACTGTGCTGTGGCTGTCCTCTTTTCTCATTGAGCTGCACTTCTGTTTTCCTGGACAAGAGGACTCTGTGCTGCATTTAAGTGTGCATACTGAGCTTTGTGTGGCAGCAATTGGAGATGTACAGTAAATAGGGACACACAGTAAGTAGGGGCCTCTGTGTCTGATGTGCCAGCAGTTGGATAGACTCGGGTAAGTGAGGGTCTAAATGCCAGCAGTTGGATAGACTCGGGTAAGTGAGGGTCTAAATGCCAGCAGCTGGAGTGGAGACCATAAGTCACAGAGGCTGGTGTGTTGAGAATGCTCTTGTAACTGGGGAGACAGGGGTGCATGAGTATTGTCTTGGCAAATATGCCAGTGTGGTGCTAGTGACTATCACTCAGGGTTAGCCAGTGAGTAGAATTAAGAGGCTTGGGAGCCATGTTTGAGGCAGCTGTAAGTGTGGGACAGGTAGTAGTAAGGTCAGAGAGTCTTAAATTTGACAGCAGAGTAGGGCTCTGAGGAGGCTGAGGATTCAAAGTTGGTTCCTGAATAGATTGAGAGTCTGAGACCAGTTACTGGAGTGATCCACATTGTACATACATTTATATTCCCCACTAACAGACTTTTGTCCCAGTCAGCTAAGGAGAGGAGCAGCTTAAGGCCAGGCCATGTTTGTGTTTGCAGGAACACTGTGTTGATCTGTGTAGTCAGCCACGTGTGTATGCATCTTTGTGTGCATAACTATGGGAATACATTCTCAGCCTGGCTGTATCTGGGGACATGGAGTTACAGCAGCCCTGTTTTCAGTGGGCTGCCAAGCTCAGCAGCCCCTAGCCCAGAAAAACTACTTTTCCTGTAAGCTTGAAGATGTAGAAATTGTTGTTTGAGTTGACTCACAAAACTTAAATTTGGAGCCAAATCTAAAATGGCTGTTATGTTGTGACAGAATTTGAAAACACTTGTCATCCTGATTGGTATGAATAGGGCTATCTAGATGAATATCTAAATATCTACATTTGTTTAAGCTGCCATGATAGAGCAGTGGAGCATAAATTAAATTCAAACCTAGCCTTTGTTAGAAGTGTTTTTTATATACTGTCTTTTTTTAAACTGAAGAAGTAAAAATAGAAATACAAATAAAAATAGAAATAGAAATAGAAATCTTCCAGTGACCTGGTAGGTTTTGCCTTACCTTTTCCTTCTCTGAATGTCACAGACTTGTAGCATCACAGAATGGTTTGAGTTGGCAGGGACCTTTAAAGACCATCTAGTCCCTGCTGTGAGCAGGGATATCTTTCATTAGATCAGGTTGCTAAAAACCTGGTCCAACCTGGCCTTAAATGTTTTGCATGTCTTGTCCCTGACTAAATCTGTCAAAAAGAATATCAACAGAGGCTGAGCAGAGTTGCTTACCATAGTAACAACTGACCTTGCTTTTAGACATTTTCTGCTTGTAGTATAATGCTGTAGTGTTCAGTTATTTTTGCTGTCATGTGAAAGACTATTTATGTCAAATATCAAGATAATATTAAAAAATACTAAATTTAATATTAAAAAATGTTTACTTGCTGGAGTTTATAAACATATAGATATAAACCCACACATGTTTATAGTGACCCAATCTGTTGGTATGAAATTGATAGAACAATAAGAAGATTAGTTTAGATTGAAAACTGTAACTGGAGGTATTTCCTATTAAATATGAAGTACAACTACCTACCTACTCTGAGAAATCCTCTTTGTGTGTGAAGTACTGCCGGATCAGCTTCTGACTGACAGAGCATTCAGTACGGTGAAAGCACTTTTTATTTTTTAGCATTACCAGTACATTTAATTTTTCTCTAAAGAATCCCATTTAACTTAATTCCATAGTTTAATAAGCAGTAATTATTTTCAAGTGATTTTCTTTTTTTTTGTCTCCAAGCAAGAGTAGTTTTAACAGGTGTTAGAGCAGATAACTGAAGTTGTATGGCAGAGAGATACCTAATAATGAAAAGTAGAACAGTGGAGACCTTTTCTTCTAGAAAGCGCTGTAGCTACACTGTGTGTATGCATTGATTTTTATTGATTTTTCACCTTTTAATATGCTGAAGGAAAGCATTGTTTTACTGTGGCCATCTCCCTTTGTGTATGGGAAATTTTGAGGGGATTTTGTGGTGATAGATAAGAAAAGCAAAATAAAAAAAAATAATTATTTTATTACAGTGGGTCCTTTGCAGTCTCATAGGCTGCTCAAAATTCTCATGTTTTCTTCTCAATTTGGTGGCATAAAAGAATAGAAATAAAATGAAAACCAAGTAATTTTTTCAAGGCCAGGGTCACAAATGATTGTACAGTCAATGTTATACTTTGAGATGTGATGTCTAAAGGCAATCATTTGTCTCCACCAAGATGTAGCACTGAATTGAGAGAAGACAATATGCGATTACAAATTGTATAATGTGCTTTTTCATATTAAAGAACTACAGCTCCTACCAACCACAGTTACAATCATGTGAATTTTATACACTCTTTACATTTCTTGATTTTTATATTGTGCTTCAAGTTGTGTTTTCAATTTTTTTTTCCTTTTTGTACCAGTGTGGAAGGAAAAGCATTGTCTGTCACATGTTAGAGCTGCTTCACTCTCACATCTTGATCTGCATAGATTTATGAAAGTGCCAACCTAACAACATGCACACCTTAATTTACTCCTCTCTATTTGCCCTTCAAGAGGGTGAAAGGACCCACAGACAGCTGGACTTTGGAGTGTGTGTTGCTGCACAGTGGTTCATTCTTGTAGCTTGCTTGGGGACAGCCTGTTTCCAACAGACTGCACAGCTGATGAGAGAACGGGGCACAGGCTAAATGAGTTGTTTTGGTGGCTGCAGGTCTTCTCTGATCGATGGTTTTCATTGATGCTCTGTACATTCCATAATTTTCTTTTTTTGGCTCCCTAACACACTTAATTGGGTTCTGCCTGCTGTCATTAATAGTGATCCTAATGGAGGGAACATCATTGACTAGTTTGTAAGGCTCTGGCTTGAATCCAGTCATTTAGCAGTCAATGTTTTTGCAGTTTAGTCATGAGTTATTAGAAAATATCCCAACTCTTTGCAAAGATGAAAAACCCTCAGGTCTCAACAACTTGAAATTGGTTTTCAAGTGTTTAATATATTAAAACTCACACTTATTTTAGATGTATAAAATTCCCTTTATGCAGGTGTAGAAGCTGGTTTGGTTTAATAAAAATGGTCAGCCAGGTCCTTCAGTTTTTGAGGAGCAAGGGTGTGGCTGAAATGAAGAGTTTTTTTTTATTACTTGAATACAAGTTTTTGAAGTGTAGAAGAGGCCTTAAGGCTGATGCATTTTCTTCTCTTCCTTTTCAAAATGGGTGTTTATGAAAATTCAGATGTCATCTTACTCTTTCTTCTGAAAGTCTATCCTCAGTATTTCCTAGAAGTGTAAGGAAAACTGCCCATATGTGGGAGTCAATTTGCTTTTATAACTCTTCAAAACCTGCTTTTGATTGACATCTGCTAAAGAATTCCTGTAATATACTTACTCCGGGAGTTTTAAGAACATCTTGTGACCATATCGTATCTTGACCTGTAAACTGCCATTGATCATTATCTTTTAGCTTCATAAAAGACTTAGGTATTACATTTCGTGGGAGGAAGACAATAAAAAAGTGAACATATATTACAGTTTTCTGAAGCTACTGCACTTCAATGTATACATTCTTGTATAAATGTTGTATAAATATAACAAGTAGGTTTTTTATGTACAGCCACTATTGCAGTTTATTACTGTCCTTTCTGATTTTAGGCTATAGAATATGTGGTTGGCCTTTTGCACTAAAGCAATGGATGTACAATTTTACATGGGTATTTGCATTGCTCTTGTACTTAAACTTCTGTGCAAGCCCATGGGAGATGAATCTGAGCTAGAACCGAGTTCTCTGCCTTCAAAGATTTAGTCCTTGATTTCTTCCTATGGTTTTAGATTTGATTTCTGTGTTAAGTGGCTTTAAGCTTATGTATTTTCCATTTGGTTTTGACAGCGTCTTGCCTTCAGGAGATGGCCTCTTCTAAGTCTTTGATGAACCTTCTAACCTTCACTTTCGGATCAGCAATAGGATTTTTTATCTGCTATCTTCTGTTTAGCATTATACTAGAAGAACAAGTTAAGACCCAGCCTCATGTTCTTCATAATGATCCACATGGTCAACACTCAGCAGATACTGATAACAATCAGCTGCAAGGACAAATGAATTTCAATGCAGACACCAGACAGCATAAAGGTATTTTGTTACACCTGGCTAATTAGATAATATTCTCCCTTTTCATGCATTGCAAAATGTTGCTTTCTTCACTGCCAAGAATTTGTATGAATCATTTTCTTTCACTTTCCCCATGTTCAGGTTATGTCTAAATAACTGAGGTTTTACTGGTTTTCTTTGTTTACACTTGTATTGCAGTAGTGATTTTTTTTTTCCTGAGAGTCCAGTTCAACTGTTGTCCAGCTTCTGTATCCAGGCTTGTTTAGAGCAGTAACTTCTCCAATGAAATATTGACATCAAATGGCAGTTTTGCTAAACAGATATATTTGCTAGCATTGTAGATGTGGCTGGATTGCTTTTTAGCCTTAAGGAGCTAATTTTGCATCACTTCAAAGTTTTGATCTAACCTTTAAGATAAAGCTATAAAAAAAGAAATTCACTTTTTGATATGATTAGTAAATCATATGGAATTGGCTCTGGGAGGAAGGGCAGAGGGACTCACTGGGGGCATGGTTTGCCTAGCTGATTATACAGCCGTCCAAACACAGTTTGCTATTTGCAGTCAAAGCCAGAGAAATTCTCTTGCACTCTGATTATTTTTATTTTCCCAGAGAAGGTAGACCCTTCCGATACTTCAGGAGTGCTTTTATATTTCACATATCTCATTAAATGAGTTCATTCTAAATCCTAAATACAGATCACATTTGAGTAGGGACAGCTTGGATGAGAAAAATTGCGCTGTAATGCATATGCTGAAGATGTTAGTAAATGATGGGTTATTTGAACATATTTAAACTCCAAACTTTGTAATTGTAGAACATTGTTGCAAAGAAGTCTGATCTGTAGTTGCATAAAGTATAAGCAGATATATAGTACCAGTTATGCAGATCTCACTCTCCATGAAATATTCTTATGCATGAGTTAAAATTTTTCTGTATGTATCAAGCGAAAATGTTTCTTTGAGGGAAATGAAAGCTTTTGCAGCTTGAAAAACATGATATTACACACAGATAACTGTTTATTCTGCTGGACTGTCTGCAAATAAAAACATTTTAGCACAACAATAATACTAGTTTCGTAGTATCCTGACTTATTTATTTTGGGTTTCTTTTTTACAAATAAGATTTAATTTGGTTTGGTAATAAATTCTTTCTGGCTTACTATCTGTTTTGTTCTTGAAAAGTATGTTGGCGTTTTAGAAATATTCATTAGGTTTTCTTAGTTAATATGAATATATATAAAAGAGTTTATTAGGTCTTTGGCCTTTCTATGTTGTAATCATTGTGTTCAGTGTGAATGGCAAAAATATTTCAAATTTGCATTAGTCCTCTGGCACCATAAAGAAGTTGCCTCTGAACAGTTTTTATGTAGAAATCAAAGTTTGCTAAAGCCACACTTCCCTGAACAGATACTCAATTTGATATGATTCTTACGTTCTCCTTTATCCTGTAAACTTGAAGTGGTTTTAGGAATTTTAGTGCATTAGTTTTTAGTCTTCCTCATTTCCTTCTGAAATCTGTCATTGAGTTCATTAACTTGTACATTTGGAAGCAAAAACCTCTCTTCTGTCTACATGTCTTTTCTGATCTAGAAACAGCGTATCTGGGGGGACGTTTTTCCTAGTTTGTGTTGCAGTCAAGTCTAATATTGTTTTGTAACTATCTTCATTTTTTTAGATGAGGATAAAAATATTGCAGAGGGACTGTATCAGAAGGTGAAAATACTATGTTGGGTCATGACTGGACCTCAAAATCTAGAAAAGAAAGCCAAGCATGTTAAGGCCACTTGGGCCCAACGCTGTAATAAAGTACTTTTTATGAGCTCTGAAGAAAATAAAGATTTCCCAACTGTGGGCCTAGAAACCAAAGAAGGCAGAGACCAACTGTACTGGAAGACTATTAAAGCTTTTCAATATGTATATGACCATTATTTTGATGATGCTGATTGGTTTATGAAAGCAGATGATGATACATATGTTATATTGGATAATTTGAGATGGCTTCTTTCAAAATACAGTCCAGAACAACCAATATATTTCGGAAGAAGGTTTAAACCTTATGTGAAGCAGGGTTACATGAGTGGAGGAGCAGGGTATGTTCTGAGCAAAGAAGCTCTGAAGAGATTTGTTGCTGCATTTAAAACGAACAAATGCTCTCACAGTTCCTCTATTGAAGATCTAGCATTAGGAAAATGCATGGAGATCATTAATGTGGAAGCAGGAGATTCCAGGGATACAAGTGGGAGAGAAACCTTTCATCCCTTTGTTCCAGAACATCACTTAATCAGAGGATTCCTACCAAAAACATTCTGGTACTGGAATTACAATTACTATCCTGCTGTAGAGGTAAGTCCTTAGGAATCTGGTATTCATTTTGTGAAGTGTATCTTATGATGTGCATGAGTGTGTGATGTATTAATTAGCAGTTTAATAGCAGGTCGATATATTTTAGAAAAGATTTTTTGTGACATTCTCTGATACACCCCTGTGTAGATGTGTTAAATACACTGATCAATTAAAGTTGATGTTAAAACTTAACATTCCAGAAGAGCTTGTGAATCTTAAACTATTATTGCTGGTTTGCTATGTTTTGTGGACAGCAAAAAATTATGAAACCTTTTTGACATGTTTGTGGAGTGTCACCACTAGTACTGTCCTTTCAAAGTTACCATTCTGCTGCGTTCCCCATATCTCACACAAAGTGTCCCCAGCATCTCCACCCAACTCCCAGTGTGCTGTGAGACTGAAGCCCAGTGTGAATCATTCCAGGGGGTCTGTGCTCACTGTATACAGCTGAGTCAGTGTTTTATAGTTACATTAAAGCCTACAGAAAGGGAAGGTGGCACTGATACACCTTGATCTTCTATCCACAAGCAAACTTTCCATAAAACCTGTAGAAGTAGACATAATTTTGAGACATTTTCATGATTTTAGTTGGTTGGCATTGTGTAAGAGCTGCCCAAGTTACTGGAAGGGCTGTACGGTAATGGTATGTGTGATTTGTTACAACTTTTTGTGAGCAGTTGAATACTGACAATGCTGCCAAACTGTATAATGTGTCAACACACACACAGGTGCATGCACACACACATTTTGCTTATATGCTCTGTCTGGAAGCTGACATAAGTATCAAATATGTATTGCTTTATATATAAATGGGACACATTTAGGCCTATTTGCTGCTTCTTAGTTTTGTTTCAACACCAACATCAAAATTTAAGTGTGGAAAAGCAGAAAACCTCTGACGTTAATGAGGACAGCTAGTTTTTTCACTGGCTTGATCACAGAAGCAAAAGACTTTGTCAGCTTTTTTTTGAAAAGATGCTTTGGCAGATATGTCTGGCACATTTTGTTTGCCTAACATTAAGTTTTGAAGTATATATATGACTGATGATAGTGAATTTCCTAGCATTAAACCAAGTATTTATTTGAATTCTTCCTGGGTCTGTAATCCAGGGCATGCTTTGCAGTTCTGTGTGATTATTTTGCCTTGTTTTGTGTTTCAGGGTCCTGGATGCTGCTCCGATCTAGCAATTTCATTCCACTATGTTGATTCTGTGACTATGTATCATTTGGAATATTTGATTTATCATCTTCGTCCATATGGGTATTTGTATCGGTACAATCCTGATTTGTCAAAGAATTCAAAAGAGCAGAGCAAAAGTGAAGCACTGGAGGATAATCAAAAGCTAAAGCAAAAAAGTTCTGAGAGGTAATTGGACTTTGAAGAAACCAAAAAGAAGCCAGTACAAAGAGTAAGAGTCTTCTCAAATTCATGCATGAAGCTTGTGGACTGAAATTACTCCTGGCAATTCTTATTTTGAAAATCAAGTTGACAGTACTTCCTGTGTTCAATAGAGTCTGGTGCTGGCTCTGACTGTTTGGGATAGTGTGGCCTTGGAGCCCTGCTCACAAAGATTTAGGGCCCTAAAGCTGTGAAATAGGAGATTGTTCTATCATACTCATACCTGGAAGAACTTGTATAAAAAACATAGTGGATGTGTTCACAGATAATCATATAGTATTTCTGTTCTCTGTTTCCTTTCTGTTAAGTCAGTTCTAACATTAGAAATTGGGTGGTGCCCAGTTAAACACTTCATGATGGCTTTCTCTAGTTATCGACATCTTGAAGTTATTTTGTGTACCTTGCCCTAAAAGGATGGGAGAGACATGGTAGCAAGAGTCTCAAGTTTGCTTTGCCTTAACAACAGACTGGTTATTATGAATAGGCAGAAATTCAGACACAAGATTTATCTGAATTGTTTCAGAAATGGAATTCACTGCTATGAATTACTTTTAAAATTTTTAATCTCTATTGTACAAAACAATATGAAGTTGGATCACTACTGTTTTAAGGAGAAACCTAGAAATAGTTACTGTTGTTTAAGTTTCAGAGGTAATATGAGCTGCTAACGTATTTGCCTGTGGCTTTTTTCTTTTTTTTCTTTTATTGACTCATCTTGTTGGTTGAATGGATATAAAAATTCATCTCAGAATTTCTCAGCATAAGGTAGATGCTTTTTGAAACAGAAGTCTGTCTTCCATCCCATTCTTTCCCAACTGGAAGGAATAGTATCTTAGCAAAGTTGCAGTGGCATTATAACTGCGTAGTTTCAGCAACTGTTATAGTTAGTTTGTTTCCATTTAATTTTCACATCACTGTACTTAGAGACTAAAATTTTACAGATATGAATAAGTCCTATTCTAAAACTGCAGCAAAGCCAGTTTATTTGGATGAAGTATTTAATTTCACTTTTCTGAACATTTTTTTTCTCCACTTTTAAAAAATTTCATCTGTATCTGCTTCTTGTTACCTTTATCAGTACAAAGTGGTTAACGATCCTTATTTTGCTCTTTCCGAAGCTGAAGTATATAGTTATTCGGGTAAGCCAGCCTGAGTGCAGGAATCTTTCAAAGTGCATTAACTTCTTCCACTATTTAATAAGTATCTCTGCCTCTTAACTGGAAACAATTTCTTGGTGTGGGACAAAATATGTGTTTTAATTACTGATTTTTTTTCAGAGGCCAAATCTATGTTTTATAGCGTTAATATAAAACTTTATGGTTTTCTCCTTTTCAAATTGAGTGAATAGCAGTATGGGGGATGGGACTGAGCATGACATGTAGTGTATCTTTATTCCACACTTGAACAAAAGTTTCTTCCTGTTTTTATTACTTTTCACCTTCATCATATTGATGAATTTGGACATAACCTAATTACCTCCAGTCATTGTTTTGGAAAGGGCACATACTGGTAGCAGACAGCCTTAATTACTACTGCTGTCCTTCAGGATGTTTCTGGAAGATGATGTTACCATAAAGTACTGGAATTTTTTTTTCCAAAGGTAGTTGTAGCACAGATTGGGGTTCTATCTGTTGTCCAACAGTAAAGTCATGACTTCCTTTCTGTCCATTGCTCTGCAGCAATGATAATTACTGAAACAGCTCATAGTGTTGAAATGCTGCATACATATTCTCTGCCTGGATGTAGGCTGAGTTCATATAGTATTAATTAAACAAATAGTTCTTGCAGGGTTAAATCTGTTGTCTTTCACAGCAGGACTGCCTCTGAAGTACTCATAGGGACATAAGTCAATTCCCATAAAATAAAACTTAAGTAGAAAATTATAACTGCATTGGTTTAAAAAAGAAAAAAGTTTCCTGTTTGCTCTAGTCAGAGGGATGCTTGTCCAGAGGACAATGTATGTTACCATATTGAAAGGTGTTTCCTTCTGTGAGTTAAATGTTTAAGCCCATGCGCAGCACAAACCAATTGTCATGTGAAATCCATATGGAATTGATAAGTCCAGTGGCATTGTTCAAACATGTAGTTAAAATATTGAGGAATGCTTAAGGAAGATATAAAATGAACTCAAGATCCCAACCTAATCTCTTCGTAAATCCACCCATGTAGAAGATCTACTGAACTACTGTACAGTTCCTTTATTCCTGATTTCCTCCTCAGTTCATCTGTATGGATTAAAAGATTTTCTACCGCAACAGGCAGGGCTAATCCTGCATATTTTCTACAGATTTTTGTTGTATCTTTGCCCTGTGCTGCCCTGGAATTTTCTCTTCATGTTTCTTACTATCCTGACTATCCTGTCTCTGGCTTTCCAGTTTCATCCAGCATAAGTCTCAGGTGGACAGGAGGAAGCAGGTAGTGGGATGTTTGAGCTCTGCACAGGTTGTTTGCTGAGGTGGCAAGGTAAACTAGCCACTGCTGAGCTCATGGTGAAGCCTTTTCTCAGCAACAATTCTAATTCTTACCTGCTGCCCAACTGGGGCTTGTAGGTTTAGCAGAGCAGGGTAGGAATATTCCTTTCCACAACATGCAGGACTTCAGAAAGACTGGAAAAATAAAGGAGCAAGTTCCATTTCTGAAGGGAATAAGGCTAAGGACATAACTGCCTTGCGATAAATGCGTGGCCTATCTGGAGAAGCAAGTAGCCTTTTCTTCAAACATCTATTCTTGCTTTGGTTTAAAGTGTCCTTGTGCATAGGCCTCTGAATCTATTTCTTTTGCCTTTCTAACAGCTCTGCAGGAATTTTTTTCTTTCCAGACAAGGTAGAAAAGTATCAAGTTTTACATTCTGTAATTATAACAGAGGTCTGTTGTTCTCTGTTGAATTGTATTGCCATAACCATGAGCTGATGCCTCTGGAATAATTGGTTTGTATCTCACTGCCTTCAGAAGCCTCAGTAGACAAGGTTGGAATGTGAACAGTTAGTATAATTTTCATGTACAAAATTACACTACTATTAGTAGTTTTGAGAAAATATTATATGAGTTTAAGCATTTGCAGCCCAAAGAAGGCTGTATTTTGGGTGAAGACACTTTCTGAAGCACAGCAATATGGGCTCACTTAGGCCATGGAGATTATTGCTCTGTGGTTTGGTTTGGTTTCTAAAAGAGGTTTTTTGATTTTATAAAACCTAAAAGTTGCCATTGGCACTGTAGTGATTTAATTGATCCATCTAAAAATTTTGAACTGTTTACTTGAAATTCCTAGGCAGTGGATGTGGGAACATCCCTTAGTGTGACAGTAACATTTTAACCTTGTATTAAGTGCTTTTTGGTTCAGAAACATTGAGAATGCCAAGTTACCTCTTGATCACTGTTCTTAATCAGAGGAGAGTATTAGTTTGCAGAAAAAGACCAGTTTTAGTCATCTTTCACTTCCAATTCATTTTTGCAGTCTGTATTGGTCTTATTTAAGAGGTTACACGCTGGTGGTGTTAACACCACCTCTCATTTTGTGGAAGCTCTTTTCCCAGTACCTTTTGCCTTTAAGGACACTGTTTTGCTGTGGTGGGGCTGTATATTAAAAATTACTTTTTCTTCACATGTTGCCATTTGTTCTGTTTTGCTTCCAGAAGTATAAATTTCAGTGAGTAGCTGACAGAGTAGCTCTTATAAACAGTTTGTTATCTGAGCAGGGTGTTTTGTCTTTGTATGACAGAAAAGTGTGGGTTATTTCTCTGCTGTACCTGCTACTGATGCTGATAGTGCATGCACAGCTGAAAATAGACTGCTCAATACAGGACCACTGGGAAAGGCAGTTTTGTCCTTCTTCTGTAAAGAAATTGTCTGTGGAACTCCGAAAGTGTAATTTGCTTTGTTTTACCGTATTGTATTTAAAATACTCCACAAATGTTATTAATAGTCTAAAAGAATTGAATCTTGCTGCTGGACAGTATGCTCCACTTAAAACCTGTGAATGTTTCACTTTGCAATTATAGGTAGTTGTGTTCCTAATGGCAGATGCAAGTTGGTGACTTGTCTGGAATGATCACCATAAGGATTTGTTTCTTAAATACCTTCTTTGAAGTGCCTTTGATCAATTTTTAGCATCAAAATTAAGTTGAGAATTGAATAAATAAAATAAGTTATACACAGTTCATGTCTGTCTTCCATTTACCTCTCCTGCATGCTAGTGGTGTGGCATAGCAGCACAGTTTAGCCTAATAAAAATGTTCTTTTTTTTCTTGGGTGGGTGCAGGAAATTAAAAAAACTTCTCACACTTGCTGTGATTCTATGATTCCATATTTACACTATTAACAAATAGCAAGCCACATTTAAAACAAAGGCAGTAATTTTTTAAGTGTTAAATAAGCAAATACTAGTGCCAGATTGACATACACAGGCAGCTGTTTCTGCATTGTCCCGATTTTTCCGTGTCTCCATGTTACTACAGTGTCCTGAGCGAACTGACTACAGCTGATACCTCAAAGAGAAAGCAAAACTGTTCAAAACTAACCACATTTTTCTTTTTAAAAAATTATTTATTCTTTCAGTGAATCTCTTATTTCTGAAAAAATACCCTGTTAAGATTTAGATATGCTTTCTAACCTAGATGCTTGTGCAGAATAGTATTCAGCAGTAAAAAATATCACACTTGGGCAGATGGAAGGTGTCTTGACATCCAGAATGGTGGTTGTTGGATAAGGTGTAGGCACAAGCACAGTACAGCCACACGCTGTTACCTTAAGTACTGTAATAGACCCTGCTAGTTCTATTGACCTGGATTAATTAGCTGTTTCGTTTCAGAGTGCAGGAAATGGGTGACAACCAATTTAACTGTCCTCAGAAGCTGGGATATTTCAGCTAGGGAACAAAAGCCAGTTGAACAGATGATATAAGCTCCTCTCGAGTTTCAGGCACAGGTTTATGTGGTGCTGCTGTAACTTTCAAGCTGTCAGGATCAACCTACACCCAGCGCATTGCAGGACAATGCAAGCGTTGGAGCAGAGCAAAAGCTATAGCTGCTATTCTGGACAAAAAATATTTTGCAAGTGTGGGTTTGCTTTGCTTGCCTTTTTTTTTTTTTTTTATTTTATACAGACTTTACCTATCCGATTACCAGAAACTGTAGACATGGGGAAATGTCTTAAAATCATGGTAAGCTCTTCTAGCCAACTCACCAGAAAGCTTCACAGGCTCAAGGGAATTTTCCTAGAGTTCTTCCCTGTGCACTAGAGCCAACTAAAAAGCGTTTTAAGTAAACATCTTACACCCAGGAACTGCTATGTTTGCTATAAGCTGCAGGGAAGATAAACCTGTGTATTGTTCATTTCAGCTCTCACTGCAGAATGTTTAGCAGCCTTTCTTCCTTTCTGACAATTTCACCTTAATGAGGCCCTTCCACATGTTCCAGAAATTTGGTGATGATGGGATTATTCTGACAACTATATAAGGAGTGAGAAAATCAGAACCCTGCAGCGAACATTTTTATTGTTCCACATATAAAGAAATTTATCACAGACTTGGGAAAACAGACAGATTGTGGGATCTCACTTTTATGTTAGGGTGATATTTGGCATTTATAAAGGAAAAGTGGTTATTCAGAAATATAGTCTAAGCTCTTCAGCTTTCTAATATATATTCCTGCTAGGCTGCTTAAAATTCCAATAAAAATAAGCTGTAAAGATGCTCTCATCACTCGTTAGTAAAAAAAAACATGGCAGGGAGGCTACTTCTGTGTATGCTTTTGTTAGCACTGGAATTTAGATCTGATGTGGCTCTCCTTTTAACTCTTCTTTTCAGACTCCCTCTGCCTCTGTTCTGTTGTGCATAACACTCCACCTTTGTGGTGAAACTCCCAAGACAGCAGTACAGTCGCTCTTTCCTTCCCCCCAAATGCTCTTCTGTAAGATTTTGCTTTATTAGGAAGGCTGAAGCCTCGAGTGCTAGAGTTTGCACTGTACTGACCAAAATGTTACACCTCAGTGTCCCAGTTCTACCTGGGGCTTCTCTCATGTATTACACAGCTCTGGGGATGACAGCATCAATTCTTTTGCCATACCTAAGGTGTTACATTCTTTGGAGGTGTGCTTTGTCTTTTAAACCTTCCCAGTTGTCCCCCTCTCCCTCTTTTTTCCTTTTCTTTTCCTGTCAATAGTTTCACCTATTGCAAAGTGCCTTTTGAGGAATACCTGATACGAGCTGGCACGCTGTCATGTTCACACTTACGAGTGGTGGCAGCTCTCTGCAGCTCTGTACAGGAGATGGTACAACGCCTTCAGTAAACTTCCTGAATTACATACAGCAGGTTTTAAAGTCAGCCTAAAGCTGATCACTTCCAAAGCAAGAATTGGAACCAGGTTCTATCATTTAGTGCTTAAAATACTTCCCAGATCAGTAGGATGGACAGTTGGACTGGCTCCAGACTCCAGAACAATGAAAAATGTTTTCCTTGAACAAGAAGGAATTATTTGTAGCAATGTTCTCCAAAAAGGAACATGACTTTTCCAACTGTCTGCTGAGCGTTGCTAAAGTCACTATCTTATTTTTCACTTTTGCACAGAGGTGAACTGTCTTTCACAAAGATGAGTGAGTGGCAATAGACTTTTAGATTTGTATCTGAATAGAGATCAGGGTTTCACAGCAATGTTTGTTAAATAAGAAGTTGATGTGAGCAGCTTGTTTTTTTCCTTTCATTTAAACTCTAAAACTTGACTTGAGTAGCTACCTAAGTTTGCAGTAGTATTCCTGAGTTGTGCAAAACCAAACTGGTTTGGTCAAAAAGGCTGGAGGTGGAGAGGGTAACGTTTAAGACAAATTAACTTAGGGCCAAATCCTGAGTACTTGGTAGAAATCAAAACAAATAGATATGTCTCTACTTATTTTTTTAATGAATGTTTTCTTAATCTAGTTATACTAAATCTGGGAGTACTGTGAAATGTCTGTTCTCTGACTATTCTCTCAAGTGGAGATTGTTCTGTAAACTGGAGCCTGTATCTGTCCTAGCTTTGTCCTAGCCCAGGTGAGCACTCTGCAGGGATTAATTGTAATCATATGAAAATTACACCTGAGGATCTGAAATTTTTCCCAGCACAGAAGAGTGCTTCACCAGCATTTGAACACTAACCATTGAAGACAGCAGGTTTCACATATTCCACTGCAGATTCTGTTGAAATCACTGCTGAAATATGGTTAGTGTTTCAAGGACACATAGGGTAATCAAGTATAAATCTGATTTTCAAACACTGTTTAGAAAAGCAAACTCTCCTGTTTGAAAGCTGGCAGTGCTTCTGTGGGAACAAGGAAGCTTTTGTTCCTACTTGTCAGTGCTACCACACTTTTTAGCAGAGAATAGGCGGCGTCTGTTTACCCAGATTAGAACGTAATTTGTCAGTCTAATCAACAGTATCCTGCTTTTAAATTACTTCCCTGTCATCTGGCTTGGGCTTTATGTCCTTTATCTTTGTCAGCTTCCAAAGCTGCATGTCATAAATCTTGTTCAGATTCATTTAAGTAAATATTTCCCAAAAGGCATTATGTCATAAATCTTGTTCAGATTCATTTAAGTAAATATTTCCCAAAAGGCATTGGCCATGTTTCATTTAGCTTCATGATCTCTCAATGTAGGATTTGTCTTATCAAATACAGAAGTTGTCTTATCAAATGTATGTCTGAATGTTCACAAATTCCCACTGTTCCCAATGGGAGAAGTCTCTGCATCAGCTGTATCTTCTTGCTTTAAAACCATACAAAAGTAGCATTCAGGTCTCATTAGTAACTGTAAAAGTACTAATACTTTCTCCAGGAAAGTAAGTTAGATTCATGGACTCTAATATTTCATACACCCCCATTGTAATTGCAGAAAATTTCCAATTGTGCCAGTCCATGCACTGGCCAGCACTTCTTGTACAAGGAACTTTCAATAGCAACTGAGAGCCAGTACCTTACAGATGTGTGGTGGCTCTCTGGTTTGACATACTGATCAGTCCTGCAGCAAAGAGTTTAATATTGCTGAATGTTTGTGGGTTTTGGTGAGTCAGAGTTGTAGATTTCACATATATAAAAAGCAAGGCTCTTTAAAATATCCATATGTACTGGTGGCAAGCTGCCACCTTGAATGCTTGGTTCTTTTGTGCCTCAAAGAAGTGGAGGGAGCATGAGTTACTCTTATATGTGGTGTCTAGGAATTTTACTCGTGACTTCACTGTAAAATGAGGAAACTATTACAAATGTTTAACAACTTTAAAAAAAGTAGTGAAAGCATGGTTGGAAAAAGGACATATTTGTGGGCTAGATGTCTGGGCCTAGGAGAGACTAAGAAAGCTATTGCAGCATATAAATGAAACAAAAATATTAGGTGGTCCTATGGCTTTTGCAGTTAGACAAAGTTAATTACCTATGTTCAGTTGGACCACCTTGTCCTTTGACTTTTAAATATATAATTGTGTATTTAGGAGTATCGTCTTTGAGATGAGCATAAGGTAAGAAAATGCTGGTATGAGGAATGTGGATGCTAGTAGTCAGTAGTAGAGAGATTCTAACATGACTGAAGAGAGGACAATCCCTTTTGATTTTACACTTTTGCAATGTGCTGCTGCCTGGATTGCTGACCTGCAAAATGTTTCAGCAGGAGCACCTCATCAAGGGAACACCTTGATGGGTTTTCTGTGTGCAGCTGCAGTGCTTCATACTTCTGCTACCAGTCAGCACATTCTGTATTTACTATCTGCCTGACCTTTCCTTCTGACTGTCTTCAAGAGCTTTGGCCTGTTAAAGAGGGTCATGTTTGAGGACGAGACTAACTTTCCTGGGATATTGCCTGTATGCAGGAGTGTAGAGGCTTGAGTAGCCCAATCCAACCTTGTAGCTGACTCTCTTTTGAGTGGGAGTCCTGGATTAACTAGATGACTTCTGTGGTCTTTTCCTACCTGAATTATCCTACAATCCTAAAAATGTCGTGTCAGCTTTGCAGGGAGATATTTTGTACCTGTGTGTTTTACCTTCAGCTCCTCTGTGTCCTCTTAGTCCCTGCTGCTGCTTTGCAGTCAGCTCCCTTCTGCAGACCATCAAGAGGACTGGGTGGTGCCCATCTCGCCCTTCATGCTTCTTCATGTTCTCCCTTTCCTTCCATAGGAGCAGCAGTATTGTGAAAGTTCTGCTTACTGTTCTGAGTAGCACTACACAAAACATCTCTTTTCTGACCCAGATTATAGAAAGGTGGTTAAATTATCTTTTGCCTCAGTGCCATTTCCGTCACATGGGAAAGGAACTGTTCTGCTAGATTGCGTGACTATAGGATGAGTTTGCCCTCCTTTCAGTGTTGTATCCTGGTTAATAGACACTGGAGTTTACAAGTGTAAGGGTTTCCTTCTCTCTCTGTCCCTGTACAATCACTGTGCCTATTGCTTGCTGAATGATGAAATCACATTTCCTGGTTATGCAAAGCCAAAAGGTTAACCCTGATATTGGCACTGTGCATTTTTATGTTACAAAGGCTTCTAACCTCTAATAGCCAGCACACAGCTGCTGTTAAAAATGCCATAAAAAGCAGTGAGAACAGGGTCCAAAATGTTTTTTCTGGCTTGGAAGTGGGGCATGTGCTGCCTGCAACACCTGTAACTAACTTAAGCCCAGTGCTTACAAATTACTTGTAATTAAAAAGCAAATGCATAAAGAACAGGAAACAAATGCAACAGTGCAGGAAATACTTTCCCTTGATGTTCAGTTCAGCATTATGCTGATATTTAGCATTTCACTGGTGTTTCACAAATACATCTGTCTTGTATTAGCACAGGAAGCAAGCTGGTTAAAGAAAGCACAGTTGAAGAAACACAGTCAGTATCCCAACACTGTACACCAACACCCGCAGGAGGAAATGTCCAAACAAATGCTTGCCACCCTATGACAAGCAACTGGCAAGTAGAGCACCTGAGAAGATGTGGAGGTCATAGAATCATAGAATATGCTGAGTTGGCAGGGATCCACAAGGATCATTGGAATCCAGCTCCTGGCCCTGCACAGGAGAGCCTCAAGAATCACATCATGTGCCTGAGAGTGTTGACTAAATGCTTTTTTGACTCTGGCAGGCTTGGTGCTGTGACCACTTCCCTGGGGAGCCTGTTCCAGTGTCCAACCAACGTCGGGTGAAGAACCTCTTTCTAATATCCAACCTAGACCTCCTCTGACACAGCTTGAGGCTATTCCCTCGGGTCCTGTCACTGGTCACCACAGAGAAGACATCAGTGCCTACCCTTCCACTTCCCCTTGTGAGGAAACTGGGAGACCAAAGAGTCGGAGACCAAGATGTGCTACTAGTATGTCATAAATGTGAAAACTCAACATACACCTGAGAGTAAGAATGAGCCTGATGCGACTGTTGCAATGAGTTTTATATCACAAATAACTTCTAGATCTGATATTAATGCTGCCTTCTCCCATTGCAGCTGTGTGATGAAAAGGGACTGCTGGAGTGGGCTCCCATTACAGAACAGAATGTTACAGAGAACAATCTAAGATACATAAAAGTAAAATTATTTCCCTGTGCAAAGTATATCCATCAAAAGAATGAAACAAAAAAAAAAAAAAGGAAAAAGAGGAGCTTAGTGAAATGATGTTCCCAGAATGAAGCCTTATTCTCAGGGCTGTAACCTAAGAAAGCTTTACAGAGACCAGGTGTGTTGGGGCATTGCTAGTTTGAGTGATTGGAGTGGTAGGTTCAGCTTGTGTCCCAGGGTGTATCCAGAAGAGGTCATGCTGGGCGTATCGAGGCACAAACCAAAAGCAGAGACCGAAATCTTTACTCTTGTCTCAGACCTCCTGTAGCTCCTTGCACACCACCTCATGAGCTCTGGAGCCCTTATTTATTTATTTATTTGATTTTTTTTTTTTTTTTTTTTTTTTTTTTTTTTTTTTTTTTTTGAATTGCTAGATTAAGCAGTCATCATCATGGCTAGGCTTTGTGAACAAAGATTTGGGAAGGGCTCTACCCACGCTGGCTAGATTCAGCAGTATTGCAATGGTTATAGACAAAGCAGGGTTCTGCAGGGGCGATTGTGGGGTATGCTGCTCTTCGGCTATCATTGTATGGTATAGTGCATAAAGGCCCTTTTTATAATTGTATTCCTGCCTTTGTGGAAAAACCTTGAGTCTCCAATGCTCAGAATCTGGTTTGCAGCACATCCTGTTTACACAATGTCCAGGTTAAACAAGTTGTAGGACAATTTATGCATTTGCCAAAGGGGCAGAGGTGCATGAAGTATCTACAATGACAAGTAGAAAACGTAATTTGTGAGATGAATTAAGAGGTGATTTAAAAAGTCCTCAATCAACTACTGCTGCTGAGCTGAG
Source organism: Xenops minutus (assembly GCA_035221455.1). Classification (NCBI taxonomy): domain Eukaryota; kingdom Metazoa; phylum Chordata; class Aves; order Passeriformes; family Furnariidae; genus Xenops; species Xenops minutus. Next base: position 24,782,922 of record JAWWEE010000074.1, read on the forward strand.
TTTTGGAAGTTGTTATTTCCATATGATTCGTAAAAACCTCTTGATGTATTGTTCTTTGTTTTATAGATGCATGTTGTTGTTTTCCTCTTGGTGGCACTGCAGGATAACGCTGTGGTCCTTGGGACCCTCTACTGCAGCTGCATCATTTAAGCATATCTTGCTGACACAAGAAGTTCCGTAACACTTGACTTGAGGACCAGTACAATGTCCTTCCCCCATGTTAGCCTAAATTACTGATGGGGACTTTCTTAAGTGAACTTTTGTTGGTTGATTTTCTCTTCTTAAAAAAGAAAGTTTGATTCAGCTTAAGAGCTGCAAAAAAATTCAACACCACACTAAGGGTGTCAAAAAATCTCAAAGAAGCCTGACACATGACTGCTAAAGTCTCAACAACTCTGCTCAAAGGATGGTTTTTACTCACACAAGTTCACCTGCACGCTCTAGAATATCCAGCGACTTCTGGTCAGCTGTGTTGTACAGTTCATCCAGGACAAGAATTCAAGACTTCTACTTGCAAACAAATTATTCCCTTCAGGCAGAGTGCAGTGCTGCCTCCAGCACCACCCTCATCATTACACTTTCTGTGTATTACAGAGACGTGTACTTTGGCAGCCTGTGTCTTAAGTAACTTAATCTGCACAACTGTGTGGTGTGCAGTCTGATGCCATCCCAGTTGTAGTTCTCTGAGGGACATTGCAATGAAAATACTAATTTTCACACCCAGATTTTATATGTGAATCTCATTATGTGTTAATTAGTTAGAAAATGCAGCCTTTCTGATCAGCAGAAATATAGCTTACCTATTAATTTGCAATGTAGTTAAGACTGATAGAAGCTCTCCTTTGAGAAAACATGATGCACTAGGGAGTTGCCCTGAATGAAGTAAGAAGTAGCTGAAATTGCCAATTATGTCATTAATGTAATTCAGAAGAATTACTAGCTACTTGCTTTCCATGGAAAAATCTGTGTCCCCAGCCTCCCTGCCCTGCTCTCCACACCCATGCCTGTGTGCTTAGCCAGGCCAAGAAACCCCTGGGCCAGCAGGCAGCACCCAGGCCACAAACCCCCCAAAATCTGTCTCTGAATTGATGCTTTCCAAGTGCTGAGCATCTCTTTCCCCTGCAGCCTCTCTTCCCCATCCCTGCTACTGGAGAGGACATACCTAGGCACATCCTGGGGGCTTTTTTAAATTGTTTATCATTTATTTACTGCTCTGGCAGGTTTTTTAAAGTGTCCTGAAAGCTTTAAGCTTCTGAGAGAAGAGTGCCAGCTGAAACACTCCTAGCAGCATGTGGAATTAGCTGAGTTATTTTAAAGCTAATCCAAAACTCTTTTGGGGGGTTTACTCTTGTGTTGAGCTTTGTGTTTGCTAGATTTATTCTTGTCAAAGTACTTATTAACCACTATTTTTGCAATAAGAAATGGTTTTCTTTGTGTCCCAGTGTCAACCATGCCAGATGCTGTAGATCCTTTTTGCTAAGCCAATAAAATGCAAAAATCTCCCTTCTCCCTCCCTGTCTGTATGTAGGGAGGCTACAGCTGCTAAAAGCAGGGATTGTGGAACAATGTGCTCTCCTACTTTTGTATTAGAAATCATTCTAAAATAGGTCTCATATATTTTAGAAAGGCAAAATAGAAAGTCTTTATGAATTACATTTTAGAGCCTTATACATTTTACTGAATTTCTACATATTCCTAGTTATGAATAAAAGTCACACTTAAGTAGAATTTGGCTCAAAATTTGGGTTTCATTTGTCCCTGAAGTTTAAGTTTAATTCTGTTCCTACAAAAAGATATAATAATATGTCTGGAAGTAAAGACCTTTATATTTAGGAGAGTCTCAAGTAAAAATTTTAGTAACTAGTTATAATTTATAATTTATATTGCTTTGTCAAGCTATCATGTGTGGTGGCTGAGATGTCTGCTTACATTTGCCTGTGGGATTTCAAAACCTCGATCTGCTACAGATCAGCTTCAGCAGCACTTGGAAGAACTCTACAACTGGGAAGGTAAAAAGTCACAGAATCACAGAATATTTTGAGTTGGAGGGGACTCACAAGGATCATCGAGTCCAACCCTTATCCCTGCATAGGACCACCCGTAAGAGTCACACCATGTGCCTGAGAGTATCATTCACATGCCTGTTGAATTCTGTCAGGCTTAGTGCTGTCATCATTTCCCTGGGGAGCCTGTTCCAGTGCCCAACCTTTCTAATATCCAACCTAAACCTCCCCTGACACAACTTAGGCCATTTCCTCAGGTCCTGTCACTGGTCACCACAGAGAAGACATCAGTGCCTGCCCTTCCTCTTCCCCTCATAAGGAAGCTGTAGACCACAATGAGATCTCCCCTCAGTCTCTCCTCCAGGCTGAACAGACCAAGCACCCTCAGCCACTCCTCATACGGCTTCCCCTCAAGGCCCTTCACCATCTTCATTGCCCTCCTTTGGGCACTCTCTAAGAGCTTAATAT
>JAWWEE010000074.1:24785492-24854522 GCA_035221455.1 Xenops minutus
CCCTCAACCAGCTGGTGATGCTTTGCCTGATGCCCCCCAGGACATGGTTGGCCCTCCTGGCTGCCAGGGCACTGCTGGCTCAGATTCAACTTGACATCAACCAGGACCCCCAGGCCCCTTTCCATGACACTGCTTTTCAGCAGTCAAGTCAGGTCAAGGAGACTGAAATAATTATAAATAACAATTGATAAGTAGCTACAGGAGGAATAACAGTAGGTAATGGGGATGTCAAAGATCTCAGTGCTGGACTTGCAGTATCTTGTGTCAGGAGAACTTAAAACAGTTGCTCCACTCACAGGTAGAGCTGGGGTATCCCAGCCCACACACCTGCTCATGAAGACTTTGGTCCTTTCACTGAGGAAGAGGTGCTATTTAGTTTGTTTTTCAAAGAAAGTATTTCTAAAAAATTCATCAAGTTACCTCTGAGAACTTGCTTTTAATGCTGTCCTGTGAGCTGGATGCCTTTGCAAACTTAGAAGGGTGTGCTGTTTGTACAGATGGTACCAAAAAATTAAGAAAGAAACCACACAAGAGAAGTCCAGGAATGATGCAACAAATCTATATTGTCCATAAATTTTTCTTTAAAAATGTAGGTGTTGATATCAGTCATGCTATCAGTAGCATTTTTCTTTTAAAAAAAAAAAAAAAATTCTCTCCAAGGAATATATTTGACAGCCACTTCCAAATGAGGAAACACACTAATCAGTTTTCCAAGGATATTCAAAACTGCAGTGCAGGAAATGTTGCATATAGTCAATTTAGGGTGACACAGGAAATTTGAAGATGTAGAAGCAGAGGAATGCAGGCAGCAGAATGGTCAATGCAGAGGCAGTGTTATTAAAACAGTCTGAATAAGCCTTAGGGACAGACAGTGACTGAACTGCGTTAAGGCAAAAGATTAATTCAATTAGATAGTTGTTAGCAAGAGACTGGTACTGCTGTTCTGTGATGAGCAGATGGGGTAGTATTCTCTTGTTAATTTTCCGAGTCTTTTTCTGAACTCTTACAATCAAGGATGTTAAAAAAAGAATTCATTTTATAATCATCAATTCTATAGAAAAGTCCTTGTTATTCACCTCTCTTAGCTTTTATGGTTTATGCCATTTGACCTGTTCTAGCAGAAGATTTAAGGGTTTAATGATTAAACTGTACTTGCTTTTAAAATTCGCCTGTGACATAGATAAAGGATTTGTTTGCCAGTGGAAACTGTAATGCTCTCAGCAATGGTGCTGTATGGTTTTACTCTACTCGAAATACAGCAGCACACGTTTTGCAAGCAAGGCCCTCTTCTGGTGTCTTGCCCCCATGACACCCTTGAGGAGGCAGAGCTGGGTGAGAGGCACAGGAGCATATGCAGCCAGTCACTGCTGATGCGGATTTAGAGAAGAGTGGTCCTCTCAGCAGGGACTTATGTGCTTTTTCGTGGTTTACTAAATACTCATAGTTCACAGTCTGGGAATACACAGAAAAAAGGATGAACAAAAAAGTGTGCTCTTTCAGGATAATCTGATCTGAACAGCATACAAGTTTTAAAATAGCTTTATGTCCTTTGTTTTTTCCTCTTCACTAAAAAAGGTTTAGTCAACTCTGCAGGAAAGTGGAAAATAAAGTAGTCTTCTGTATAATACTTGTTTAAGTGCATTAAAGATTTCTTGTGTGCATGTTAAAAAGTAAATGCCTTTTTTTTTTAACCTTGTTAAGTAGCAAATGATGTCTCTACTTGTACTTAATAAAGCTTTACCAGAAAGGTTTTCACTAAACATTATCAAAGATATTGCAAACCCATAACTTACATCTTCATATTTATTCCCAAACTCATTACCCCCAGTATTTCTTAGACAGATGTACGTCCTTGTCTGGAGATCTGGAGCTGAGGACAACACTTAATCCCATTCCCAAAGCAACTGCCCAGGCACAGAACATTAGAAAGATCCTGCAGATTCCTAGACTTCCTTACAATTCTAGTGGGGTTTGTTTCTGTGGGTTTCTAGGTGCAGCTCAAGGTAAAATGTTCCTAGTAGGTGTGAAATGAAGTGGATTTTCATAGTACGCATAGTACAAGGTAATATCTTTCAGTTTTAGTGTTCCATGTCCCTCAGAAATTATTGTGCCCTCAAGTGTTTTTTTAAGTGAGCATCATATTAGTCCTCAGTATAACAAGAGCAGGATGTTTTCTGGGGCTGCTGTCAGTTTTTTCTTTTCCAATTTAAAACTCACTAACAAGGCCAGATTTTGGGGGAAAAAATTTTAAAACTTTTAAACTCTAATTCAAGCACGCTTTCCATAGAATTACGTTTGCATCCTATCTGCTGTAAACAAGTTCATTTTGCAAGGTACATACTTGTCATTTGTTTGCCTGGGGGGAAAAATTGTGCAAGGAATCATTTAAACACATCAAGAATTGTCCATACTGCCTGTGTAAACACTAGTGTTTTGTTTGAAAAGAAATAACAATGATAACAATGCTTGACTCTTCATCAGATATTGCTTCTGTTTTAATTACATGTTCATCATTTTCATTTTTAGCATTGTGCTTATACAGGATTGTGGCTAAAAGTAGAAAGGATGTAAGTAAACATTTATATACATATGTCAGTGCTTTTCCCTTTTCCTTTTTTCCTTTAATATCATATGTTAGAGCTAAATAACTTTTTTTTTTTTTTTAACCCAGAGGCCCTGACCCTGAGAAGTTGAAATGTACTGACTAGCCTAAAGGACATGAAGAATCCTGGTTTTAACATAATTCTAAAGGCAAGTCTGACCCTTATAATTGAAAAGATTATATTGATGTTAATCCAAGTGTGCTTTAATAATGGAAAACAAACCCCTCTAAGTACCTACAGTTGTGTTATTTATATTCCAAAGAGGAACTCTGATTAATGGAAATCTTTATGTCTCCAAGTGCTGTATTAAGAGCACTAATTTCAGGAACCACTTACTCTTGTTTAAAACTAGAGCATATTTTATGCTTCCATGAGACTAAGAGACCTCTGTCATTAAAACCCGAGTGTAAACACTTTTGATATTTTAACCCTAAAACCAGAATCTCATTATTGCCACAGGTAGTAGTATCAAGTTAATGTAAATTTGGAGAGAAAAGGTATGTTCCTGTGAGTGTGTATGTGTGATTCTAAGTTACTGCTATGGTGTTGCAGATAACATACATTATACAGGTTAATGTGCAGACAATACTGAGGAAAGCAATAAAGTGTAGTAGTACTATATTCATGTTAACACATAATTTTGGATTCTTCTCAGTCAGTTCTTCAGTACACATGAACTTCCAGCTTTAAAAGCTCTCAATAGCAGCTATTTCTAGAAGCTTTGTAAGTCAATATTATGTTCAATATTATGATACAGTTTTCACATAATGCATGTATAAAACATATTGTAAATAGATTCAGGTTCTAAATTAGACATTTTTTCAAGAAGGAGATTGTGCAGTACAGTTTTTTTACTTCTCTCTGGCATTTACTATAACCAGCTTACAATTGACTTGAAACTTTAAAGCTTAGGAATTTATCTAGATTACTATCCATTTTGATATTATTCCTCATTATTTCCCATCCAATGGATCATATAGGTAATTCCTCTGTTATAGCCTTCACTGTGGTGATTTTTACCTATTTTAAGGAACTCTTTTGACCTTCTCAGTCTGATTCTGATCTTACTCAAACGCATATAAACCTGACAATTGTACATAACACCTCCACAGTGTTAAGAAAACCAACGTCAACCAAGTAAGCTCTTGGAAGACAGTTACTATTCTGTTTCACAAAATCATAATACCAAGCAATTACCTGTCCATGAATTGAATCTAGCCTCATCAAAGTTAATGTCAGCATTAATTATAATGGGAAAGCAAATATGATCTGCTGACTGTGGTGGTGCTGCTACTCTCTCACACATAAATATACTAAAACCTGCTCCCTTTGGTATTTGGCACATATATGAAATTCCTGCTGAACTAAACCATTCCTTTTCATGTGTGACAGGTCCACTATAAGAAACAGAAAAGTGAGTATTTGAAGAGATTTACATTAGGTCACAAAGGTTAGTTGATATACAACATGAATATGAAGATCAGTGAAAATATTGCAGTTATTATTACAGTATGTGGCATTTGGCATATGAGAGAAAATAGATTTTGGGGGCAGCAATTTTTATCTGTGTGAAAGTGCTTGATATTAACTGTTGCATAAAAGCTCCAAGCTGCAGTATCTTCAGTAAATCTCAGAAAATGCTATATAATGTGAGCTAGTGTAGACTGTAGTGCCATGAGCACCCTTAGTGCAGGCAACAAATGGCTGGTGCTCTGAATGAGTACTGCCTGCCTCAGGTGACCACAAAGGGGACTGAACTCTTATGTGGGTAACTTCTTAATAGCCAGGGAACCCAAACATCTCTGCTTTGCCTTGAATACTGCTATGTGGGTTTTCTTTCTCTGGCTTTTTAGACAGAGCCTTCAGAATAAATGCAATATTTCAGCTATTTTGTAATTATTGTAGAGGGGCTGCCCAGCCAGCCCAGGCATATGGTGTGAGTTAAAGGTGGTTTATGGCATCATGCATTTACATCAATACTCATTCCCCCTGGGCACACTGTTCTTACTTGTGTATGTGCTGCCCTGCACATCCACACTGACCAGGAGCCTTGGCTTTGTTTGGTTAGGCAGCTCCCATCAGAAGCTGCACGTCTGAGAATCACTAATAAATAGATAAAGTATTTGAATTCTCTTTGTTCAAAATTTGTTAGATATTAATAGGTAACTGCAGGAAATTCTCACAATTTTCATAGCAACCAGAAAGTTGTTCAGTAAGGAGAGTCAAGCTTGGGCTTCAACTATTGTAGAAAAAAACAGGAGTCAAATAAAGCAAAGCAGTTCCTTTTTTTCCAAAGCCCAGCAAATAAATGCACATTTTGTAATACCTGAAAAATATTTAAAATAACTGAATGCATAATTTGACTAAAAATACTCTCCAGCTAACAGGATCATTTTAGATCCTACTTTGGAGCTTGGTCCTTTGGAGCTTGGCCCTTAATAACATTTAGAATTTTCACAGACTCCAAAGCTGACAATGAGTAGTAGGCACTTACCTTGCTAGCTGTACAAGGAAATGTCTTTCCCTTCTGTTTATCTTCAGAGACCTGTCACAAGCCTTTTTTTTTTTTTTTTCTTCTTAACGCAAACCTAGGATTTATCTTTTGTTCAGGAAGACCAGTTCATATTGATCCCCTCTGTCCAGGAAAACCTTGATTCCCTTTTTCTCCTTGAACAGAATATGGCACTTAATTTTAACCGAAAATCAGAATAAAATCTATGTTGTCTCTATTTACTTTAGAACATTCTGCATCATAGAGAAAGTCAGATATTTTTATTATGCAATGAAGCACACAATTTCAAGACAAAAGTGATCTGACACTGGAGAAATAAGCAACTGGCTATGATTCAAAACATATATGAAACCTTTATAAAGTATATAATGAAGAATTTAACTAAATGGAAATTTGTCATTTCACTGAAACAGATGAAATACAAAAGTAACCTCACTGAGGCTCAAACAGTTATTCATGCTGTATACAAGCAGTAAAATGAGGTCCAACAAAAAGCTTCCCTAGAAATACACTCCCAGAATCTGATCCAGATGCTTTTTCTGCTCTTAAGTAAATAAGAAGACATCTCTGTTTTCATGGTGTAGAGAGCAGAACATCTTTCTGCTGATACTTCAAAAGACAGTATTAGTTGAGTTACAAAGCTCAAATTTGTTTATAACAATTGTTATACATGCTCTCCTGATTGTGAACAGACTTGAAAAGCATGTCCATGCTAGCAGTGTGGGCACACAATGTTATAAAACACAGCTGTTATACAAGATACATAGGAAATTCTTCACAGCTTTCAAAATATTCTTACTGTATTTAATAGGGTAGTACAAGTATTTTTTCATATCAACTGCTGTATACATTTTAAACACAGCCAGAGGGGATTATATTCCCTAGTACATAAATGCTTCACCATAATTCACATTACATATATAATTCACCTAACAGCAGTGCCCAGTGCAGATACTAAAACTAGCTCCAGAGAATGCCAATGAGATCAGGCACAGTTATCACCTGTACCAAACTTACCCCATGAGATGCAAGTACAAGGTTAGTCACTTCTATTTTTCAGTAAAGAGCTCTCAGTCTATCTATTACTAATACTTGTATTGCTGCTCATAAGTGGTCATACTGCTCATAATGAGCAGGGAAGTACAAAAGCGTTTCCAAGTTTATCAAGATTCCAGCCTTTTCCAAAGGTGCACTAGCGCAGCAGGACTGACCACTGACCATTCCTCCTGTGCTGGTTAGGAGCTTATGGATTTCTGCAGGTGGAGAAGTAGCTGCACAGTGCATGGCCAAGCCAACCTTCTCTTCCTGGTATTAAGGGCTTCTGAATCCCATGAGTTGGGAGTTCACCGGGAGTCAGGCAACGAGATGCAGCTCCTTGAAGACACAGTGTACTATGAATCATGTTCATAGATAGTTCTCCTGACCACATTCCAGATTTGACTCAGATCCTGTTGAGATGGGAACTTCTGCTTGCACAAGGGTACATTGTGCTCTCTCCCCATGCTCCACCATTCACATCTCTACTAGAGCACTGCCTTTCCAGCCTTCCCCCATGGGAGCCTCTTGGTCCACTAGCCTTAACTCAGGGATCTAAAATACTCTGCTTGTCACCAGGGGTACCCATCACTGACTTGCTTACCTGCAGCCTCTTGCCTCTGATAGCAGAACTTCTCCCCTTCCCCTCTCTCCAATTTCTTACAGCAGCAAAAATTCAGACACTATTATGTAGACTCTGGAGACTGGAAAACAAACTGTGATGTACCAAATTACATAGCTGATCCACTAAGGGTCAAAAACAAATTTCCTGCAAATAGGAAATACTCCTAAGGCAATGGGATGCACAAAGCAATTTCTTTTGTGTTGTTATAGGAACTCACAGTGACTAATCTAATTTCCTTTAAGTCACTTTTTAGCAGGATTGTACTTCTTGGGCCCTTCATTTAAGTATTAATGCAAAAGGCTTTTAAAGATAGTGAAACAGTGTGCCAGCTTGTTTCAAGTGTTGCTGTTCAGCACTGGGACTGACTATGCTTCCAGACTTGGGTCATCATACAGCTTTCTGACTAACACCTTTGCAGGTCTGCAGAGCACATACACAGGAACCAGAATTAGGATATGCTCTGTATTCCAGTGGTCCTTCACTAATAATAAATGTCAGATCCGATGAAACTAAAAATTTATTGCTGCCATTTGTTGCTGCCCTTTTTTCCTGCCCATTTGACATTGTTAGGATGGTGTTCAGGCAAGAAAAACTGAATGAGACCTACTGTTCTAAACAAATTCATGCCTTTACAGCTGACATTCCTCACAAGCACACGTGTGAGTTTCATCCTTTGAAATGTCGACTGCAGAACCAAATCCTGCTTCCACTACATGTGCAATCAATCAGCACTAGAAGGATTTACCATAGATGTTGTAACAGAACATTTAGTAAAACCCCCAAAGTACATTGTATTAATTCAAAAACATTTGTAGCTTTTCCAGTTAAATCCATGTACACGATTGAATTCGAACTTGACCATCAGTCTTACTATTAAAAAAAAAAAAAGTGGTATGAATTGAAAAATGCAAAGCCTTGAATCCCTGACCTTAATATCCTGCTATATTATGGATCAATAATCAGTCTTCTATGCAAAAATGTCTTTCTATGAACTGAATACAGATCTGAGAATGTCTAGACTGCGGTTTTGAAAGGAAACCAAGCATAAAAAAAAAGAAGACCAGTGAATGTAGCTATCAACATAAAGCTAGTTGAAAACTATCTCATTTTTGGCATTCCATTCTTACCATATGCAGACTGAGATCTCTTCCTATATATACAAAAATACTTGGAGTGGTATTGACAGTTTAAATGCAGCAGTGTAGTAGCTTTAAGCCAATGACAAGTGGCCAAAAAGAATGAAGTTTGACATGGAAGGGATAGAAATACAAAATATACTGAGAGAAGCTCCAGAGACATCAGTGTATGGAGGTAGTACCAGAGCAAGATAGTTGTCAAAGTTGTCCAGAAATAAGCTGTTCCTAAGAATTTTATAAAAATAATAATAATTTTTTAAAAGCAATTGTTAAGGGAAGGAAATTGAAATGGCATGACCGTACCCACACAACTCTTGGGATGCTACAGAAATGCCACCAGATGAGTTTCATCCACCACATCATTACAGTCAATGATTACAGTCAATCATTACAGTTTGTCAAACCCAATGACAAACACATTCCATAACCAGAAGACATATTACTATATTACTTTCCAACATCCCTAAATTCTACATCCTTGCATTACAAACGTGCCTTTGTCTGACTGTGTCAGTGAACCGTATTCTTGCACTGGAAAACTTCAATAATGAAACTGATTTCTCTATACTTCTAAAACAGGCTTTAGATATATATTCATAGAAGTGCCAACATAAAATCCAAACATGCATTTGTCTGTATCTAAACACATATATATAGAGAGATAGGTATGTAGATAGAGAGAGAAGGAAATGGATAGGTGTAAATGTACATGCTGAGCATATTTTGGATAACTTCTGCATTTTCTCAGGAACAGAAAAAATATTACATTATTTGTATATTTTTTCATGTATCATCATATGCATTTGATTGCTGAAACATTTCTGTTCAGAATGGCAATAGCTTTGTGTTTACTGATAACAATTCAGATAGAGGAAAAACTGCAAATGGATCAGAAACAAAGATCGAGACAGTCATGACTCTTAACTGTGTAGGGATCTCTGTCTAGGAAAGCCCAGAAACAAATCAGAACCCGCAAAAGTGAGTTATACATTAGAAGGAAAATAAAGAATCTAATAAAGTATACTTTTGTGCTATGAAACACCTCACAGTGAAAAAAAGAAGGGCTCTCCACTGAGTAAGAAGGGAAATGATTGAACAGAAATATAAAAATGAAAGACTGAAGATGTAATCAAAGCAAGTGGTGAACAAAATAAATTCCAAATGAATCTGCACTTCTCTGGTAAAACTTGTATGAAGTAATTAGTTCTACAAGGAACCAAAGAAAGATTCTTCTACAAATCATTTTTCAAACAACATACATTTTCATAAATTTGTTTGTTTCAGAATGTCATTATTTTCTAATGGAGATCTGTTTGTCAGTGAATTCCCCTGTGGCTTTAATGACTACAGCCAACTGCAGCATAAAGAGCTGCCTTTTCCAATCCAACTAGAACAATGGCCCTTTTAACTGACTCACTGGTAGTTTGACAACCTAGAGTTGGAGACCTGAGCACAATACCCCTGATTAGAAAAATATTCAATCATATGTTCAGTTTTAAGCACACTGATTTAAGAAAACTTGGGTTGTTCTCCACTAAACCCTCCACTGTTAATAATTTTTTCAACACATTTATGACAAGGGAATTTAATAACTTTGAATATTCAGAATGTGTTGTCATGATTGTGTTTCTCTTTATGAGGAGAGAAGTTGCAGTTATGGCTGGAACTGGATCAGTAAAAACCTGATTAAAAGTATGTTGGAGACTGCTCCATTTCTTTTATATTCCTATATGTGTTGTTTAACTCATTTTGACATAGTAGATCCCAGATTCTCCCTTTGGAGTATCTTTTAAATCTAAGTAAATCATTAAGACATGGCAAAAATGAGACTTTTTTCCAGGTTAAGTATATTTGTCATAACAAGAACAATAGGAAAGCAATTGGGTGCAACCAAAACTGAATATTCAGCAGATAAAGTAAATATTATATAACTTATGAATAAGAAATTTAGGTGTAAAATGTGTATTTGCAGGAGTTCACTGACTCAGTGGCAAAGAGGAAAAAAGACAATCAATCTTCTTAAGAGACAGTTTTGAGAAGAAACTGGACAGATATCAATTAACCTGGATTACCTTTCTTCCATGTATGGTGTCCCCCAGAGGGGCCAGGTGGACCAGGCAAGCCCTTCTGTCCCATACTACCCTATAAGAGTCAGTGAGGCAAAATAAAAGAAGAATTAGGAGGTAAACTCCTGGTAACACTAAGAAAGTAATCTCAAACTCACTGCAAGCAAAAGTAAAACCATTTCAAAGACTCTAGTTCTGATTCTTCTTTTGTTTATGGTTTCTCACTGTGAGTCTTAGTAATTATCTTTGGCAAATTCCCAGGAAAGCAAAGGAATAATTAAGCTGAAAATAATTAAAAAAATAATATTTGCTAATGACACAGTGTGATATCCCCATTTTTTCCCCACATAGAAGACAACAAATGCCATCTTTATACAATGGCTTCCTACAATCATTCCACACAAGGGAGGAACAACAGTAGAGGCACAAAGGACCAGAGCAGTAAACCCCAGTGCAAGTAAATCTGCGAGGCACGTTAGCTAGTTCTTGTGCACCATGTACATGTGCCAAGCCACTGTGGTGCCACAGTCTCGGGGAGCACCAGTCATTCAGAAAATCATTAGTGGGAGGGCAATAGAGAAAAGTCAAAGCAGCACCTGCTGATTTGTGTTGATCCAGTCAAAGTCAGGTAAAGCCCTTGTGCTTTGCAGGCAAGCTAATTAGCATTTTTAATTCTCAAGGGCTTTGTGGAAATGGCACATAGTGTCACACATTTTGACACTCAGTCCAAACTTACTCTTCTTAGGCAGGCTGTGTCAGTATGATTTACCAAGCTACTGAAATTGCTGCAGCTTTCAGGAAGCGAGAGAAAATCTGACACATCCTGAAACACTCTATCGCTTTTTGCATTTCTATAAGGAGTTGGCAATAGCAATGTTTCTTCATTTAGATACTAGTTTATACAAATGGTCAGTGGAGGCTTCTGTTACTTTCTGTTATCGCTAGAAAAGTTACAAAGGCATATCTATGTTTCAATTAAATTAAAGTCGAGAAATATATACAATGTTTCTCCTCATTCCCTTTGTAAAAATAATTGGTGGATACACCTGCAATAAAGAAATCCAGGTAAGTACTGAATTTCTTTTCTTCTTAGTATTTCTTTTTTGAATTATAAATCACTTTAGTGGAGGGACTAAAAATTGTCCAGACGTTGCATGCTTTTTTCTTATAGAATAAGGCTTTTTTGTTTTCATGCTTCTTTCCTCATGGTTTTACTAATAAAATTAATTGGATTCAACTTGACTGAGGAAAAATTGCAAACATAAAATTCATATTTCACGTATTTTCCACCACAAAGGAATATCTTGGAAACAGGATAGATACCAGCAGAAGAAATGCATCTTTTAACTGATTTACCAGTCTAATAACTCTGTTCAATTTCCAGCTATAATCTCATAAAGTTTAGCAGCAAATGCAATTTTTATCCTGCTAGTATTTCTTCCTAATCTAGTTGGTAGAAGTGTATCGCCAGTGTCTGAGAGATCACAGTCTGGCAGCCAGCATCACAAAAGAGCACAAAAACTTCAGCACAGCATCATACCAACCTTGGGACCAATGGTTCCAAGTCCCAGTGGCCTTGGGGGCCCAGGATAGCCCCTAATTCCACAGTCTCCCTGAAAAGTCACAGAAATGCCAGTCATTTATCCCCTAATAACTATTATATCTTTCATGCATTTATGAAGAAGTCAAACTAATGAGTTTAAAAACAAGCCAAATAAATGCTACAGGAATAACAGCTGCACTCAAAATACAACACCCACATTATTTGAACTCTACATGAAGGACATTATTTCCCAAGCAAAGGTCTGTGTGACCAAATCACCAACAGAGTTAGGACTCTACTTTGCAAACTTATCAGCTACTAAGAAAAAGAAAAGCAAACCCATATTGAAACAGTATCATCTTCCCATCACATTTTGCAGAGGATTACCAGGATGGACTGGGAACTTACTAGTGGGACACAATAGTGATCATGCCCTTTACTGATACTGTGCTTGTTCTGTAAAACTTAGCCATTTGCAAAAACTGAATGAATTTTAATAGTATTAACATAGAAAAAAAAAAAAGAACAGCCTTTTGTTTTCTTAGAAAGCCTTAATGCATATACTTTTAGCTTGCCTTCTTAAGGAAGTAAGCCTTAAATGATACTCAAAAGAGCCGCAGAAAGGCTGCGCCTGCAGAGGGAGCATTTGATCTAGGAAGAGAGGTGCAAGTATAAATCCCACAAACCACAGATGTCACTTAAGTTATGGTAGGTGAAATGAAACAACATATCAAACAGATTAAAAAGGAAAGAAAGAAACAGAATATTTTACTGATTTTCTTTACTTTCTGTGAGTAATGTGTGCAGTCATTACAGTGACTGCTTTTAAGTGAAATTCCCAAGGTTCAGTCTCTAGCAAGACATCACTCCTGGTTTGTGTGTTTGTTGTTGTTGTTGTTGTTTTGGGTTGGGTTTTTTGTGGTTTTTTGTTTGTTTTTTTTTTTTAATTGTATATATTTATGGCTATGATACCCTCATTCTAAGTCCTGACATATATGTTATTTATGCAAATATACCAGGGCCCAAACTATGCTCAGATGTGAGAGATTTTAAGAGGTGGGAACTCTGAATCCAAAGGCTAAGGCTTAAACCAAGCTTATAATGCTTTCCTTCTTGATGTAATGTTTGGCTTTGGAATTTCATTTCTATTCCAAAGCACTGGAGTTTGAGTCAGGACATAGGCATGGTACATGGATGCTCTTAGCTTCAAATTGGTGTGTCAGGCTGATTGGGTTAAACTGACTGCCATGTTCAGCTGGGAGGAAATTTCTCTCTCAGATGACCTAAGGCTTTTATATCATACCTTCCCTGCCAATGCAAAGAGCCAAGACATTGGCAATGCCCTTGAAGTTCTTTTCTTGGAATTATAGCTATAAACTCTTAAAGACTACTATCTCAAGTATGTAAATATTGTAGCTCTTTAGTCTGGTACCTGGTGCTGGAAAATGCTGCTCTATAGTGGGGTGAAAGGTAGATATTTCTGATATTTTAAAATATGTCCAGTTTCTCAATTCCTCCTGCAATCCATTTTCTTACAATCACCTTGAGATTGTCATATTACTAGCAAATACTGAGAGCCTAGGCAAATTAGCCATCTGTTATCAAAGAAGTACTTATTGGTTCTCAATATCCCCACAACCATAAAACAACTTCAAGATGTTTGTAGGAGAACTCTTCATGAGCAGAAGTTGCACAGAGCAACCAAAGCTTTCTCTGCCCAAGCCTCCCTCTGAAACCTGCTAGAGATGCCATAGCTAAGAGACATATAGAGATATATACATTTATACAGGTAAGGTTTTTCATTATAAGTAATTTTTAGGAGACCTTGGCCTGCTGTGGCCTGTGAAACCTCCTGTGAATGGCTGTGATGGAAGCTGAATGTGAGGTTACCAAACATAAATGATTCCTTATGGTCCAGTATCCAATATACCTACAACTTGCTCTTAGACCAGCCACAACCAAAAAGAGTAAAAGGGTGACTTAAAGTCATCTGTCTCTTCCTCCCATGGGTAATACAGTCTTACACAGGGTCGTTGCAGGTGACGGATTGAATTTTAGCCTCACATGCTTAGTTAATACCAGATGTCTCACTGAAAAGCTCTTTTGTAGAGCTTTATAGTAATCCTCAAAGTTTCTGTATTTCTTGGCTTAAAGAAAAAGATTTTTATTTTACTTTATGAGTTGTGAAGTGGAGCAGTTCTTTTTTCTAAGGTGTCACACTAAAGTGTCCTCCAGGGAATTCATTTCAAGAAGGATTAGTACTGTTCTTTGATGAGGTCTAATTTATTTCCTGTATTGTGCTTGTAGACAAGCTTGTCATCATCAGCAAAACAGTGAACTAGACAAACACCACTGAAAAAAGAAATAAAGAGCTGAGCCAAGACAATGTGAAGTATGGGACTCCTATGTCTGTTCTGTACCATTTATTCAAGAAAAATTCATTAAATGACCTAATGGTCACCTGAAAAGTAAATCTTGGCTTCCAAATAGATATACCTCATTTACTGTAAAGCATATGTATTTGATACTGAAACATACAGCAGACACTGCAACAATCTCTTTAGTGAGAGCTAATGGATATAACAGTATTTGTAAGAAGAAAATATTACAAAAAAAGATATTACATCTCTACTTTCCACATTTTAGTTCAAATAGGAAGGGCCCAAGCCGCAAAGGTTATTTATATTGCAACTTGATCCAGCCCAAATGTTCGTGCACTAGGGACTGTGCTCAGGATTTTAATAATCTTTCTGCTATCCAGTTACTTGCTTCATTTCTAGCGCTGGGCTTTTGCTCTTGAGTGTCTGTAACAACGCACCTCCTAGTTGGCAACAGTGCTTCTAAATCAATTTTTTTATTATATTCTGACATTATGTGCTTCTGTTTTAATGCTACAGAAAATAAGGTGCTGCCAGGATTGAATGCATCCCACATGTTAAAATTTTGTTTTCATGTGAATTTGACCTCTGATGCATAAAATTCCTGTCTAGCAGTGTGCACATATGTGAGCCATTTCTGAAAGCAGAGAGAACAGAGCCCTGATTCAGATGAGCAGAACATTCCTATATAATGATACTCAAAGGAATTTCAAATTAACTAGTTTCTAAATTTATGAGTCTCTTTCATCAAATAAATGTTCTTTTTAATATGCAGAGATTGTTGTTGTTCTTACATTCATTTTTTTATGTTGGAGGCATAAGAGGTAGCCGGTGCACTTAACATTTTATTTGAAAAAAACCCAGAAGATTGTTCATTTTATGAACCAAGTTCTCACAGAATTCTTGCAATTCAAGTGAATTATTTTTCCCTGTGGTACCTTTGCTGCCAAGATGTTACGTTGATAAAGATTCAAAATGTAATAGGTGCAAACAGAAGCAAAAAATCAGGGAAAGAGAAGAGATGTCTATGTATTTAGTTTGATTTTTTTTTTCCAGTGCACTCTACACCATATCTGGTGTGGATACACAGAACTAAATCAGAGATGTTATATCTCAACAAATAATGCATGCCTTTGTGCAGCAATCATACACTGCAAAAACTACAATTGCTCACTATGTATAGAACAACATACATCTTGCCCCACATGACTAATGCACCAATCTAGGGGCATCATCCAAAAGAAACTTATCTATTCTAAAGTAAAAAATATAATTTAATTTTTTTAATCAGGTGTTTTTCACTCCTGATTTTTTTTGTTATTCTGACAGTGAGTGTTAAACACTATCCTAAGCAACCAGATTTGATGGGCAATATCACACTGCAACAGAAACTTGTAGATCCACACAAAACTTTTTATACAAAATTTGATGCAAGCATGATTTGCCCTAATCGTGTTGTGTTACTTGCAAAGACAGCTACTATCCAGGGTTCTTTGTAATATAATTCCTCCTAGAACAAGATGCCACCTCTTCATAACCCATGGATACGGTGCATTTAGAATCTATCTCATGAGTGGTTATTATAAGTAGAAACTCCTGTTGATAGGCAGCTTCTAACTCTACATGTCTATCAACACTCAGTGCTACAGGCCCAATAGCAGTGAATTTGCAGGCTGATGTTTACACTGTATGCCATATGAGGAAACCTGACCAGTCTGCTCCTGTGGACTGATCACCCACTGGGGAAGAAAAACTGGCAGATCACATCATCTAGTTTAGCTTCATCTGAAGGAAATCCATTGCTTGTGCAACCATTCAAACCCTTTTTTGGTCCAGAAACCAAAGCACAGTAAATGGGTTCATCAAGCGATTCATGTCAACAGCACATCTCCCATCCAGCTTAAAACAGCCATGCAGAGCAACTGAGAAGACACTGCTTGTGCTTGTGCTGCCCAAACTAAACTGCCTCCTGTGCTGAGGGCTTGCTCCTCAGGCTGCACCACACCAGCTCCCACAGCCACAGGAGGCCTGCTCTACGAACCTGAAAACACAGCTTCCTTCCAATCCATGCTTTTCAATGGTTTGGTTCTTAGATTCTAAGTGAACTAATTAGAGTGAACTAATTCTGACAGTTTTTGGGACAACTGAGATGACTTGATGGACCTGGAATTGACAGGAAACATAGAATAGTGACAACTCTTTATCAGTTTGTTTTTGCCTAAGACGAGAGTTTCTATTACTAGATATTCCATTTCATTATTTCCTATTGGTATTAAATACTATGAAATTATAACAGCCTCACATCTTGATCACAGCTATTTCCCTTTTGCTCCATTAAATATGGGTCAAAGTAGCAAGTCTTTTGCCAAATTTATTATTAATTGATAACATTCAACTAACACAACAGAGGTCATATTCCTCCACAAAAATATGCAACTCTTTACTATTACCATGAATATACCTCACTCCACAGATTTTGAGGAATGGTAATACTTTTTATGTTCATGGGTGGAGAAGAAACCAACAGATAAAGATTTAATGTATTTATAAAGGAATATGAACAATTATCTTCAACTAGTAATCATTTAAATGTGTGGAAAATCTGCAGATTTGCATCAAGTCGGGGATAAAGCAAGAACTGGTTTCTATCACAGCAGAAAAGTCTATCACAAGCTTTTCTTCTAACTGAAATGGAAAGTGGGAAATGAGAACACAGCATTTTGTAATTTTTTTTTTTTATTCTAATCTAATGCATTTTTGGAAGATGTTTGTCTACCTTCTCTATGAGTCAGATGCATGTTCTACTATTGCACAAGTACCTTTGGTCCAGCATGTCCCATGCCTTTTGGGTCTGCTGGCCCTGGAGGGCCTGCTAGTCCTAGGGGCTCCTGGCACAGCAGAGGAGTAAAGTATGTCAGTAGTTGTCCTAAGGAAAGACTACTTGTATTCTTCAACTAAGAAGAGAATTTCTTTGCATTTCTGATGTGTCCTGAGTGACAGCCATCCTCAATCCCAGGTGGAAACCTAAAAAGACTATTAGAGTGGCGGAAAAAAGTACATCTCTTGACTTAAGCACATTTGAATTGTTTTCAGCTCAGAGAAACCAGTGAGAAAGCAATGCTCCATGATTCATACACTGAAGACATTAGAAACTGGAATACCAGAGCTAACCCACCTACATTCGGGGGTTAGGTAACCCTATGTCCTGGTTTTAGCTAGGGTAGAATTAATTTCTTCTCAGTAGCTGTAACAGTGCTGTGTTTTGGATTTGTAATGAGAATGGTGTTGATAACAAACTGATGTTTTGGTTTTTAGCTAAGTCATGTGTATCCCAAATAAAGGACTTTTTTCCTTGTCTCATGCTCTGCCAGTGGGAGGGAGCATAGTTGGGACAGGTGACCTGAACTGACCAAAGGGATATTCCACACCACAGAATGTCACACCCAGTGTATAAACTGGGGGGAGTTACTCAGAAGTGTGGCCAATCTGGGTTTGGGAAGGGGGGCCTGGCATTGCTCAGTGGGTGGTGAGCAATTGTATTGTGCACCACTTGTTTGTTTCCATCATCATCATTATTGTCAATAACAATAACAACAATAATAAACATACTTTATTTTTAATTATGAAACTGTTCTTATCACAACATACAAGTTTTACTTTGATTCTCCTCCCTATTCCAATGGGATGGAGAAAAGCAAGGAGGAATTGAACAAGCAGCTGCATGGTGCTTGATTTCCATCTGGCTTAAACCAGGGCACCCTAATATCCTTGAGTGTATTTGTGTTTGATAGTCTGTTCTCCTGAACTTCCCACTCAATTCATCAGCCCCTTCAGCTGCCTTTCATACTGTTGGAGACATCCCCAGCTGCCCTTTCAGCATTCACATGACTTTGCCCCACCAGGCTAGAGACTTAGCTACATAAATCTTGCCAATGTCTGCCAGTGGTTTATGAAGTTGATCTTTCCTGATCATGGGGCATGAAATGGCCGGGGAAAGATGCATGGTACAGCACAACAGAACCTTTACACTTTACATGACGTAAAATGTGTCAAGTATGTGGCATTACACCAGGAATTCTGAGTGAGTGCCTTATGAACTAATTCTGGTCCCAAAGGATCTTCCTGGGAACAGTTTGAATAACAGGAAATTGGAGCTGAGTCATGACTGATTTGAAAGTATTTAGGTCCCACCTCAGTGTGTTTGTGAGTGCCTGCATTGTAGTTCGAAATAAAGCTGGATTAGAGACATTAAAAAAATAGTCCTTTTTGACGTTTGACATGTGGTGGTTGAAGGACAGCAACAGTATTTTCATTTTCTAGCAAGAAGCTGGTCAAACATCTCTGTGCAGATTTGAATGACTGAAATTTAGGACAATATGTCCTTGTAATGGAATTTTCCAGCTGGAATACTCAGGCGTTAACCCACTCTGGAGCCAGCTATCAGAAAAGAAACAGGCAGAAAATCTTCAAATAAGAGGATTTAACTTCCCAGTATGAAAAATAGCAGAAAATCCAAGGAATTGAAACAGCAAAATTTGGCCAAGCAGATGGTATTAGAAATCTTGAACAGAGAACAGTAAAGAAAAGGGAGAGACGGGAAAGAATTCAAAGCAGTGATTATATTAAACATGCATAAGCAGTCATAAAGATTTTTATGGAATTACATGGTATCTCTTTCATGATACTCAAATGAGAACTGTTTATATCCAGTTCCAAGTGCCTATATAACTGGCACTGTATCTAGGACAGGAAAGGACTTCAAAATATACATTAAAATCTTAAGTCAGTTAAAGGATTATTAATTTCACTTAGTTGTGTAACTAAATCTGAGCAACTAAATATTGAGTTAGCACACAGTATTTTTTTTTTTTTTTCCTGGTAGACCACAAAGTACAGAATTAAAATTGTACTCACAGCTTCACCTTTGTGACCATCACGTTTTTCTCCAGGGGGTCCAGGTACTCCCATGTTCTCCTAAACACAAAATAGTAAGTCAGAAATCATGCCAGTAACGGGATCATTGCAATGTAAGAAATATTAACAAATATGTTAGGAAACTATTTAATATCCTTTGGGACATATAGAATAGCAGTTACCAGTTCTTGCAATTTGTTCACAAAGTTCAGGAATTTTTGTGCTTTTTTAATTGTTTCAATTGATCAAAACAAGATCTTAAAGAATAGGAGTTCTTATTACGAAATGATTAATTTCTAGATTTGTAGTTGTAGAGAGAAATCTTCAGAACATTAGCTTTATCTTCAGCTACTACAAAGTTAAATTTATTTTTAAAAACTTAAACTGTTATGACTTTGAGGCTAAGTACTGACATTTGAGCAATGAACTGAACAATACCAAAACATAATATGCCAGCCTTAAGTTATATGTTGTACATTTTGCACTTCCAGGTAATCACACTGGTTCTCTCATACAGTAATGTAAAACTGCATTCTACAAAGGAAAGTAGGAAAAGAAAGAAGTACAACCAGCTATAAGAAAAAGATAATTTCTCTTAGTTCAGC
Source organism: Xenops minutus (assembly GCA_035221455.1). Classification (NCBI taxonomy): domain Eukaryota; kingdom Metazoa; phylum Chordata; class Aves; order Passeriformes; family Furnariidae; genus Xenops; species Xenops minutus. The sequence continues at coordinate 24,804,910 of JAWWEE010000074.1, forward strand.
CTAAAATGCTCAGTATCAAGAGACAATCACTCCTTCTGTTGACTCTTCCACTGACTCCCACTAAAGATTTGTGCATCTGCACAACCTCAATGCTTCCTTTCATGGCCAGGAGAGAAGTAAATAGCAAACTTTTCCTTTTTCCTCATTCCACTAATTGTTTTCCTGACATTTTATGAAAAAATTAACTGAGCATCCAGTAGGCTGTTCTTCACAGAACCAAGAAAGAAAACATATTACTTTGAGGTATCCTCCAAGACATGTTGTCAGTCTGTCCTGTAGATGTTCACACAACAGCACCGGCAATCAGAAATCCTTATTGATGCTTGTAGGTCACATATCCACCTCACTCCTAAGCATGATATGGACATGGCCATACAGACAGAAATGCACACCTTTCACTCAGTCCCACAGAACTAAGAAATATTAACAGACTCTAAAAAAGGCTGTTGTAGAATATTGTAAACAATTAATTTTGTCGATATACATGCACATAACATATCCTCAAGAATAATTATGTACAAATAGCAAATATTTCCCTGTCTGTTATGGTAAAAGGAAATAACTAGAAAAAATGAAACGGCAAATAGCTGAAAGCTGCTGTTTCATCTGTGAATTGTGCTTGTAAATTTCTGCAACATCATACTACTTCAAGAAATGAAGAATGCAGTCCTGTTAGCTGTTCAGATCTCAGCAGCTGGTCTGTCTGAATACAATGTCCATGGCTGTAGAAAAATCAACTCATACTTCAGTTAGATACCCAACAAAACCAGTCTTTGGGTTCAAATTTCCTGTCCCATGAACATCTCTATCATTGACACAAGTAATCAGATCTTATTAACTAATTCAGTCCTGTCAAAAAAAATGTAAGAGCTGCTTTGGGTTTCCTAAATATACATTACAGGTTTAGGTGAGGAGTTAGGTAAATGAAGAAACACAAGATAGACTCAATGTTTTTGTTAAGATGAAACTTGAAACTGCTTTAAGATGAGATTTTGGATAGGGATGCAAGCATGCCTTATGCTTAAGAAAATTTTACACAGTAGGTCACTCTGGTATGAATCACTTCTATTCTCGAATCCAACCAGGTAATTTAACTGGAAGACTTCAAACAGACCCTGACCACCAGATTCAAACTGTGTCAGCCCTGGAAGATGTTTCTTCATGTTTTCCAATTTTCAAATGATGGAATTCTGATCCAGCTCTGTGAAAATTTAAACAATGAGCGTGCTTCTAGGTCATAAACAGCTTTATAATGACAGGCTTAGTGATGTGATCACTTCCCTTGGCTGCCACGACACTCTGCTGACCCATGTCCAACTTGTCATCAGTCAGGACCACCAGAGCCCTTTCTAGCCTCTTATTCCCCAGTCTGGATGCACATCCTGAGTTGTCCTGTCCCAAGTGCAGAAGCTGGCACTTGCCCTTGTTAAACTTCATACTACCCTTGCATTTCTCAAAGTCTCTCTGTCTTCCAGGGAGTCAACAGCTCCTCCCAATTTAGTATCATCATCAGATTTAACTAGTGTCCCTTCAAGTCCTGTGTCCAAGTCATTTATGAAGATGTTGAAGAGCACAGGGCCTCAGATGGAGCCCTGCGGAACCCCACTAGTGACAGGTTGCCAGTCTGATGTCACCCCATTCACTGTTACCCTCTGTGCTCAACCCATGAGCCAATTGCTCACTCATGACATGATATGTTTATCCAGCTGTGGGCTGAACATTTTGCCCAGAAGGACCCTGCAAGAGACAGGACTGAAAGCCTTACTGAAATCCAGAAATATTACATCAACTGCCTTCCCATGATCAACCAGATGTGTTACCTTGTCATAAAAGGAAAACAGGTTTGAAAATAAGGAGTTTCCTCTCATGAAGTCATGCTAGCTGTGACCAATGATGGCATTGTCCTTCAGGCATTTTTCAATACCTCCCAAAATAATCCTCTCCATAATTTTACCAGGCACTGATGTGAGATTGATAAGCCTGTAGTTACCAGGGTCATCCTTCTTGCCTTTGTTGAAAACTGGGACAACATTTGCCAGCTTCCAGACAACTGGGACCTCTCCAGAATCCCAAGACTATTGAAAAATCATTGAGAGTGGTCTCATGATGACATCAACCAACTCTTTGAGTACCCATGAATCCCATCAGGCCCCATAAACTTATCAGAATCTAGCTGGAGTAGCAAATCCCACACTAGTTCAGCGTTGCAAGGGATATGCTAACTAAGAGCTTTTAAGTAAAGAGAGAACATTTCCTGCTGATTTCATTAAAATTTTGGTGAAGGGGAAAGAATAGGGAGGAAAGAGTAAGGCACCACTGACCAGTGAATATAAAAAGAAGTCTTCATCAAGGTCAGTAGAAACATCCTCCATCTAGCCTGGGAGCAACGTCTCCTCTATTTATAGACTATACACTTCCTTAAGTACTCACTTTCTTCTTCTCCAAGGTTATATCACTTTTTAAAGAGACATTCAGCTAGAAATCCGCCTTTGCAAACACCCATAATCTATTCATGTGTGCTGTGAGCATATGTAACGTCATACTATTTTGTTACAGTATTGTTATTGTTACTTTTTTTTTCAATTATTAAACTGTTCTTACCTCAATACATGTTTTCTCACATTTATTTTTCCAATTCTCTTCTCATTCTGTTGGGAGTGGGGAGTGAGCAAGAGGCTGTGCAGTGGTTAGTTGCTGACTGGGGTTAAGCTGTAACAGGTTGCATGTGGGAGCTGTACCTCTGCCATGTGACTGTGCACAGTACCATTCCTACACAGAATTGTCAGTCTGTGCAGGTTCTGTTAACATGAAATGTACCAAAGGAACATGCTGCTAAGATAAAAACATCTGCAACCACTGCTCACAGTCTTTCCTCAGATCAAGTGAGGAAGGATTCACTGGTCGAGCAGATGCTGAAAGGCCTCCCTCCTAGAAACCTCAACATCATCTCCTATCAGACATGTGTCATCTTCATTGAGGTTATTTGTCTTCATTAAGTAAGTGTTGCCTTCATTACACACATTGAAACTAAAGAGTTTCAATGGAATACAGTATTTTACACTAAATATCTGTTAGTGCTATCAATTATAATTGCTGGCAGCATCCAGCATCTGTTGGATTAGAGACAATGGTGATGATTAAGCATTTCATTAGCAATAAACCAGTCGCATGGATCACTCATACATACTTATTCTTACTCCTATGCATACTTAGATCAAGGCTTGTGAACAGCCTATCGGATCATCAGCTATGGAAGAATGCTTTTTCCAGCAGTCACCAAGTTTTATCTGCATTATGTGCCAAAACAGAATTGAGTGAATAGATTTTCAGATGTGTTCAAAGACTTCTCACTTTTTTGGGGGGGACCTGAAAACATGACTTTCATCTGGCAGAGATCAGAAAATGCTAACATTTATGATATTTAGACATAACAATTTGACTGGTCAAATACACATATAACCTGGTAGTTCTGACAAATATCCAGTATTTGGAGAGCAGTGAGGAGAGGTTTGATTGTATTTCTCTGGCTAGAAAATCTGTAAATCTGTTACATGTTGTGTGTAATTGGTCTATGGGCACAGCCTAAGCTATTCTTCACTACTTACTGTGCTTTGGAAGTACAGTAAGAATCTTGACAGTTCCATTACAGGATTGTTGATTTACAATTCAAATATTTCTTTTCTCACTAGCCTTGTCAGTATGTATTTTCATAGCTTTGTATTCACTTAGAAATCAAATCTGATGGAATTAATGACTCCAGATTTACAGCATTGTTTTTACCACTAATACTCCTTGCAAAGCTTTTTAGGACAGCAGTGTTACGATGGCTGCCCTGAACCAGATGTTCATTAGACAACCCCCATGAATATTGAATCTCTTTAAACACATTGATTACATGACCAGACTAAAGCTCTAGTCTACAATACAAAGTTTTATAGATAAAACTTGTTTTATTTTGCTAGTGAATTTCAAGGTAAAAGCCTTTAATTCCTGCATTCATGCTAAATCACCTCTTTTACTGGAAAAAGTCATGTGCCAGCTTTCTTTCCTGGTACATACCTGCTCTCCTTGAATACTTCCTGCTATTCTCATTACTGCAACTCAAAAATGCTAAAGAGGAAATAAAAAGAGAGAGTTGGCAAAGATAAGAAATAGCTTCTGTATGAAGACAGACAAAATAAATTATGGTTCTGTTGCTTGAAAAGCCAAAACTGAAGGCATATGTGATACAGATCTATAAAAGTGTGAAATAAGGTGACTATTCTAGAGTACAGGAATGTAAAACGTCAGAGGACTTCCACTATGGATCAGTTTGATTGATGACATCAATCAAAATTCACTGCATTAAATTTACATTTTTTTCCCCCAGTGTGTTCTTCACTGATTAAGAATGACAATAATTACTGTAAAGAACAGTAGATTTTTTTCCTCTGTTATGAGACATTCCTAACAGATGCAATTTGAAGTATATATTTTAAACAGTTTTTAAAAATCAGTGTTCCTAATACTAGATACATCTTAATTCAGTGCCATTTTTATTCATACACTCTGTAAGTAGAGTCATGATTACATGCTTTTTTAAAACCAGATTGCAGTAAGTGTATCAAAAGGATCATTTAATTGCTGAATATGTAAGCTATAGAGATAACAATGCTATCTAAATCCTGCCCTCTGGTGTATCTACATGATAATACACAATGCCAGTAAAGATAGTACTTCATGCTGTGCAACTCATTCAGCATTTGATCAGTACACACTTGCTAAATGAGGTTACTGTCTGGTCACAATATTCGTGTCCTTGTAACAAAAGCAGAAAGCTAGAGACTAAGATAGTAAAAGACCATGATACAATGCTTCAAGGAGGCAGGATATCTCCTGGAAGAACAAACTGATTTTACCCCTTAGTTCCTATCTGATCCTGAGAAACTAAATACTTGTTTGGTACATTCCTCTCTTTTAGATACCCAGATTGGGAGCACCAGTACCTGACACACAGATCTTCTGAGCAGTACAAAGTCAATGGAAGTTAAAAGTGATCAGTGAGTGTACCAGCAAGGTAGTATGGTCTGCTGAAGTAAGTACAGTTCTGGGTTGCCAGAGAATTGAAACAACAGTCTTCTTGTGGCACTTAGGAACACATGTAATACTGACCTGAGAAATGTTTTGTTTGACCTGAGAAAAGTATTAAGGTAAATTATTACTTACATTTGTAAGAAAACTGAGCAAAGATTCAAACAGTAATTGTTTAAAACAGATTCACTTTACTTCCTGGCAGTCCAGTTCCTGAAATTCCACAATTCCCTTTTGGTCCAGGCTTACCTTATTGTCCTTAAAAAAAGCCAAACACATAAAACCCCCTCAAAAAAACATCCAAAGTTCCAATTCAAAATAATTGTAAAATTTTTTACTTAACCCTTAAAGCAAAGATGACCAAAATCTTCATCTGTGGCCTGTACAGCATCTGTTGAGTAGCCATTTTGCAGCTACAAAAATGACCAGTTTGAATAAGAGCTTTGGTCAGGCTCAGTAACGTGGAACCCTGTTAGAATACAGCATATCTCATCTTCAAATCCTTTCAAATAACCCTTCGTAGGGCCTCTATGATTCAACTCAGTTTTGTAAGCACCCAGAGATCAAGGCTGCTTTTCATAAGGTATGACATAGTTGAAGAGAAGTTCTCTCTCTAACAGCCCACAGTGGTCGAAACAGAATAATTACCTTTTATTTCATGAGTTTTTCAAGAAGGATAGGCTCTTTAATATATAAAAAGACTTGTCCTTGGTCATGTATATCTCCTGCTCTATCCTGTTAAAATCATGTTGTTTTTTCACAGGTTATCTTTGAACCTTGAATACCCGAACTTTGTGAGCCCTTTGGTCCAGGTATTCCTTCAGGACGCTAAAAAGACCCTACCTAAAAAGTAGGAGGCTAATTTCTAAACTTCCATAGATCAGTTTTTCAGTTAATAAAATAAAGTCATTACCTATAAAAGAAGATAAATGTGCCTGTGAAATTCTTGCTGTCTTTATTTCTATTTCACTCACTCACATTTCTATGCATCTCATTGAATAACAAGGACAGCAACCACAACTAATATTAATGGAATAAGTGAAGTTGAGAGTTTTTCCACTCTTATCCAAGCCTGTGGAGTGGCATAGGATGTCAAAAAAAGAGTCACCTTCTTTACTTAAAAAGCTTTTTTGATGAATGACCAAGATGAAAGACTACTAGGCCAACTGGACTTACTGGATTCTCTGAACCTCTTTCACCATGAAAATATATGGCATTTGAATACAATATTCAAATTTATATTATATTTTTAATACAAAATTGTATAAAATTAAGTGTTAATCCCAACATATACAAAGAATGAAAGTATAATCAGTACAAATGAAAGAATTTTCAGTGGAAACGTTACGGCTTAGAGGAAATAGTTTTGCAATCTGTGCCTATAACTTCTGCAATCAAAATGCTGAATCTGTATAATTTGGGATCTTTTTACAGGGACATAAATTTTACATAGATTGAGGGAAGTTTGAATTCCAGCTTCAAACCCCATATGTAATGAATACTTTCTCTCAGCCAAAATCAGATAAAGCAGTACTACCGGGTACGCATCATGGCGCAGAGGAGTACAACAGCACATCTGAAACCATCCACTAGGCTCCATCAAGCAACAACTTCTGCAGGTTTAAGTAACCATAATCCAAAACAGAAGGAATGTGAAAAATAGCAATGTCAGAATACATATATAGTTTTCTTTTTGTGTAAAGGCAAAAGCAGCAGTAGACTTAGATAACTAAATTAGAAGTTGCCGTGTCTTTAAAAAAACAGTGTTTACATCATGTTACAACATGCAAAACTCCAGCAGTATTTAGGTGTTTCTGAAGTTATTTAGCTAGCTTTGTTAGTTCCCCTTGGCTAGACATGAAAAATACAACCAATCTCAGAGATGAACATAAACTCAAAGGAAAGCCAGCCTTACAGGAATCAAATATGGAAAAGCATGAAAGAGTTGTAAGGAAAAAACAGCATCCGGTTAATATATAAAAAACATTAACTAACCTTGGTATACCTTGATCTCTTATGAATTTTAACAGGCTTTTAAAGGATAAAATAAACTTGCAATGGAGGTTCCACTGTGCAACATCCCCATATGACCAAAAATTCTTAAAAAACTCACAGGCTTGAACAGAGAGCAAGCTTGGAATAATCTGCAGTCAGAATTTAAAAACTGAAAATTTATACATCATCCATGGAGTAACCAAATATTATTCCAGCATTTATTTTGAGATCAGCAAAGGAAATATAATTTCTGAGTGTGGTAGAATGATCAATGATAAAACACATACATCTCAACAGGTCATGCAACCTAGTAGCTGTGACACAGTGGTGCCTGAGGTGGTGAGATTCTTTTGCATTCTGAAACACCACATAGCTCTTGTGTTTCTATTAACTTGCTTTGTACTGTCGTTTGAGCAACAGCAGTTAGTGGTTCAAAATACATTTTTTAATTTTTAAATCTCTCTGAATCTCTTTCTGTCAGAGACACAGGAAACACCTCTTCTGTAGTTTGTGTATGTTAGTAGTGTATTTGGACCATCATTAGGACTCAGGAAAGGAGTAAGATCTCAGACTCTTCAGCTATTGATTCCCTAATACCGAACAAACTTACCCTTAAAATTAAAATTAGATGATGTAAATATTGCAAGTATTAGCTAAACTCATAAACTAACCTCCCGTCTTTTCCCATGGGAAAATGTTAGGAACATACAAACTGAATCTCATCTTTACTATAAAATGAACCAGCAGGTGACCATTTGAAACAGATGTGAAAAAGTCACTATGTCCCACTTCAACAGTAGCAGAGGAAATGGAATGATGAAAAATGAAACAGATAAGCATGAAAATACGGGCTGACAATTTTACCTTTTGATATATGATAGGCTACTCTATTTGATTTACTCTTATTTTTTTCTACATGCTTTGACCTATTTTATTGATGAAAACAACTGCTGAGTACCTGAAGATTACTATTATTAAGGGGAAAAAAAGCTTTTAAAATGAAAGGAATATTAGAATGAAATCTAAGCCAAATAGTTGTACTATTAGACCACATTTGTGGCTTAAATTATTAAGCCTCATGAAAATTTAACACACAAAATGTAGTTTCTTGGGTGACACAAATTCTCCGGTATGCTTGGAGAGAAGAGGAAAGCAACAACAGACATGAACACAAATGATGTTGAAAGCCACCCCATTCACGTGTTTTTAAACTGAGGGTGCTGAATACACAGAGATTATTCAAAAGATGCATGGACAGTGTTTTATCATACATTTTCTTTAAAAAGTTTTGCAAAGCTATAAACCACCGGAAAGACTTTTAAAAATTATTTACTGTAACTCAAAAGAGACAATAGCAAAGTATTTAATAAGGAAGCCAAAGACTATGCATTTCCTTTCTTTCCCGAGAAAAGTAAGGAGAGAAGCAGCTGAAACAAGGACCTGAGATCCTGACTCTCACAGTAAGCAACAAATAAAAACGCGACATTTCAATATTTCCAGACCAAATATCGGGGGTTTTTTTATAAAAGAAGGGAGTTTTATTCAGCGGGAAAGCGAAGCTGCCCAATCGGTACTTCAGCTTGGGGCTTTCATTTCAGACAAGTTTAAAGGGAGCAGTGGTTAAAGCTCACACTCCGCGGCCTGGGGAGGGGAGGCTGCGGGACGGCACTAGCACAGGACCATGGGAATACACATGTTACATGTCTATACATCTATATCCATCCACATCCCGGCGCTCCCAGCCGGACGGAGCCGCGCGCGGCCGGAAGTGCGTGCGTGACCCCGCCCCCCCGGCGGGAGCGCTTCCTGTTCCGCGCGCGCAGGGAGCGCTCGGGGAGCCCGCGGGGGTCTACAGGGATCCTGTCGGGATCCTCCCGCCGGGATCCTCCCGCCGCGCCGCTGGTGGGTGAGCAGCTGCCGCGCCGCGCCGGGACGGGAGGGAGGGAGGGAGGGAGGCCGTCGGTGCCCCGGCTGTGTCGGGAAGGGAGGGAGGCCGTCGGTGTCCCGGCTCCGTCGGGAAGGGAGGGAGGGAAGAAAGAGAAGAGGGAGGGAGGCTGGCTGTCCGTGCCCCGGCTCCGTCGGGAAGGAGGGAAGGAAGGAGGGCAGGAGGCTGTCGGTGTCCCGGCTGTGTCGGGAAGGGAGGGAGGCCGTCGGTGCCCCGGCTCCGTCGGGAAGGGGCTGCGGGCGCGGCCCTGCGCCCCTCGGAGCGCTGGGAGCCGGGAAAGGCGGGAGCACACGGGCCCGGGCACAGTAAACAAGGCTGTCTTCTCGCAACCCCGCGCGTCCCTCTGTGCGGTCGCCAGGGCCGTCTGCAGGGCGTGAGGGGCCCGCTGGCGTGTGGGCGCGCACAGGAACTCGGCGTGGGGCTGCGCGGGGTGCGGCAGCGGGGTGACCTCCTGAGCGCGGCTGGGCCGGGCGTGCAGCGGGTCCGGGGGAGCTGGGGCAGGAGTGGGAGCAGGAGCTGTGCGGTGCGGTGGCGAGGTGCGTTTCTGTAGACATCCTGAAAGACAGCGAGCCTTTCCAGGCTATGGAAGAGGCTTCTGACAAAACAGACAGACTGTAGTTTTTGTCAGTGTCTTCCAATCAGGCAGAAAAATTCCCTTCTCGAATCTTGAGGAAGCGGCTCGTTCCCAGCGTCCCACCCGCCCACGTGTTGTGCCACCTCCCATCTCGGTTAATGCCTTCGTGCTTAATGCTGGTGTGGAGTTTGTAAACACAGCAAGTGCTGTTGTCATCAGTCTGTAGGTGGCTGTGTTGGTTCTGTCTCAATAGGTACTTACCAAGCAAAGTGTGTTGTGAGGAAAATGATGTAATGCAGAGAATGCTTAATGTTTTGGCCTGAAATGTGTTATGTGTTAAACCTTGAGCTAAAAGTAATTAATATTTTTGGTTGTTTAGCGATGAACTGAGATTGTAAAAGAACTTGGGTTTTGATAGTGTTCCTACAAATTATTTTCTCAACAGTTTCCATATGCATGGATATCACCTGAATCTTCTTACCAGAGCTTAGATTCTGCATGAACTTACCCTAACCATGAGTGGCTCCAAACCTGATATTCTGTGGGCCCCACACCATGTTGACAGATTTGTTGTGTGTGACTCGGAGCTCAGCCTTTATCACATCGACTCTGCTGTAAGTTCAGAACTCAAGGCAGGGTCCTTGCGGCTGTCGGAAGAAACTACGGCTACACTGCTGTCCATAAACTCGGATACACCGTACATGAAATGTGTGGCCTGGTATCCCAAGTACGATCCGGAATGTCTCCTTGCTGTTGGACAGGCCAATGGCCGAGTGGTACTTACCAGCCTCGGTCAAGATCACAACTCAAAATGTAAAGATTTGATTGGCAAAGAGTTTGTTCCCAAACACGCGCGGCAATGCAACACCCTTGCATGGAATCCACTGGATAGCAATTGGCTTGCTGCTGGGTTAGACAAACATCGGGCTGACTTTTCAGTGCTGATCTGGGATATCAGTAGCAAATATGCCCCAGAGACTGCAGTTGCTACAGAGAAAGTAAGACTTTCAGCAGGAGATGCAGAAGCAGGACTGGTAGTAACAAAGCCACTGTATGAATTAGGACAGAATGATGCTTGTCTCTCTCTCTGTTGGCTTCCACGGGATCAGAAGCTGCTGTTAGCTGGAATGCATCGAAATTTGGCTATCTTTGATCTGAGGAACACAAGCCAAAAAATATTTGTAAACACCAAGGCTGTCCAAGGAGTGACTGTTGATCCGTATTTCCATGATCGTGTAGCTTCCTTCTATGAAGGTCAAGTTGCCATATGGGATTTAAGAAAGTTTGAAAAGCCTGTTTTGACCTTGACAGAGCAACCAAAACCCTTAACAAAAGTTGCATGGTGTCCAACAAGAACTGGACTGTTAGCTACTTTAACAAGGGATAGTAATATCATTAGACTGTATGACATGCAGCATACTCCCACCCCTATTGGAGATGAAACTGAGCCAACAATAATTGAACGAAGTGTCCAACCATGTGAAAATTACATTGCTTCATTTGCGTGGCATCCCACAAGTCAAAATCGAATGGTGGTAGTTACTCCCAACAGGACTATGTCCGACTTCACAGTTTTTGAAAGAATTTCTCTTGCATGGAGTCCAGTGACATCCTTAATGTGGGCATGTGGCCGACATTTGTATGAGTGTACAGAAGAGGGAAAGGCTAGTTCCTTGGAAAAAGACATAGCAACCAAAATGCGGCTCAGAGCTCTGTCAAGGTATGGTCTCGATACTGAACAAGTTTGGAGAAATCACCTCCTAGCTGGAAATGAAGATCCTCAGCTGAAATCACTTTGGTACACTCTGCATTATATCCTTTATTGTGCTGTAGTTTCTGTCCTAAAGAAGTAATATACCTTTATATGTAAACCGCTTATATGAAATGCATTAAAATCTTTAAATATAATGCAGCATCCTGTAAATGCTTTGCACATGTTAACACAATGTGACTTTAAATTTTTAAAAAGTTCTTTAAACACTTGGGGAAAAATTAAGCTTCCTATACATGAAAATACTTATGAAGCAGTATACTGAAGATATGGATCAAAAACTTACAGGAAACAAAGGTCCCTTAGTTTATGCTGGCATTAAATCAATTGTGAAGTCATCTTTGGGTAAGAATGTTCTAACTTTGCTGAGTTCATTTGTAGTATGTTTGCAGAATGATGCACTCATGGGTCTTTAATAATTGTTCAAGGAGGCTATTTAAAAATATAGAAACTGAGTGTTTGTGTTTTAACAGTGTAAGTTAACAGTTTATATTACAGTAATTTGCAGAATTTTCAGTGTTTGTGGAAAGTCAGTAATGGTAAAAGCACAGTATCCTCAAATGTAAATCTTGGAACTATTTCAAACCTTTGAGTTTTGACTATGGCCCTGAGAGCTCCCCACAAGGCTGTTTTATTTCTCAGAGCTCCGTATCTGGACGTAGTTCTAGGAATGTGACTTTACTGTAGTTGCTGATGTATTAAGTACATTTGCACAACTGTATTTAGATAAGCTGTCCTGTTCTTAAGTGGTAATTGGCCCTGGTGCATCACATTCTGCTTCTCGTGGTCACTGAAGTTTGTATTAATATAATCTATTGTTTGAATCTTGCCTTCTCTATTCATTATATGCCTTTTTAATATATGTCCCCCTTGAAGTGAAAAATGGGTCTTCAGTGGTGGGAAAGTTTCTAACAAATTGATGCTGGCTAAGAAGAGAACTGGTAGAGCAGGTGCTTGACTGTGTATTATGTATTTTCAATTTGAACTTACTGAAAAGTCCTGTCAACTGTAACAATTAAGTAAAGGAAAGAAAAAAGTCTTAGTGGGGAGTGTGTGTCAAGTTTAGGTGAATGATTTTTTAGCAGATCAGAACAATTTTGTGTATGCTGCTCCTCACCACGGAGTGGTAAGCACTGTTAATTTTATGTACCGAAATATAACACTCAGCTTTTGTACTTTGTGTTATGATTGAAATGAAAGCATTCTGTTGTGATTGCAATTTAAATTGTGATTTAAGCATAATTTAACTTATTTCCTGTTTCTAGGAACAACGGAGAACCTCAGGCACAGCAGGAGTGGATCTGATAGACAGGCAGATATTATTCAATATCTGAGTGAGGAGAGATCCTTGGCTTTGCAGCTCTGTGGGTGGATAAAGAAGGGAACAGACTTAGATGTGGAACCTTTTCTAAATTCATTGGAACAGGAAGGAGATTGGGAGCGAGCTGCTGCTGTAGCACTGTTCAACTTAGACATACGGCGAGCAATACAAATCCTAAATAAAGGGGCTTCCTCAGGAAAAGGTGCATATTGTGCTTAGTGCCTTTTATTTTGTCACCGTATCACATTAGTAGTTTTTTTTTTCTGTTAACGCAGTTATGGAAGATAGTATGGAAGAGATGCCTGTTGTCTTATAAAATTGCTACTTGAAGCAGTTGTACTGGAGATTGAGAATCTGACAAATCCTGCTATTTCACTCCTCAGACTGCCATATGCCATACTGTCTAGTTAAAATAGATCGTATGTTTCAGAATTTCCTACTGATACAAACCCCAGAAAGACTTAAATTCAGAACTAGTGAGATTCTTTAATGGAATTGCTCCTTGGTTAGATGTCATGTAAATCTGCTTCTGTTGGGCTGTATTGCCAGTGTGATGACTGTGGAACAATTGAAACATAATATTCAGGTTCTGCAGAAAACATTTGTTTTGGGGCAAAGAGTTGCGGTGTATGATGGGAAAGTTAAGATACTGGAGCCAGTAGATGGAGGTGTTTTTGTTCTGTTTTCCTGCCAGTATTCCTCCTACAACTCTGCTTTGCAGGTGTGTTCTCATACTAAATTAGAAAGACTATCTTGCCACTAAAGTGAGTAGGTAAGACAGAACAAGCTGTTGAGGTTCCTTTATTTTTAATATTTTCCCTTTTACTGGGGGAATGAGTGTCTGTCTGTACTTTCCTTAGGGAGGTTCAGAATGAAGATATGCTGTCTTCAATTTCAAAAATAAAATTGAACTTCCTGACAGAATGAACATTAAGATGAAATAGTTTTCATGTTTTAGTAAACTTCTTAACTTGAAACTGCTATATAAAATTGTCATCCTCCAGCTACGTCTGTTAAGTGATGGCTGGATGTACAAACCTGTTTTACAATTCTTGTGGATAGGAATTATTATAATGACAATCTTTTATGATAGCTATTTCAAAATACCAGAACCAGTGTGATGTTTAAAGTATAAAGAGGCTGTTGTGCTTATGGGCTTGTGACTTTTAGAGATGTTAACTTACCTGAACAGAGGCATTTAATGCAGAAACTAGTGTGTATGATAGTGTATGCATGTTTATTTTAGCTAGTGTTAATTCTACTGTTTTTTGTCTTGCATCCTGATAAAACATCATGGTTTAAATGGATACTTACAATTACAGTTTTAACTGGATTTTCTTTAAGTCCTTAACTTGAATAACATTGTTTCACTGATTGTATTTCCTAAATTAGGTGATCTGAACCTTAATGTAGTAGCAATGGCTCTATCAGGCTACACAGATGAGAAGAACTCACTTTGGAGAGAAATGTGCAGTACTCTAAGACTGCAGTTGAACAATCCCTACTTGTGTGTGATGTTTGCTTTCCTGACGAGTGAATCTGGTTCATATGACGGTGTTTTGGTGAGTAAATTTCTCCTAGGTTAAAATTTCTTTAAGTAATAGGAGCGTACACAGACACATATGTAGGGGAAGTGCTATGAATTAATCAGGTTAGAATGTATTTCTTTATCCTGATGCTGGCAAATCTTTCTGCTAAACAGCCATCTCATATTAGTGAATGTTACGTTAGTGAACAAATGATGCATAAATACCTGTTACAGTCCACACATTTTTTAGAAGAATTTTATTAAATCACTAGAAATAAATTATCAAAATAATTTGAGCAGTGCGGAAAAAACGGGGGGAGAGAGGTTAATAATGGAATTGCAAAAACCTGACTAAATGCAAGGAAGTTCGCAGAACTTTCATCGAGCTGTATTTGCATTGAATTGTATTTTATTTTCCCTTGCTTACATGTTAAAGTAAGTTCACTGTGTTGGAACATTAAAAAGAGTAGTTTCACATCTTTTGAAATTGATACAGAATTGCCATGTGAAGAGCAAACTAAATCTTTAATCATGAGATACTTTGAATCTTTAGAGGAGTAACATACTTGATTCTTGGCTAGAGCACAACAGAAATAAGTGAATCAATAGAAATTATTTAGCCCAAGGGTGGACTCCTGTAATACAGCAGGGTAATTGGCCCCAAGCTGTTGAAAACAAAATTTTCATAATATGATGCTTTTACAGTAATAAAATAAATTTTAAAAAGGTTAGAATCTCAGAGGAGGGAAACCTGAATCTTTCTTTTCTCTCTTTTCAAAAGAAAGTATTCTTGTTCTCTGGTAGTAAATCTATATTTTTTTATTGATGAATTAGAAACACATAGATCATAAGGTGTTGTTTGTTTTTCTTTTTAATTTTTCCTTCAGTGAGATCTTTTGAAGTTTGTGTGAAAGAGATTTTGTCAAGCACATCTTTTTTTGGCAATGTTAATCACAGTTTCTATTCTGAGAATATCAGGAGGGAAAAATATGGGCACAGCTAAGTACCAATTTAGTCAAGTACTTTTCTTTAGCATCTCATCTAGTAAAAGGATGAAAAAGCAGAAAGTAAATATTGCTGCACCTCAAGTGTCAATTTACTTCTGAGAAATTCATGTTCTGGGTGCTTGGAGTTAGTTTTTTCTTTGTTTGGGGTGTTTTGTTTACTTTATTAATTTTTATTTGCAATTTTAGGAAGGAATTGAGTGGTTATGCTAGTTATTTTGTAAATATGATAAATGTGACTACCTACCCTGAAGGGGAAGGAAGCACCTAAGATTGATAAATGCTCATTGGTTGAAAGGAACAACAAAAGTCAGAGGGTTCACAAACAATCAGAAAGTTTTATTAGTAAGTTACATAGAAATTGGTGTTAGTCCCTAACCTACTATATAAGCACATGGCAGTGGCTTTTGGATAAAGAGGTAGGATGAAAGGGATGAGAAAAGTTAGAGGGAAATTTTGTAAATATGTTTTCTTTTTACACAATCAATTTCATTGTATTAGTTAGACAGTAGTGCCGCTGTTCTGATTTCTACAATGTATTGCAAAAGTGAAAACTTCATGTGATGTCAATGTTCCCATTTTTCTCTCCAAAGTATGAAAATAATGTAGCTGTACGAGACAGAGTGGCATTTGCTTGCAAGTTTCTCAATGATGCTCAGGTAAGTTTGGAGCTGCACATTTAGGCAAACTTTTAAACTTGGCTTTATTCAGAGGTGAAAGAAACTTGGGTATTGGGGTAAACACTAGAAGTAATGAGTCGTGAGTGACTTGTTTTTGTCATCACAGTGGTATATAAGATATTGTATTTAGTTTCTACCTTCAGCTTGATTTTTTGTTTGGTTGTTTTGTGGGGAGGTGTTTGGTTTTGTTCTTTTTTTTTTTCTAAGTATTCATTACATGGTAGTTTAAGTGCTATTGCATTCATTACCTGTACACCTGTTTTACTGGAGAGTGTTTGTACTTAGTATTTATTTCCAGACATTTATGTTCTCTCAAATTAAGGTTTGGTTTTAGAGCAGGAATATTTTATTTTAAATTCACCAAAGTATTTAAAGAATACATAACCTTCCTCCTTGCACTACCTATCAGGAAGCTTAAAGTTTTTTAATAAATACTTGGTTTCATGCAATGTAGTAGGATATAGTAATTTAATGTTTTCTGTGTAACATCCAGCAAGCAGTGTATTCTGTTTGCAGGAGATGTTCTTTTTATGTATATTTTTATATTTATTTATGTATTTTTTTACAGCTAAACAGGTTTATTGAAAAGCTGACGAATGAAATGAAAGAGGCTGGGAATTTGGAGGGAATACTGTTAACAGGGCTGACAAAAGATGGCGTTGACTTGATGGAAAGTTATGTTGACAGAACTGGAGATGTCCAGACAGCAAGCTATTGCATGCTACAGGTTAGTGTTTCACTCGAAAATAAAGCTTCACAGAGGAGAACTAAACATGTTTTCTTTATCAGTGTAGTACCAAATCCTGTGAACTAAAAAGTATTTTCTATGTTAAATTGGGACAATATTTATTATGGCTGTTTTGTGGAGTCATCTGAAACACTCAGTGTTAATGACAAGCATGTGTCTTCACACTCTCTGGTTGAGATAGCTTGAGGAGATAGTAGGGGAAGGAGACAAAAGAAAATCATAGTCCTTTTCACTAGCTAAACTGGGAATATCCATTTCCCTGCTTATTGCTGGTGTGTTTCCTGACAGGTTCATTATTTTTTTTCCTTCCAGGATTTTGATGGAGAACAAAGGTGAGGTTTTTTGTTTGTCTGTAAGCATAGGGTTTGGGGTTTTTTATGGTGGACTTATCTTGATCTTACACAGTAGCAGCTGTTTCCAGCACAGTATTTAACTGCATATGCAGTCTTAACAATGGTATAGATTGTGATATGTGACAGAACTTTCAAATCATTTATCTCACAGGCATGAATTCTTAGGAGGACATGGCAACACAAATATTTTCAACCAGAGAGGCAGCCTGAAGAAAACCTTTATCAAACTCACATTACAGTTTAACAGAAAATTCATGTTCTTCAAGATAAATTACACTGTATTATTTCTCATTTCTTGGAGTGCCTTTTGTAAAGCCTTTTGAAAAAGTGATTAATATGTATTGGTTTCTTTTTAGTGTATGTCTGACATTTTCTCCTGTGTGCTTTAGGGTTCTCCATCAGATGTACTTAAGGATGAAAGGGTTCAGTACTGGATTGAGAACTACAGGAATCTTTTAGATGCTTGGCGGTTTTGGCATAAACGTGCAGAATTTGATATCCATAGGAGTAAGCTGGATCCCAGTTCAAAGCCTTTAGCTCAGGTGAATGTAATTCTTGTATGGAGTGTGAACAGTCCAGAAAGAAATATAGCATGGTACTTCCTTAAAAAAAAGTTGCTGGCCGCACCTTGGCTTTTGGGACAGTTTGTGTGCAAATGAAGGCTTTCAACTCAGGCTGCCCTAAAAAAAAGAGCCTGTCACTTTTTCTTTCAGATAAGAGGTCTTTCAGAACCCATAACTTATCAACATTTTTTTTTTTTCTGGGGAGACTGGAAACTCTTTTGGTTTTCTTTTCCTCACATGCTGAAAAACAAAATGAGAGACGTATCATCCAGCTGAATTCAGTGTCAGGGTGAAAATGATGCTGAAACCAGGAAACTAGCTCAAATGGCTCTGTTTTAATTGAAACAAACCTCAAAGCTATTTTGAACCTCTTGAACCTGAAACTAAAAGTGAACAGCAGCAACTTTCATTATCAGTTCTGAACATAAGCTGACTGAAAAACTAACACCCTGCCCAAATGCTCTTCTTAACATCTGGTGGCATTTTTAGCCAAAATGGCTTTTCCCACAGCACCTTTTACTCTCTCATGTGTGCTAAATATGTTTGTTACAAGCTCTAGGGCCTGAGCATTTCTGAGGAAGGCTGTTTTTAAATTCATGTATCCATCACAGCTGTTTAAGGATAGCTGTATCTGCGCTGCTCCAAGTGGGAGGGAGTTGAGTTTACTGCTCCTTCTTTATGTGGTTAACACAAATAACCCCTAAAGAATTTAAAGTATGTGCTCCTTGGTATCAAGTCATAACTTGTGGCATGAGGGATGCAGATAAATAATATTAGTGTAGTCCTTAAGCTGGGGAGTCTAGAGTGAGTCACCTGACTATAAGGAGGGAGAGACCAGGCTTAATTATATAGTAAGCAGAGTGAACTTAATTTCTTCCATTATTGCAGATGCAGCTTTTTATTATCTTAAATAATACCTTTTGAAGTTTTAGCAGTTGTGCATGTTTTTATGTGCTTTTGAAGTAAGTGAACATCATTAAGACCTACTCCCCAGGGCTGTGTGCCACGTGTATAAGTCAAGATATTAAGAACTCCTTCACGAGTAGCCTTGGCTTTCTAGGGAACTCTAGAATATCCGGTAAATAAATGCTTACTAGCTTGAATGGGTTCACTCAGAGGTGTAGCAAAAGTGGAACCAAACAAAAAAATTAATGGGTTTTTATTCTCTTTAGGTGTTTGTGAGTTGCAATTTCTGTGGAAAATCAATCTCTTACAGCTGTTCAGCTATTCCTCATCAAGGGCGAGGTTTTAGCCAATATGGAGTCAGCGGTTCACCAACCAAGTCAAAAGTTACAAGCTGTCCTGGTTGTCGTAAGCCCCTTCCTCGCTGTGCACTCTGCTTGATAAATATGGGAACACCAGTTTCCAGCTGTCCAGGTAGGACACAGTGGGTTTTAGTTATTCAGCTACAGTACTAGTTTGAGGCCTATTTAGCAGTTCCTATTTGAAGATCTTCTGTTGCATTTTTCTTTCTATTTGTGCTCATACTGTAAGTATTCATATTCATCATTTTGAAGGGAGAAAGACCATAACTGAGAACTTGTTTACATCCCATCTGATTTTATGATGAAACCTTTGTTTAAGTTCTTTGAGGTCAGATAATAGGCATAGTTACTTGGTTCTGACAGTTTTCCCAGTGAGATTGTCAGTGAAATTCCATGATTTGATTGGTGTAGAGATTTAAATATCGTGGGGGTCAGTATTGTGAGCTTTATAACTGAAAGAAATGGGGAATGTGTTTTCTAGAATTGTAGGGATGCTACATAAATCTTGGAATATAAATGAATTAATTTTTAGCCGGAAGAGGAAGAGAATAAATTTGATATGGTGTACTTTCTGTCACTAAATATGAAAGAAAGTATAAGTCGTGCAGTCATAGCTAAGAGACACTGTGACTAGAATCTTTTGGTTCTAAAAGTCTTGGGTTCAGCATTGTATAAGGTCTAATTGAAACTGATTTTGTCCATGTTTTTAAGTCAGTCTTGTTAGAGAGCCATGAATGGTTGTGCAGTTGTTATCTGTTTATATCTCTTCTCATTCTTTCACTGATCTGTGTTAGGACTTCTGTATTGTACTGATTCCAAATCATAGCTTAGATTTTGTTGAGTTTTTTCCCAAAGCAGAAGATTTCATGTGCAGCAGAACAGGCCCATAATTCACTGGAACATAAATCAACCATTGAAACATAAATCACCATTGAAAGGCATTCTATCTGTAAAATTTGATCAATAGGCAAATTTAGCATGTCTGCAAGATGTGAAACAACAGCTCAGTTATGTAATTCTTGTTTTGGCATTCCACCAGTACTTAATAATTTTACTGACTTCTCTTTTAAATTCATGCCACTTCTTTACATAATGTTCTTAATTTCAAATTTATTTTAATAGTGTTGCTGGGGCTGAAATATAAATGAAGGCTAATGATTTACAGCCATATTTGTGGGGGTGGGTTTGCCTCTGTACAGGAGGATCCAAGTCTGATGAAAAAGTGGATCTTAGCAAAGACAAGAAGTTAGCCCAGTTCAACAACTGGTTTACCTGGTGTCACAACTGTAGGCATGGTGGTCATGCTGGGCATATGCTGAGTTGGTTCAGGTAAGTTGATGTTAAAATGTTTGTTTTATCACGTGTGTGTGGTGCACTGAGCAGGACATGCCTCCTTCACTGTATCTATCATTATAATATTTGAATAATAAAACCAAACTAAGATGCTGTTTTTCTGAGATACTGCACTCCTGCACATAGTTAAATGTGTAGATTGAAAAATTATTTTACCTATTTTTTTCTTTTTTTCTGCTATTGCTATTTAGGGACCATACTGAGTGCCCGGTTTCTGCCTGCTCTTGTAAGTGTATGCAGCTGGATACAACAGGGAATCTCATTCCAGCAGAGACTGTCCAGGCATAAATACTCTTTGAAACTATGTGGCTCTCTAATGGATGTCCATCACAGTCCAAGCATACATTTTAGACAAAGGTAATTTGTGACTTCCTGACTGTGAAAAAATAAACTGCTATCAAATTAGTAAAATGATGTGTGTATGAATGTGCTTGGTAGAAACAGGTATTCCTGAAGTGAGCCTCTAGGTATAGTGTGTGGTCCCTACTCAGAGGACTGAAGAAATGTATT
Organism: Xenops minutus; assembly: GCA_035221455.1. Lineage (NCBI taxonomy): Eukaryota > Metazoa > Chordata > Aves > Passeriformes > Furnariidae > Xenops > Xenops minutus. The sequence continues at coordinate 24,825,590 of JAWWEE010000074.1, forward strand.
CCTGGAGTTGTGGACTGTTTGGATTTACTAAAATCCAAAGACCTTTTTAATAAAGTTTCCAGGATAATGCTGATCGGCCCCAAAGCTGTGTTTATATGCTGTGAATGGATGTTCAAAATAAACACTTGAAAAGTGTCCTTCAGAAGATGGGAAAGTGGTGCTGTGGGTTCCTCTGTTCATTGTTTGATCACACTTTCTTGTATGCAAATGATCCTTTCTTCTTAAGTTCATTAAAAGTGCTACTGTTAACTGTATTCTAAATATGTTTATTTTGAAGAAAAATCCACTTCTTTCTGTTCCCAAGTTTTGTTCATTGTAAAGCAGTGTCTTTGCAATTCAAGCTTTTATTTAATTTTCCTACATACCTAGCTGATGTGAATTATAAAGCTAAAGAATTTGGGGGTTTTCTCTCCTATCAATGTCTGTCCTAGAGAAGAGTTCCCTGAGTGAGAAGTCACGTGTCTTTTTCAGCGCAGAATGCTGATAAACTATAGGGGCTTGTAGTTGATTGGTTAACTTAGTACTGTGAAGATCTGAAATCTCAAGGATTGGAGACTTGTAAATATTCAAGTTTTAAACTACATGCTGAGTTTTGACTACAAAAACATGTGAAGACTGGGATAATCAGCATTTCCCTGTACTTCTGAAATATACTGGGAAGTGTGGAATCAATCTATATAAATTCTGCTTCTTGTCACTACCAAACACCAGTCTGCTTCCAGAAGGCTGCACAATTTTAAGTAATTGATCAGAGTAGTTCTAGATGAGTCACCAGCTGGAATTATTTATAAATTTGAGAGAGCATCAATGATATTTTGCTAATACTGTGCTAGGAGTTAATTGGTATTGTTGTCATTGATTTTGTAGGCAACAAAATTCGTTCAAATTAGGGAAAAAAAAGCAAACCTGTTTTAAGGTATGTGATAATAACATCAGTTTACTTGGTGTGTGTTTATTTACAGTATATGAGTTACTTAACACTTGCGTGCTATAAAATACTAAATGGAATGCTAGCAATAAACTGGTACTGTGTTGCCAGGACTGTGAAAATTGGTGTTTGAAAAGAGAATATATTGTAATATACCACTTGTTCTACGTGCGCTAATGTAGTTTCAAGAAGATAGAATGTGGCAGTGTTTTCTGTGGATGTATAATATTGTATTCAGGACTTTGGGCTGTATTTTCTGATTTAGCATTAATGTTGTAATCTGCATTTTTTCTGATCTAAAATTCTTGCTTAATTGACAATAATCATTGTTAAGTTAAAAATTCAAGAGGTACTTGATACTTTTGGGCACGGGAGAGTAGTTCCTTTTTTTTCTTGTTAGAATATTTATTTCTTTTTCCAGTATTTTTGCACACTTCCTTTTGCTGTTGAAGAGCTTTTCAAAATGTTCTCCATTTATAAATGTAAACTGGGACTTTCTGTATGATACCCTATTTATATAAACACGGGCAATAAAGCTTTTGTTTTATGGAAATGAGGATTCCTAAGTATCATGTGTGGTTTTATTCTTCCATAGTAACATTTAGCAAATTTTCCTGATAATTTCCTTTCCAATTCAATGGAACTAGCTCCATGTCTCACTTTCTTATGTAAAGAGAATTAATCTATAATGTTTTCAACTATATCTGTTTGTGTCCCATTCACATCATTTCGTTAAATTACATGCCTACTTTGACACCTTCGTGTCTTTGAAATGTTTTGGATTATGAATGTATGCATGTTCTGGCACAGCATTTCTATCAGTTTTGTCTGTTGTTAATTACACTATTTGCAAAGTTTACAAAGCAAGATCTCTATGTTTTTTAATTATCATATTTTTTCTTCCTTATTTTGCTTTTAAGTTAATAAAGCTGTGCTTTTGGGAGTGATCTGTTGTCTTCTAACAAAAACTATAGCTACACCCAGTTTATTAGCTGCAGTTTTACATTTACTGTTGCCTGGTATCTCCTCAACTGTGCTGAAGGTGGCCTTGCATGCTAACATGTTTTGACCCTGTGGTTCATACCAATTACATTTCATTGTTCCCATTTCCTTAGATGTTCCAGCCTTGCTTCCCTTCCTTGATTGAGTACAAGCACTTTATCATCACAGGCTGCTTACATGTGAGCAGCACATATGTTGTGCATGTATCTGTGCCTGAGCAAGGACAGCAGAGCAGGAGAGCAGGGTCAGCCAAGAGCCCCGAGAAAAGGTGTCAGATCTCAGAAGTCACGCAGGAGTGTGGTGGGGCAGTCCTGTCCCAAATGACATGAAATCTTCAAAGTCAGCTCTTATTATGTAATTCTCTTCATACCCCTCTCTCCTCTCCCAGGTTCTTTCCTATTATCACTCTCATGTCTTCACAGAGAAGGCATCAGCTCCAATTCACACCTTCCATTACTGGTCCTGCTCCTGGTCCTGGCTTTGGTGACATCCCTCTCTGGTGTTTATGATAGTTGCCCTGGTGACCCCTCTTGGCTGTCACTATTTCCCATTTTATTATCTATGAGTCTGGCAGTTTCTCACACCATTGTGAGTGTGATGCCTGGGGCCCTGCTAACCATCGGTCCTAGCTGACAGCTGGCCCCATAGTTATGCCTTTCCCTTGATATTGGAATGGTTGGCAGTTCCCCACATGGTACTCTGGGGAATTATGCTGGTAAATGCATATATGACCTGAGCGTTACTTTAGTACCAAGAATATTTTATGGTTCTTTGCATTGCTCTCTGCTTAGTACAGCCATACAGCCAGGCAGGCCATTTATTCCCACAGACCATTAGTCTAAAGAAGCAGATGAATGAAAAGCTCATAGGAGAAACTTTTAGTTGTGTACTGCTTGCTCAGCCACCTTTCGGTGCTGCAAGACTGCATGAACAAGAGTCTTGTCTGACAAACGGGAACTGGCATTTTGCACTCAATGTAGCTGTGTTCAAACATTTCCTCAGACGACCTTGTATGCAGGGATGGTCTCTCTAAAATGCTAAAGCCATCTAGTGGTAGGCTGCTTTGTTTACAAACTATGTACATGCACAAAATATCAATTTTCTAAAGCAGAATAGAACAAAATAGTTCTAAATGCTAGGAAAAGGAAAACATGCACACAGTTAAGAATGGCATTTGACTCTGCTGAGCACTAGAATAGGTGGCAGAGATAGCGCTGTAGGACAGAGCATGGTATCGTGCCACATGGACCTTGTGCTCTTGTTTGCTTTAAGTCTTGATTCCTACTTCGAAGGCCTCCTTGTTCTCAGTGACAGTAACTGTATCACTGTCTGTCTTCGAGGTAGAGGGCGGAAAAAATTGTTAAACTGATCATCCCCCAGTTTGTAGTAATTTTGGTAAGTCTGCAACAAATTCCTCAACTGAAAAAAAAAGATGTCTATAAATAAGCACAAAGGGAGTTATCTTGTTAAGGCACTAAATCTAGCTACTATCTTGAAACCTGTTTGTATCAAAGTTTAATGAACATGGCTAAGGTTCACTTAAAATACTTGGAAATATTTTAGTTATTCACAGAGAGCATATCCAAAGTTCAATTTTACTTTGATTGTGCTGCCTTAAGAGACCTTAAAAATTCTCCTATGTGTTGTGTTAGTAGCCTGGATAGTAACAAAATTGGGAACTGTGTGGAAGTTCCTACAGTTAAAGTCACCATGATAAGCTGGCTGAATCCTGGTACTGCTGCTTAGATTCCCACCAAGAATTAAGGTTGTGATGGGAAGTCAACTGTGTGTGAAATCCCCAAGACTAGATATATTCCAAGTGTTTAACATCAGTGCAAAAGGCAAGTACCTTGTACTCCCATTTTGTTAAATTTAACTGTTTACGATAAAATAGAACTGGAGGCACCACATATCACTGAAAATAGCACTCAAGCAATACTGACACGAATAGTTAAATGTGAAATATTTTTTATTGAAGAGACCATGTTCAAGATGTAAAATACCACCCCATGTTAAATAAATCTGTATCAAACCAAATGAAATTAAAATATAGTAAAAGCCCACCAGATTACTTCAGTAAAGTATCCTAAGACCCCTCCTAATAACAAAAGGATTCCTACAAAACTTCAGTTGTCTAATCCTGCAAGAGAACATTCCTCATGGACGCAAAAGGGTTAAATATGTACGGTGAGTGAGACATCCACAGAAGTGTTCTCTGTGCAGAATAAATACATTTGCTAAGAAAATACTCTTCATTGGCAATACATAGCACATGTAACAGCATCTTTTCAATATATTTATCAAAAATAAATGCAACTGTTACCATGTTGTCAGGCAAGAAACTCCGGTACTGTTGTCCCCCCTTGAAACCCTAAATGTACGCTAAGAAATATCAAGTGTTCCTCCCAGTACCAAATGGGAAGTATTCAGGGAATTCATGAATAATTTTTAGTGCTTCATTGTAGAGTTCCAGATCTGAAAGAGGGCAAAGAAAATGGTTATGATGCATGAACTAAATTCCCCACAGATCAGTGACAACATTAAAGCACTCCTTTTTTAAAAGCAGTATAGCTGAGTGATCCCAGTCTCCCTCAACCTCCCGTTTTCCCCAAGGCAACAACACTCACTGCTTGTTTTCTGGAAGGTTATTTTTAGGCCTGCTGGCTGCACAATCACACTAAGTTCAGGGCAAGGTAAGAACCCTGCTGTCAGGAGTGGAAGAACAATCAGATCATGGCAATGATCTAGACTGGTTCCAGCCTGAAGTAACTCTACAGTTTAACCGTAAACCACTGCATTTGGTACAAAACTTTCCCCAGGACACTCCTTTTCTACACCCTGCTCCATATCTGGCAGCTTGAAGAAAAACCTTGTTTGCAAGGACAGGTAATAAGGCTCTCCCCTTCTTATTTACTGAAGAAGAGTTCAGAACTCAAAATGAATTTGTCAAAATGTATATTCTTACCAAATGGACTTTTATCTTCTCTGAACTGGACGTATGACATACACATGATGGTTGCCTGATTTGTTACTCTTCCCACTACTTCAATAATTCCTGAGATCTCCTCATCTAGCTAGAAAACATACCGAAGATGAAATTAGTAACACTAAATTAGCTGCTGTATCTACTTAAGAGCATAGTACTTCAGCTAGGAACTCTCCACAACTGATAGTTTGATTGTGACAGACTCTGTTTAATGTCAAACAATACAGTACTACCGAATGGCTCCGTTGCCCTCCCCCAAAAAACCACAAAAGCCTTGATCCACTTAGAGATTTACAGGTTTTGTAATAGCCAGTTCAGTACTGACAAAAAAACCCAAGCATTGGAAGAAACATCAGAGGAAAGATAATTGTTTATAAGTATATAAAACTGTTATCGTTTAATCACTGAACAGAGACTAATGTAGGACATGGAGAGCCGAAGAATCCAGATTTTAATGCACGGCATTCAAATCTGAGTCAATTATAGAACTCTGTAAGAGCTAAGGAGGCATCACACATGCCAGAGAGTAGTTTCAGTGTTCCAGATTCAGGAGATATATTTGGAAATTATTTCTTAAGTAATCTGTCAGTAAGTGTTCAGAATACAGAGACACTAACAAGCCCTTGGTTAAACAAGGGAAAAAAAAGGCTATTTTCTTGCAGTTTAAAGTTAAGGTCAGCAAGCTTCACATTTATAAGACAAAACTCTGTGTCAGATCAAACTGTGTTTTTCATCAACAAGGAGAGACTCTTGTCTTGAAAATATGAGAGTACCATATGCAATTATTTCACATGAAAATGGCAAGATTTCTCAGAACTTAATAACTCATTCAGAGAAAAAGATGTAAATATACACAAGCACTCAGTCAGACTAGAGTATTTGCCATTACAATGAAAATATTCATTTAATTACAACATTTGCTAGGGGAAAAAGCATACTTAGTGACAAGAGAATGCCAGGGTGTTATTCCTTCAGTGGTACCTAATAACAAAGGAAGTAGTATTTTTGTTCAGCAGTTCTAATTATATCTTATACCCATTGCATTGTTAAGAAAAAAAGCTTCAAGCTAACTATGAAGTTTACTGGAGTTGCTATGACAAGTGTTCTAAGTGGATGTAGCAATGCCAACACAAAAAATTCTTGAGAATACCACATTCTTGGGTCTTTTTGATTATAAAAACAGTAAGAAAAAGGGAGGAAAAAGTGAAATTCCTATAAAGCTAATACATGTAGTGGAATATATTACACTGTAAACACCTAATAGAGTAAGAGGAAATAGCCAGGCAGGGATGTGTCTGACAAGAACTGAGTTGTCTCTTAATACCAGCTACAAATTGATGAAGACCAAGACACTTCATGGGTAAGAAGACTGCAAGTTAGCTGAAAGATTCAAGAAGTGGAGGCGATGAAATACAGGTGGAAAAGGGAAACAAGCAGAGGTCTTCTTCCCTCACTAAAAACTCAATACATGAAAGGCGTGCACGGGTTTCAGGACAGACAAAACCTCCGGTATCCACAGGAGGCGACATGAAGTGTTTCCAAAGCATTCCTTAACTTACAGGCTCGCTCAGCTCCACGGTCGTATGCCTTCCTACTCCATCCGAAAGCACGAAAAGCTTCCCAGTAGGATGGATCTACAAAAGACAGACATCGCAGTGGGATGAATCGACATTAAAATCGACATTAAAATCGACAAGAGGCACTAGGCCCGCGCGCTCCGGGGGCGGACGGAAGGCCTGGCCGCCTCATCCCTTCGCCGGGCCGGCTGTGGCGCCCGGCTGTGCCGGCAGGCCGCGGGCAGGCAGAGCCCGTGCAGGCAGAGCCCGTGCAGGCAGAGCCCGGGCAGGCGGCGCCCCGCGCCGAGGCCCCGCACCTTCTCGAGGCGGCCGAGGAAGCAGACGGGCTGCCCGATGTGCTGCGCCAGCTGCGCGGCCCCGACGCGCGGCCGCGGCCCCTCCAGCACGTCCGCCATGGCCGCGCCGCCTCCCGCCGCGCCCCGCGAGCCGCGGGCGGGGCCGGCCCATGGCCCGGAAGCGCAGCCGGGTCGGTGAGCGGCGGCGGGGCCGCGATGGGGCCGGGGGTGGGCTTGGGATCGGGGATGGCATCGGGGATGGGATCAGGGATGGCGGTGGGAGCGGGGCCGCGGGCGGTGTCGGCGCTGCCGGCGGGGCGGGCCCCGGGGCAGCCGGGCGAAGCCGCCCGCTTCCAGCTCTGTGCGGTCGTTCGATGGCTTTGGCCCCCCCGCATCTGCCGTCCCCGCCGCCCCCGGGCCCCCGAGCGCAGGAGGCGCAGCGCCCGCGGGGCCGGGAGCGGGGTGCCCCTGGGCCCTGCGCCCGCACCCGGGGCTGGGAACCGCGGCTGGGGGGGGGAAAGTCCCGTGAGGAACACCTAAAAAGTCTGGTTATCTCTTGTCTGGAGAAAAGAAGGCTGGTTGCTGTCGTTGCTCTCTGCGGCTTCCTGAGCAGGGAAGGCGGACAGGGGGCTGCTGGTCGCATCGCCCTGATATCCAGTGGCCATCTCTGGACCTTAAAGATCATCTTCAAGGGCAGAGACACTTTCCACTAGACCAGCTTGCTTAGAGCTGTGGATACATGGGAGTGATTCAGAGCTGTACCGGGAGAGGTTTAGCCCGGACCTTAGGAAGCATTTCTTTCCCGGGAGGGTGGTCGGACACTGGCACAGGCTTCCTGCAGAGGTGGTCCGTGCCCCGAGCCTGTCAGCGTTTAAGAGGCACTTGGACAATGCCCTTCGTAATATGCTTTAGCTTTTGATCCTCCCTGAAGTGTCAGGCAGTTGGACCAGAAGGGACCATTGTAGGTCCCTTCCAACCGAGCTGTTCTGTTACTTTCACTCCATTTCACCATTAAAAGAGCTTATGCTTGAGCCTCAGGGTTAGAGCAACTGACGGACATGAGACAGAGTTAGCATCTGGATGTGGCACTTGCCACACATCTTGCCTTTTTCCATGTGTTTTCCCTGACTGTCCCTTGTGCGGATAGGTCCCTCCTGATTGCTCTTGTGGCAAGGGCGATTCGTGGTATCCGGGACTGCATTTGACAGTGTTGCCAGCAGGTAGAGGGAGACGCTGCTTCCCTTCTGATCAGCACTGGTGGGGCCACACCTTGAGTATGAGGTACAAGAGGGCATGAGGACATACTGGAGAGAAGGCAAAAAAGGGTCACAACGATGATTGAGGGACTGAAGCACCTTACATATGAGGCAAGGCTGGGAGAGCTAGGACTGTTTAGCCTCGAGAAGAGAAGGCTCAGGGGGCTCTTCTTAATGAATATAAATACCTGAAGGGAGGGTGCAAAGAGGGTGGAGCCAAGCTCTTTCGAGTGCCCAGTGACAGGACCACAGAACCAGAGGTAATAGGCACAAACTGAAACACAGGAGGTTCTCCCTGAACATCAGGGGACACTTGTCACTGTCAGAGTGACTAAGTACTGGTACAAGTTGCCTAGAGACATTGTGGGGTTTCCATCCTTGGAGACAGTCGAAAGACATGTGGACATGGTCCTGAACAACCAGCCCTAAGAGGGCTCTACTTTAGCAGAGGGTTGGACAAGGTGACCTCTGGAGGTCCCTTCCAACTGCAGCTATTCTTTGGTTTTGTGATTTCCTTTCCATTTCCAGGACTGGAATACTTGGGAAAATCTAATTCTGCTCTCGTTTAAAAGGGCATTCACAGCACTGCCCATGTGCTGACTGTCTCTTCTAAACAGCCACAGGTCCGTTCATCTTGCTAACCAGTGCAAAGTGCTTTTCGTTAATTGGCTGGGTTAGTGTTGTTATATGGCAGTAGCTTGTGTCAGCTTGCCAAGGAAACCAGTTGCTGCCAGAAGCTGTGCAGAACCAGCATGTGATTTAGAAGGGCTCAGAGTTATATCTCTGATGAGATTTAGCTGGTCATCGTCTCCTCAGTGTCACTATGCTATTCACCTTTTCATTATTTTACTTGCAAGAGAATATCCTCATCTCCTTGGCATATCTTCAGAGATTTGAAAGGACAGACCTCATAAACATAGCTCTTGGAACAAGGTGCAGCAGGCTGCTGCACAGTGGTTCTTCTAGGGCTGAAGGGTTTGAAGGGCCAGATACTAGAAAAATGATCTTACAGTTTCGTGTCTGGATCATACTTAGCAGCTGTTGAAGGTTTACAGTCAAAAGAGAACTGTTTGCAGGGAAAGAAGTAGATTTCAACCTACCGAGTATTGTGTCTAATAAACACCTAGCTTTCTCTTTTAGCATTTTCTGCCTTCAGAAAGTTAAATGTTTGCATCAGTCTGAATATTGTTATTCACTTCTGCCTTTACCTTTGTCACCTATGCTTTTATTGTCTGACTTGATTGTGGCTGGTTTTTTTATAATTCAGCCTCTTCAAGTGTTTTTATACTATAATAATTTGGGTCGCATAGTTCTTGGTATTTCTGCTTTCCTTATATTTTATAAAAAATTTAAAAATTAACATTTTATGTAGTACCAAAAAAAATTTGTTAATGTTTTGTTATATGTATAACCATTTTTTTTTTTATTTGTGTTTCTCCTGATACTTTCCATTCTTCTGTTTTGAAGAAATACAAACTAAAGGACTATGACTAGTGTTAATGCCAGAGAAAAAAAATTTTTTTTTTTTCTTCTTCACATAGTAACTTACACTAGGCTAAAAGCTTTTAAACTGTTCTTTTGGTGTCACAGAGAAATCTTTTCAACATGCATGTTCTTGACTCTTAAGTTGGTTGTTTTCATGATAAGCGGGACTCTACAGGGCTGTAAACATCTTGCTCTTTTTCTGATTGCTGCTTTATTGGTGAATCACAGCAGATGGTAATATGGAAGTGAGAATTGCTCTGATGCTCTGTTTGCTTCTTCCATAGATTATGTAGTTTAAGCTGCTAGATGTGAAATTATTCTGGTTCTTTCTTTAAAGTCAGTTTTGTATCTTGTTCTATCCTCATTTCATCATTTATGTAATTACTGGCAGTGCCCTGGCAATTCTGCTTTGCTGTAGTCCTGGGCATCCTCTCTTTATCTTAGTCTGCATCTTTGGTGCTTTTCATATTAAATTATGATTCTCCTCCAGTATTGTGAACATTAAGGAAAGACTGAAAAGTAATGCTAAATATATGAGGATCTTCATTGCATAGAAAAATTTTATTTGATTTAATGTGTTGGTTTGGCTCAAAGGTCACCCATAGTTCTTTTCAAAGGAGACTGACAAAATGCAGGAGGAATAAATTAACCCCTTTGTGCAGCTCTGTAACTCATCTTTGTCCAGGGCCATGTATATTCTCAGAGCCTCACAGAAAGACAAAATATTTTTTGCAGCCCCACAGAATTGCTGTAGTTCACAGCTTATTACTTGATAATGATTGAAGCGGTTCCAAAAGCATTATTTTCAACTATCAGTGATTGCATTCACTTTTTTTTTGTGAGACGGAAACATGAGTAGAAGGGAATTGTATATTCCTACCAAGGGAGATTTTTATCTTTAGGCAGTGAATTCAATTTCAGGTCTCCTATAGAAAAAAAATTAATCCCATCTGGAAGGGAAAAGTGCTGTGCTGTATAGGAGAAATGACTGCAGGAATGTGGTATGTCTCTGAATGGTCGGTGTATTTTCTGTGATTTTGTGCTGACAGGTTTTAAAAAAACCCACAACTAACTGCTTTTTTCCCCTCAAGTCTGTGTGACTATGCATCCAGGTTTCCAGACATCAAATCTAATTGTTACTCTGAAATGAAACTTGCATGGAAACTGATTGTTCTGAGCTTTCGTTACCTGAAACCTCATCTTATCTACAAGTAGTAAAACTCCAGCCTGATTCTGCAAGTGCTTAAACTGTTTTCTTATCTTCAAGGGCACGAGTGTTTCCATTCAGCCCTGTGTTTCTTTGTTGGACAGGGGCTTTGTTCTGTTTTTAACATGTAATTCAAGAAATTTAGTGGTTGCATTTCCCATTGCTGGAGAGATTTATGTTTACTTTTGAAGTACCACAGTTGATAAAATTCTTAAAAGAGGAAATATCGCAAATGCCCTAGCATTGCCTGTCTGCAGCTTTACTTATGCTGTACTGCATGGAGCTCTAATTTTGGTTCTGTGCCCCCTTTCTATTTTGTTACTAATTCTTTGTTATTTAGTTTATTTATAACACACTTAATATTGCATTCAGCAAAGTTACTGAAATGCTGGAAGTCGTAGTTGTTGAGCTCTTACCTCCACATACTTGACACAGACCTGAAATCTACAAGCACAACTTTTGTCTCCAAGAGGTGAACCTTTCGAGAAAGAAGCAGCCTCACTAAATACGTTAGTCTTTTTGATATGTGGATTCCATACCGCCTCCTCACATTCACAGTCACAAAATACAACATGTACCGTTTTCTTAGTGCTGGACCAGTGGTTTTAACAGCATAAGGACTTGAGGCCTGACCTTAGGGAGTACTTTTGTTAGCTTTGTTTGGGTTTCTGCCTCAAGCAAAAGTATGTGTGGGTTTTGGTTTTGGTTTGGTTTTGGTTTTTTGTTTTGTTTTCTGTTAGAGCAATACTGATGGCAGTGGAATTAAGTTAAAGCTACTTCAGAAACTGAAAAGTAAAGATCAACACTCGTGTATGTAGATAAGAGGAATTTTTGTGGGGGTTTAAAAAAAATAGGATGTCAATGAAAGGAAAAAAATCTAGTCGGTAAAAGTACTTGTAACATTTTTTCGGCTAGATCAAATTGCCCTGATTGCTAATTTACTCTAAATTTAAATGCCTGTTGTCTTTTAAGCAGTGAAATTTAGGTATGTTAAGTATGCAGGATTTAAAAGAGTACAAGTGCACAGTTTCCTATACAAGTCTTTTGTGCCGTGTATATACTGATTAAGATGCTTTTCTTTGTGCAAGAAAGAAGGGAAGAGGGACATTATGTGATAGAGCTGAACACTACAATAATCCAGATCTCAAAAGAAAAAATAAAAGGTGATTGGAGCAACTGTAGCTCTGGCACCTGATGTAGCTGACTGAAATCTGAGCCATTACCAAAGCTATCTGTAAGATTTTGCACATCTAGCTGATTTTGCTTCTTGTTGTTGCACACGTAGGATGAAGGTAAAATTGTATTTTAAACTGTTCCACAACTGCCTCTCCTTCATACATCATTGGAGCAGAAACCTGACTCTTAAGCATTACAGCACAGGTTTTTACCACTTGAGCTATGGGACTGACAACCCTAATTGGTAGCAGGAGAAGACTTATTCCCTGAGGGCTGAAAAAGGAATATGCTGCTGGCGCCATGTGTTGAGCCTGGGTGTGGGGGAAGGTAAGAAATAAATGAGATAATTAGGAGTTTCTACTGTGTAATCTCCATGGAACTGGAAATATCAGTATTTCACTTGCTAAGGTAGGAAAGCAAGCAAAAAGGAATGAAGTGCAGATAAGTAACATTTTTCCTAAAATTAGTGTTTATGTGGGACTGGATCACGGAATGGTTTGTTCTGTTCTTGAGTACATCAGTGTAGTTCATATGGTTGCTGGAAACTGCACTGTGTCAGCATAAGCAAGCAGTAGCTGGCCAGGCTGCAAAGTATTCAGTCTTTAAGTCTCAGGTATCAGGCCACAGTTTGAATCGTTGCTGCTTTTGCCATGATCTGTTTATACCCTGTTCCTGCAAACCAGTGGTTACACTTCATATAGGACCTTCTGGAGTATGGAAGTATTTGCCATTCCTTGTAACAGCAGAGTTTGAGACAGTTTGTATGAACAGTCAGTGCTGATTGTGCCATTAATTGCTACAGGTCACTGACTAGGGCAAAAAAAGTCTTATTTATGGTACCATGAATATTTGTGTGGGGAGTGAAGAATTCCAGCAAATAATTAATCCAGGATTTTTATCTTTCTTCCTTTTATTTTATTTTTTTAAACCACACACTTCGCAGTAGCACTCTTTTCTCTTTCTAAATTTTCTTCTTTGTTGCATTTAGTGTGAAATTATGTTACTGAAACTTGACACTGTATGCCTCTTTAATTTTTTACCCTGGGCTCCTTCCCTTTGTTGGAGGTGTATGTTAGGTGTTGCTATTGGTTTGTCAGTCCCTTCTCCTTAACATGTTGATGTATGCAAAATAAATCAGGTTTCTGCTCCTGAGTCTCTGCATCAAAGTTGAAACTACGTTATTCCACTTTTCCTTTTATATGGGTATTTTAGTAGATAAGATCTTCACAGACCTTGATTTAAACCTTCCTCTTTGTGTCCAGCACATAATGTGTTTCAGCAAGACCACAGGCTGCTCCATAGGTTGGCATGGTCCAGGGGTCCGAGTTCAGCCCCTGGGGGCTGGAGAGGAGCACACCTTCACAGGTCCCTTCAGGTGTTTTTAATAGAAATTTGTCCCTTCGAGCTACTCATAACTACTTCTATGTAGTCTTGAGAGAGAGGATATACTGAGCATTTTCTTTTACAGTCTGTGTTTTTATCCCAATGTTTTCCTTGTTTTGTTCTAGCAATAGGGTTCTTAGCTGCTTTAGAAGATTCCTTTAATGAAGTCTTGTTGCAAACAATTCACAACAAATGATTTTGTTGCAGTTTGTTTTAAGGGAATCATGTTTTGGGCTTCAAATTTTATATACTTTAGAACTATCTCTGATGAGAAAGTTTATGTAACAACAATTCAAAATAGAAGAAAAATATGTAAACATGCTGGATAAATGCTGAAGGGAGTTTCCTTCTTTCATTTTCCTTTAGAAAGGTCAAAGTTGAGGTGCTTTTTAATGGTTCCACTCCACTCATAACTTTATATGAAGGCCCTTTGTACTTCACTCTCATTTTGCCTGTTGAAGTAAATTGCTACATCAACAAGGTAATCTGCCTGGTATTTCAAATCTGATAATAGAGATTAAACTGTAATATAGGAATGTGGCCATTGGCATAGTATGAACTTCTTATGATAAATTCTGTTATATTTATTTAACACTTTTTTTCTTCATTTTAGATAACATCTTAAAAGACAATAAAGCCCCAAAGAGACTATGTTCAGCTTCTTCCGAAAAAGTCAAGATTCGAAGAAGGTTACAGTGCCAGAGAGAGAAGCAGATGGATTTGTTATTGTGGGTAAGTGGTGCTTATGTTGAAAGTGATTCATTCATCTTTAAAATGTCAAAGTTTCTTTGAGATGCTTGGACCAAATGAAATGTTAAGAGAAGCCATAATAAAAATTGTTCAGTATTCTTACTTTTCCTGAAGAAATTGATTTTCCTAGTCTCCTCATTTGGACTAAATAGCTGAAGTTTTATTTATGTAGGTCTGAAACATATTCAAGAGCATTGAAAATGTAGTTTCTTGTTTTTCTCTCACACTCTGAGCAAGGAGGAATTACATCCTTACAGAGCAAGTAAGGTTAAAGTTTAGGTTTCCAGCTTTATTATTAGAGTTATGGGAAGAGAATATCCTACTGCAGTTGTTAAAGGACTGGCTTTTTTACAGGTTCCTTTCTTTTCATTTCACCCTCAGACTTTCTATATTAGAGGCCAGGAATCATCTGGGAATTTCTGGCCATGGCAAATATAGATGTTTTGTTGCAGAATCAACTTCTAGTTTGATAAAAATTAAGCAATTTAGGGTTTTCAAAGTCTTCTCGTTATTCAAAAACTAATCTGAAGTGTACTCACCTGTGAATTGGCTATATTTGCAGCTTTGATCAAGATCTTTCCCAGTTTCACAGGATAGCTCAAGCATGTAGAAGATAAAAAATTTATTGTGTCATGCTGAAACTGATCCTTTACTTGTTCCTGTTTTGAAAATTTGTTTTCCTCTTTGAGAACCTGTCGTCATCAATATTCAGCTTCTGCTACTCTGATTTACTGACTTGTTCCTATCAGGAATCTTACAGTGTTTCTTCATTTAAATGTTACTTTTTGAGCCTTTTCAAGTCACAAAAACCTCTAGATTATCAATGTCTAACAATCTGAGAGACTATGGTAACTGTTTTTGAGGAGAACTTAGATTTTTTAGTAATAGTTCTCCATTAAAACAAATCTGTTTTCACATCTGTGACTGTGTTGTCATGCTTAATTGCTGCCTCCACTAGATTTTGTTCACCTGCACTGGTTTTGATGGTTACATCAAGTCACTCCAGCACTTGCATTGTGGAATGGTCAAAGGAGTTACATCGTCATACCCCAAAAGTCTGGAGATCATTTAGCATTTCATTTTCTGTAGGCAGAGTTCTGCACACTAATGTTTCCATGTCTCACAGTTGCCAGTTCAATTTAGCTTCATTCGTTTTTCCTGAAATGCTGTCAGTGACTTATTTAAATTTTCTTCACATAAATTCACATTAAATTAACCTGTTAAACTTAAGAATGATCAATTTTTTTTGTCTTCTCTTATTTTTTTCTATTTATTATTATTTTTTTGCTCAGACAGAAGTTAATTTAGCAATCTGCAATGAAATGGACTGTAAATTTCATCTTAACTAACTTTTACTGGGCAAAAGAGCTGCGTCAACCTTATCAGTGGAGCATATCACTGTTCTGCAAGAGAGATGTAGCTGTAGCACTTAAGTAGGTACTTATCTAGAAGGGGTGTTTTTGTCTAGGAGTGGTGTCAGTGGAAAAAACAAACAAACAAACCAAACCACATCACTTAACTGTTCGGTTAGTTACTATTTTATTACTCAGTTGGAATGTTCTGAAGCTTTTATAAACTTTGCTGCCAAATATTCTAGAATACCAACACTAAATATCTTTAACACATCTCAGTAAGATATTTATAGGACCATTAGTGTGAACACTACTGTGTGCAGTGAACATTCTTGAAGGGAGTGAGATTTTAGTGTTTTATGTTTTAGGTTGGTTCCTAAACTCAGTCTTTCATTTAGAACATGTGGACGGGAGGAAGTGCTTTGCCTTTTTCCCTGGAGAAAGAAGAGGATAAGTTTATCCTGTGGGGACACTTGCTCCTGATTTCCTTTGTTGTAGTCAGAAGAGCTTGTCTATCACAAAGCCCTTGCAAGATCCTTCACACCATGCACCACTGATAAGGGCATCCAGGAGTCTTACTGCAAGTTTGAACGAGACTGATCAAGAAAGAATCGAATGCCTTTCTCATTGAAGTATGAAAGAAATCTATTCAGTAATTAATGTAGTGAGAGTACTGATCATCACAATTAAGTGCAGATGATTGTGTGATTTACCTAACAATCTTTAATTATTTTAATCTTTCTGTATTGTCTTATATTTGAAAAACAGGGTAACAAGTTCAATGCTTTACTGAGAAAGATCCACCAGAGCCAGCGTGCTATCAAATCCCGAAGATCTTTTTTTCTCATAGGTTCCCTGACTATAGTTATATATTGCTATATTTTAGATCTACCTTTCCTTGTAAAGTATCAATGCATTTAGAAATTAAATATCTGACTAGAAAGAAGACTGATAAAAACAGCAGAGAAAGCAAAAGCAATTATGCAGTGTAGTAGCAGCATAGTTCTCTTTGCTTTTGGGGCAAATATTCTGGGAGTCAAGAAAAATAATTCATAATTCTCTCTCTACAAAATAAGTATAAAATATATTTTTATACCAGGGATTAAAGCATTTTTATATCTACCAGTCCACTTTTTTTCTGGATATTGGTCATTTTATCTCTTCATAAGCTGTAAAAGTGGTGCTTGTTCTGTAAGAAGCAGAACTGTTATTCTGGAGGGAAAAAGAAGCTCATGAAATTTTCTGGAGTGAGTTTTATGAAAGGGAATTATTATACTGAGATTCCCAGATCAAAGGACTACTCCCATACTAGTTTTTTGCTGCAAATCAAATGGTTTTCTGGTTTCTCCCCTCTGTATACACACCTCAAAGATTAAATGCATTAAGAGATTTGTAAAATCCTGGTGTTACTGCTGCTGTTTGTTTTCTAGGAGTCAGTAATAATGTGTAGTAGATCCCTTTGAATCTCTAAATTGTTTTTTCATTAATATTTAAGGAGCTTTTAGTGGCACTGGTATGGAAGGTTGGGCTGCTGCAGTGTTTTAAAATATACTATTACATTAAAGAAATGCACAAGGCCTTGTGCCAGTTGGAAAAATGAAAAGCAGTGTCTCAATGTCCTTTCACTTTCTGCATCAATGGACTTATATTACGTATTTTTTTATATAACAGTAAGTGCTTGTGTATTTCCAACCTTGCAGTTTTCAAATAACCAAGCTACTATGTCATTACGTAGTTTGAGGTTAAAATATTTAATCCTAACTTTATAATAATTTGAGATTTGGGGGTATATTTTAATATTTTTATGTAAAGAATACTTCATACATATCAGCCTGTGCCGCTGTAAGTGAACACTTTTGATGCACAGTAAGAAGTTACTGTAGTTAAAGTGACCTGTTTCCTGAAGTGTGACTTTGTGGGTTTTATACTTAAAAATCGTTAGTAGCTCTTTTGGGCATTGAATTTTACAGCCAGAGTTGATTGAAAAGGGAGGAGGAGGAATTCAGAAGAAACAGTCCCCTCCTGTTGCTGATCCTTAGTTGCATAAGGAGGTAATGTCTCCCCTTCATTCAGTGATGAAGTCAAACTAATCCTCTTGGGGACTCATTTTGCACAAAAACAACCTGCGGTTTTCAGTGGTGCCGCTAGATGGGGATTTCCCTCAGATTCAGGGCTTGGAGGGTTTTGCTCTCCCCCTTTCACACACAAAAGTGCAGTAGTAGTAATTATCAGTACACCATTTGATTAGACTGTAGGTTTTCAACGGATTTGTAAAAAGCTTTTTAAAGCCTAATATCAAATCTGTAATGACATTCCAACCTAATAAAAACAATGAAGCTTGAAATGTTGACAGCATGTATCTAGATGTTGGCTTGTAATTCCTTCCAAACAGAACTGTTGAGGCCCATGTGGGACCTAAATAACACAAAGAAGTAAATTTGCATATTTTACGGCAGGAGGAAAAAACAGAATGCAGAAACATGAATAATTAGGAGCACAAGCTTCATGCTATATTAATACTGTTGAAAAGCATGTGTTGATTGTATTCTGAAAGCCAGTAGTGATTTGGTTGAGTGAACTCAGCATCTCTTATGCAGATTAGAGGATCTGGGTTACAGAACAACTGAAATTCATTGTTTTGCTGTATAAAGAAGTATATTTCTTAAAGGAAATGCTTTTTTTTTTTTTCCCTTTGGATTCTGGACAGCACAGGGAATCTTTTTAATGCCTCACCAAAGTATGTTTTTGTTGACAAACGACTGTGCATTTCTTCATTTACTTGTACTCTAGATTTTAAAAACAGTTCTCTCAGCCACAAGTCAGATGTTAGTATATTTAGCACTTTAGTATACATGACCTACTTATTTTTCATTCTGCATCATTTCTCTCTTTTTTTGCTTTCTAGGGCTTGAGCCCCCGGAACATATTCGTGATGCCTCCATGCTATGCATTTGTTTATTTTTAAATTTGCAGAAATGCCCTTCTCAAAATGTTAGCATACAGGCCATTTTTGAGTCTGAATAATAGGAATGGTTGTGTTGGCTTCTGTTGATTGAAACAATAGATGCGTAGCATACTTTCTATGAAAGAAAAGATAATTTACTTAAAAATGGTAAATAGTATTAAAAGTGGTTTATTGTTCGTTTTGGCTGAATATTGTCTTGGCCCTTAACTCACAGCTATCTCAAAAAGTTACCTGGTTTTGAACATGGGCTCAAGGGGGGAGAAAAGATGAAGGCTTCTTGCTTAACTTGTGCAGTTAATGTTAACTCGTGCAGTTTTAGTCCTGGCAAGAAAAAAGAAGTATGTGCTGCTATATTAGAGAGCTTTATTTTGAGGCTTTAAGAGAAAAAAATGCACAGAGCCAAACATTTTGAATCTGTCTATTAAGCACATCATCTTAATTTGCATAACCAAAGGAGGAAAATGGTAAAATGTACCAGTCTTTTTAGAAGTTGATGTAATTGTAAGAGGTTAAAGAGGCATCTGGCAAAAGGTTGTTTTGAGGTCACATATGCATCTGGCAGTTTGCTGCCAGCCCTCTAAGAAAATATTGGTTGGAGTTGCACTCCTGTTTTTCATATTAACTGCCTTCTGACTTGATGTATAATAGTCACTTGCTATATATCCAGGTCTCCAAAGTGCTCCTGAGAGGTTTGGGCCTACTGATTTTAATTCTTGCAAATACTGATGGAAGTAGAATATGCTTAAGTAAGAAAATCCTCTTTTTTTGCTAGAAATTTATTCTCAGAAAAGATTTAGACATTTCTTGGACATGACTATTCTGCAGTGATGTATTTACATAGTTGATATAGTATTTTTTAACCTTTCTTATGTTAGGGTGATCACTTTTGACACCTGTGTTCTGACAATTTTGCTTCCATAGGCAAGTTCACTGTCTAGTAGCAGTGCCATGGCCTATTGATCTATATAGCATTCTTAAAGAAATTTGAAGTTGAAATATAAGGAAGGAAAATATGTTGCTTATTGTAAAACAGAGCAAAAATACCAAAATATAGCATAAAACTATGGATTTTCAAATGCTGGTTGTAAACTTTGTTTTCCAGAATATGCTGGTCATAAGTCTCTTCTAGAATTAAAAGTTTCTTTGCTTTATGATGCAAAGAAAATAGTTCAAGATATGACAACATATTTTTAGCCCAAGTCTGATTTACCTATATAGGATGGACTTACAGCTAGAGCTAAGTGAAAAAGAAGGGGTGAAAAATGCGTTGCAGGAGTGCAAGTTGCTATTCTGGCGAGTGATAAATTCAGGTTGAAGTCTCTCTTTTAGCAATTTACAGCATACTTAGGTGATCATTCCTTGCACAGAGAGCCCTAGTCATTAGTTCATGCAATCACTGCCTGTCTGGTTGGAATCATTCAGACTTCTATAGATGTTAGCCAATGTTAATTTTCTCTGAAGAAAATATTATGTGGAACTGATTTTTCATACGCCCCTCCCTATCTCTGGCAAATAAATGTTTTTGTACATTTTTTTCAGTGGGAGAAGAAAAATTACTTTGCTGAAGATACATTGTCTTGTTTGGTTTTAATTAGATATTATAAAGAAACTCAAGAAGGTTATGTTTTATGTTTCACAAATGCTTCAAGTCAGTCATGTCATAGGCCTCAATGTGAAATAGTAGCATAATTGTAAGGCTTTTCCTTATAAAATGAAGGATGGCTTGTCACCACGTGCATAAAGATGTGCTTTTCTTTAGCTGTTCCTTCTTGGTATACTAGTGAAGTACCTTTCAGTAATGACAAAGAAATTAAAGGATATAGGGGATTTATCCAGTCAGTTGTGTTGCACTTCAGTGCTATTTCATCTGTTTCTGCCATAACACATCTTTGGAGCTTGCCAAAAATGTAACGTGCTTTCTGATCTCTGCTCGCACAGCTGAATGATCTTCAGCTTTTACATGGTGCTTTTCCCCCACAAATGAGGGTTGTGTGGACTCTCTTCTGAAATTAACTCTCTTCCTTCAGTCAGAAAGAAGCATTTGCTCACAGCATTGGCCATGGCTTGCTAGGGAAATTGTACAGTAATCAGTATTTGTGACCATGATCACTTCACTTTATGCTTTGTATATCTTTTAGTAAATTATTCTAAAGCTATTTCCATTGTCATGGGGATGTCCTTCTATGTGATAGGAAAAAATAAAGAAGAATACAAAGACCTAGAAGTAGTGGGCTGTTTCATTTATGCAGTTTATCTGTTAGCGCACACACCTTGCTGTTGGTACAACTACCTATGTATATCACAGGATGTACTCCCAGCCTTAATTCTATATATTGTTTCCTCAGTTTACACATGGTTATTTGCTACAAAAACTGTGTATAGGGCAAAAATTATAATGGATGAAAAATCATTCAAAGGCTGAGGTTGGTCTAACTCAGGAATACTGGTACAGTGTGAGTGTTTCTCTGTCCTTCCTCTTCCCAGCAGCTGAGATGTATGTGAGACTTCAAATTCCTTCAGCAGATGTATACAGTCTTCATTTCCTTCTTGTTTTTGTCAGGGTGTCTAGGCGAAGTTAGGAGAATATGAATTACATTAATATGGATTTGGTGTTTTGTCTATAAGAATACATGTACAAACTATAGAGAGAGCTTTTGCAATTGGAAGTATTAAGTTGTCAGTGGTGAGGCTCATTTGTTTTGGTGGTTTGTTTGGTTGGTTTTCTGTGGGTTTTTGTTTGGTTGGTTTTCTCTTTCAATTACTCCCAGATTAAAGATGAAGTCTTTGCGCATGTAACTGACATTAAACATGTGCACTATACTATTTTTTTCAGTTAAATTGGGCAAGCTTCCTTAAAATGATCCAAAGTCCCAGGCCTTTCCTGGACCAAAACAAAACAAAAAGATTTTTGCTGTTAGGCCATATCATTCTAAATCACCTTCCACTGAGATCTGTCTGGACCAGCAGTATACTGCAGTTGTTCAGGAGTTTGAGGTCATAATTTTCCTCTTCCAGGGTGAATAAGGGAGAGCAACAATTTAAACCCCATGAGATAAATTTTTGCCTTTCTTTCAGTTTGTATGAAAATTCAGGTTTTTTAAGAGGGGGGGAGTGGAACCTTATGAATATTTCTTTGCCATTTTATTTTTCAGTGTGAACTTACCTACATAATTTCTTACCAACTATTTCATCCTTAGGTCTTGCAGAAGGGCAGGGCTATGACTAGAGAAGATTTGATTTACAAAGCATTAGAAAAGGTACTGTAGCAGAAAGCAGACAATATTATCTTTAAAATATGGATATTAAACACACATACCAATGCACCCTTCATTAGGAGGCAGAATTGTGGCGAGGTTTTTTTTTTTTTTTCCTTTCTGAAACTGTTTTCTTTTACTAACCCACAAGTTGTGTCAACACTATTATAAAGAGAGGCAGAAAGAGCTTTCATTAGATTCATCTAGTTGAGCATAAACTTCAGCTGAATATACCAGCTCTTATGAAAATTTACTTCTACTTTGCCACTGAGTGAACCAGAGGTGAGACTCAGGAAAGAACAAGTAGTAGTTTCCAACTCATGCATTGTGTTTTTAAAAAATAGAGAAGAGTGAACAAAGAAGTAGAATTAAGCATCTCTGAAAATCAGCTTACAAAATGTATTTAGGGCATATTTGCCTAAAATGACCCACTGACAAAATCAGAGACCAGCAATAAGCCTGAATTCTTGATATGCTCTGGAGCTGAAGTGTCTGAATCAAAGCACCATACATCAAGCGCTCTGTTCACTTGATTCAAAACCAAAAGCTGAAGTAACAACATGTTCTTCTTGAAATATGTTTGGTGTGTACTTGTGCTTATTCAAGCATTCATCCAAGAAGCGAGAGACCTTAAATCTAATGCTGCACAGACTTAGTGCTGTCAGATGCACATCATCCAGCATCGAAGTCTAAAAGTCCAGTGAGAGAACTTCCAGTGTTTATGTTGGCTGCACAGGGGTTCTACTTCAATAATGCAAGACATTGGAGCTTCTCTGATACTGTATTAATCATTGAACTTCAGTGGCCTGAGAGTAAGAAGGCAGGAATACTGATCTCTACTCTCTAGCCTCTGTGTGTTGTGGGTCTGTGCCTTTCCCACCCCCTCCTGAAATGAAATGACTGAAGGTTTAAAAACAAAAGAGCATGAAGAGACAGAGTGTGTTGCCAACTTTCAGGTATCAGGCTCAGACTTGTTCTGATTTGTTTTACCCCTGTCCCAGGCAACCTTTCCTTTTTTTTTGGTGAACCAGGTCCAGCTTCAAAAGGAAGGGGAGAAAGGTGACCCAAGCAAATTAATGTGTAGCTGACTGGGAGAGCTCCCTGTGGGAGCCAGGAATCTGAATGCCATCAGACTACAGGGACCAGATCTCCATTGTTTCTTGAATGGGCCAGTTAGAGGATGAGGGCAAATGTAGGATCTGCTCTCCTTTTCCCTGGAAATTAAAGCAAGGGAATGTGCCAGTTATGCCTGGAACATGCAGTGTGAGACATGAGGGGAAATGGGAGTTAAGCTGCTTCCCGATAAGATCCAAGATGCTGCTGCAGAAGTGACAGCTAATGAATTTAGATCTCTAATGCATTTTGTAACTTCTAAGACAGATACTTTCTTAGATTATTGTTCTGAGTATGCCTTTCCAGGCCTCGTTCCCATTCTAGTCTTGTTGATAGCAAACTATGCATACTGTGTGAAGATGATGAGTCCTGCTTTGTTATAATATGCTTTTCCTTTTAAATAGCATAAACAGCAGTCATATTCTATACTTGCAAGTCTGTGCTATTAGAATAAATTACCTTTTTAGGAGTAATAAGAAATCATTAAAAGAAGGAAGGGAGAAAACTGTAAGCAGAATAATTGAGGATCATACTTTTGGGGATATTCAACTTGTCATAGCCATGAATACATTCACTGTCCCTCAAAATCTGAGTTAAAAAAGCCCTACTTTGTTGCTGGGAGGTGTGTTGCAGGCACAGCTGTTTGGCAGAAAAC
Source organism: Xenops minutus (assembly GCA_035221455.1). NCBI lineage: Eukaryota > Metazoa > Chordata > Aves > Passeriformes > Furnariidae > Xenops > Xenops minutus. Next base: position 24,848,954 of record JAWWEE010000074.1, read on the forward strand.
GATGCATTTTGTTTGTGTGTGTTCCTTCTGCTAGCTTAGTGATCTGGTGGGCACGGGCCCACAGCCCTCCAGCTGACTGGTAAAACAAATGTGATCTTCTATGTAAAATAATAGTGTCACAGAATCAAAGAATATGCTGAATTGGAAGGATCCCAACCATTAGTCTTGTACAGGGCCATCCCCAAGTGTCACACCATGTGCCTGAGAGTATCATCCAAATGCTTCTTGATCTCTGTCAGGCTTGATGCTTGGGAAGTGCTCCCCACTTCCCTGGGGATCCTGTTCCAATGCTCAATCACCCTCTGGGTGAAGAACCTTCTAATATCCAACCTCAACCTCCGCTAACACAACTTCAGGCCATTCCCTCAGATTCTGTCACTGGTCACCACAGAGAAGAGATCAGTGCCTGTCCCTCCTCTTCCCCTTGTGAGGAAGTCATTGACTGCAATGAGGTCTCCTTTCCGTCTCCAGGATGAACAGACCAAGTGTCCTCAGCCTCTCCTCATATGGCTTCCCCTCAAGGCCATCTTCACCATCTTCATTGGGCACCTCTTTTGGATGCCCTCTAATAGTCTAATGTCTTTCTTATGTTGCGGTGCCCAAAACTGCACACAATATTCAAGGTGAGGCAACTCCAGTGCAGTTGAATTTCATACGGCTGGTGATTGCCCAGTCCTCCAATTTGTTGAGGTCTCTCTGCAGGACCTCCCTGCCTTCAAGGAAGTCAACAGCTCCTCCCAGTTTTGTGTCATCTACAGACTTGCTTAATATCCCTTCCAGTGCTGTGTCTAAGTCATACATAAAGATGTTGAAGAGCACAGGGCCCAAGATGGAGCCCTGCAGAACCCCACTAGTGACAGGTCACCATTCTGATGTCACCCCATTCACTGTTACCCTCTGTGCCCAATCTGTGAGCCAATGCCCACCTACTACATGAGTGTTTATCCAGATGTGTGCTGGACATTTTGTCCAGAAGGATACTGTGAGAGACAGGATTGCAAGCTTTACTGAAATCCAAAAATATTACATCAACTGTCTTCCCTTGATGAACTAGGTAAAGTAAAACTTTATAGTAAAATAATAAAACTTGAGTCTCCAGCACATCCTGATTTCAGGATTCACTATAAGAAGTTATTGAGAACTTCAGATTAGAAAATGTTTTATAAATTATATTTGCCTGCATATTGCTTTTTGTAAAACCTGAAGCCTTCAGTAGCGCTGAGGAAGTTAGTTGAAGTTTGTTCGGGGCCATGGTGCCACAGTGTTTGTCTTCTCTTCATCAGCATACTCCTGAGCTAATTTGTTTTGCAGTGTTTGGGATTTTTTTGCAGTCTTAAAGGCAAAGCTTATTTTTCTTTTCTTTTTTTAAAGACTCCCCTCCTCCCCCCAATTTCTCATTATATCTTTTACTGGTTAAGCAATACAGGCCTATACCTGCTTATTGTCAGCAAGTATCTTTCAGCTGCACATCTTACATCTTACTGACCTTATAGCAGATACTCTTGAGCAAGAAATGCTTTCCTTTCTAACCTCTTTGCATCTAACCAGATGTAAAGCTAAAGATGTCCATGTTATTTTTGTGTTCTTATTTCAGAAGGCGTGATATGTGTAAGTGGTCTTGTCTACTACTTCCTTTCTCTCTTTTTCTACCCTCTCCCTTGGGAAACTTCTCAATCCTGAGTTTATATTTCCTTAAGTCTTCAGCACATTCCTGGCAGCATAAGCCATCTGTTTGCTTACATTCTGTAGCTAATGTCAATGAACTTCTTGTGCAGTGAATGAATTATGAAGTTAAGACATTTCTAGTGAGAACATGTCTAGGCAATTTTGATCTTGACTCTGGAGATCAGGCTTAACATGGGGTGCAAATGAACACACTCTGAGAGGCTCTTGTTTTAAACCCTCTATTTCCATTCTATTACTGATGACTTTTCTCATGTAGACCCTCTGTTAACTTTGCCAACTGGAGAGCAACCAACTTAATTTTGTTGTCTGTCTGTGTGACTTAAAGTAGCGTAAGTGCTCTGATGTAATACCTGCAGTGTTAAGGACCAGTTGATTGATGTAGTGTTTCAGGCGTCCAGGCTATTCTGCCCTTTTGATGGGATTGAAGCATGTGCTGTGCTGACATGCTGCAAGCAAAAGATGATAGCTTGTATGCTGTGGGGATATTGTTTGACTTTTCCTTTTAGCTTTACTGTATGTCTGGTATGCTTTTTATTACTGTGAAACCACCCAGAAGAACCAAACCAGTGTTGAAAAAAGCACTCAGTTTTTGAGGGGTCAGGATTTTAAGTATATTTTTAAAGATAATTAAATAGATAAATACTATATAAAATGGCTCCAGAAATCATCTGAAGGTCAGAACATAGTGTTACATGGTCCTTGTCCTTCTTTCTTCCTTCCAAAATAACAGCTTCTAACTGCAAACTCATATTCTGAATTATAAATTGAATGATGGGTAGGAAATCTAGTTGTGAAGTACAGCGTGCAGCTAATCAGGATAAGTAATGTGACCCTCACTGCCATAGTGACATGCTGAAATGCTAGTCACGCAGAGGCAGAAGTTTCCGAGTGCATTTACTTTTGCCAGTTGTTAAAGTCCTGTCTACTTTTAGATATCCCTTGCTTCTGACACATTTATTATCAAAAGACAGATAGAAGCTTGTACACTTGATGGACAAGAACATACCCAAAGGAAGACCTTTCTGTAGGCTTAGACTCCCCATATTCTAGTACAATGTTGTTTTTCTTCTTAAATGAAAACATGTTGTTTTACATATTGCTATACACCCTAAAGCTCCCTGTGGCAAAGTGTTTCTAAGAGATGTGGTGAAGCAGCTCAGGAACAGTTTGTAGATTCCCTTGAAACCTTTGGGATGAGTTTGTTTGGGGTCATGTCTGTGGCCTTCCTACTTTCGCCAGGTGGATTTATATATAGTTATTTTTGTTGATAAAAATAAAGTCCTCTTGCCAGTGAGCATAATTCATGGTATAGTCATGGTGAAAGTGCTTGGAGGTTTTAGATCTTGATGTAAACTTTGTAAATAGATGAAATAAATACAGTTTGAAGAAAGAGCATTGTGGATGGGGGAGGCTTAGTTCTGGGATTTTAGTTTATTGCAAATTGAATGTCTGGTTATCTTTTTTTCCCTTTAAGTTCTCTGCCTCTTTTAGCATGGGAGGACCAACTGTTGCCTTTTTCCCCCTACTTACCCAGGGGAATTTCTAGCAATCCATATGTATATGCTTTTCTATAGACAATGAATTGCTCCCTGAACATTGAATTGAAAGAATAGCCTCAATTAAAGTAAGTGTGTGCCATGGAGATAAATTTGGTATAGTATTAAAGTTGAAAAAATTCAAAGCTACCTGTGGAGTTAATGAGTGAAGCAGAGGTCCACAGTTCTTGACTTTTTCCTGTGATATCTTCTAACGGGGATCCTCAAGCAGTCAAATAACAGGTATGCAGAGTAAGAAAAGGCTGAAAAAAGATAGAATAACTGGTTTGGTCTCATAACACCATTTAATTCTTGTATCCTGCTATTCTTCTTCACTGAGAAAATACCAGGATAGTCAGGTGTGTTACTATCTTCCATGATCATGCCCTGTTGTCAAAGAGGAATTTCAGGGTGTTAGACATTGCTCATGATGGAACCGCTGCAACTAAATCCTCTGGTAATGGCTTAGAACATGAGAGGAAATGGGAGAGGCACCAAATATGTCTTTGATTTACCTTTGAACTAACTGATTTCAGGTGGCCTGTCTAGTATGTTCATTTTCCATGTAAATTAGAGTACCCTTTTGACCCCAAACCTAACAAATTTTAAAATGAAGAGGTAGACAGATAGAAAAAGCATAACTTACCAAAGACCTGGTACAAAGTATTAGCTCTCTCTGTTCAAAATTCATCTTCTCCTATTCCTAAGACATATCTCACAGAAACCAATAGCTTTTGGCTGGTTTCCAGACACCTGGGGGGAACTTTAGGTTATAATTAAGCTTTATAGCTTATTTTAATTAAAAAATGAAAAACAACTTCATGTTGACAACAATTTACTTGTGTCTAAGAGTTTTCATTAAAATAAATATTGTACCAATGTGAAAATTTAGTTCTTAGGAAAGTGAGCCTAATCTGTAGGAGTTCTTATATGTGAATATATTTCACAGAGATATATGGCTATCTATTTAAATTTTTGATTTCAAGGTTTGGCAACTGTAAAATTTTCTTTCTGTGTGTAAACTGTGTGTCTAGTTAGTCTATCTTAGTCTACTCAGGCATATGTTTACCTGTTATTTTTTGCATTGCATTAAAGCTGAAAGTTGATGACATGTATTTTGTATGCAGCTGTCTGTGCATTTTCAATATAGGGGGAAATACAATCAGTTCAGCATGACTGGATTACTATAAATAGTTCTAGAAGATACCTTCATTTCCTCTCCATATTTATTTTTGTCATATGCCTTACTGACTGTTAGGCATGATGTAACCAAAAGTTGAGTGTTATATTTTTATTTTAAAAATGCAATGTTAAAACCCAGAGTGGTGTCCATATTTGAGAAACATAACAATAAAATAGAGCCCATCTTATAAAAAAATTTTGGGCATATTTTGCTAATTTATTTTTTTTAGGGAGGTAAGGAATTTAATTAGTACAGATAATAGTGATGAAAGCAAGAATGAAATATATTTTTGTGGTAAACCCATAAAACATTAAGTTGACAACTAAGTGGTACATTTCTGCATCAATAGGAAAAAATTATAGGTTTCAGTCTTCATTTTTGTCCTTCTAGTAGAAACTAAACAGATAAAAATTATTTTACATTATTTCTAACTTAATATTCATTTCTGGATTAAAAAGTTGTAATTTTAAATGGGATGATTATGCTTTCTCTGTGTATCATCATCTGCTAAACTAGTGTAGCTTGCCAGTTTCCAACTAGGTATGGAAATGATATATTTGATTAGTCAGAATAAGTGCAGGCTGCAATAACACACAGTACATAAGGTATCTGAAGGGAAAAGCACCTTTCAAAAGAACTCATTCCATTACAAGCAAGCCTCAGCACCTACTCTCCTATGGCTTTCCTGCTCACTCACCTTAGCTCCTCTCCCTTACCCTCCTTCATTCAGTCCCATCCCTTCTCCCACAAATCTCTCCTTTTGTGGGGTTTGGCAAGGAATGGCTCTTCTGAGACTTGCTGCTGTGCTGGTCCAAAGCCACACAGCCAGGACACAGGACGGTGGCCACCCTCAGATCAGCCTCGTGGAGCACTTGGCTCTGGGCCACTCTGGGTCGCAGCAGACCCGAGAGGCTGCTCGCAGCCCTGACCCCTTGGTTGAGCTGATCTGGTTTAGCAGCCCTGTTTTAGGGACTTGGTGGAAGCTTATTTGACACAGGCCAATGATCACAAAAGTTATTAATGAATAACAAAGGGAAACACGCAGGCCATCCAACTGCAAAAGCCTTTTTTTTTTTTTAAAGAATTTTTAGTAGGGTACTGCTTGAACATTTAAAAACACTTCTTTTTTTTTTTTTGTGTGCCCCTTAGCTGTGAAAAAGTAGGT
>JAWWEE010000074.1:24854622-24940125 GCA_035221455.1 Xenops minutus
CAACTGCAAAAGCCTTTTTTTTTTTTTTTTTAAGAATTTTTAGCAGTGTACTGCTTGAAGATTTAAAAACTTCTCTTTTTTTTCGTGCCCCTTAGCTGTGAAAAAGTAAGGTGTTGTTATTCTAAACTAACTTTTTCTTTTAGAAACATTTTCCAACCTTTCAAAAATCTTTTCCTTTGTTGTAACCATTGCATAAAACTTTATTAAAAGTTAGAAAGGGCTTAGAATTTCCTGTCAACTTGCTTCTATTTTTGCTTTTAAAATTGGGTGGTTTAGCAATGAATTCTTTTATTGGTATAACAGTAGCAGGTATGTATATAAGACTTGGTAGATTAGTTTTAAATTTACAAAAACTTCAGTAGCTGTAGCTTAGTTTGTTCCACAGACACAACTGAAATATTGTGATCCTGGATTGATACTAATTCTTTTGATTTATATTATTTTTATCCTTTGTTTGGAATTATTTCACTTTACTGTCTAAACTGCTGGGTTTTACTCCAAACTTAGTTTGTTGTTTTTCCTGTGTGGTTTTGTTTAGTTTTCCTAAATAAGAGGTAGTCAAGTCTATACTTGCCCTATGTTACTAAGAAAGTAACTGTCAGGACAGCTGCAAAAAGGTTACTTTTGTGGAAAACATTAGCACTTACTTTGTGGAAAACATTAGCACTGATTGTTTCCAGGGACTTGATTTTCACTGTTCTACATGGCAAGTAAGTTTTCTGTCATTTGTGCCTGTGCCAGGGGAAGATGACAAACCATCTAGCCATATAAAAGCTGGGTGTTAAGGGATGTGCCTTCCTGTTATGAAACTTGCTGCAATCCCCAGATTCAAAGTCAATGAAAATGTGTGCAAGACATCAAGCACAATGGAACAAGAGGGTAGGCGCTGAAATAAATATGCTGGAATGTATATTGATCTCTGTGACTCTCTGCTGAAATAAAGCTGTGAACTTTGCTGTCCCTAAAAACATCTTATTAGGTGAATTGTTCAAAGCCTGTCACTGGTGAGCTTATTTGTCTGAGTAAAAACTACTATAGGTAACCTGCCTGAGAACAGCCATGTGTTAGAAGCTGACCTAAGAGTGTGATAAGCCAATTTGTTTCACAAATGCATCTTTCAATTAAAAAAAAGTTGCTTAATTTTGCAAACATCTATGCTACCTACATACTTGGATGGTTTGATATCTCAAATGAAGTCCTTTAAATGTGAGGAAAGACATGTATACAACAGAAACATTAAAAAAAAAAACAAACCAAAAAGCACGGCTTTTTTAAAATCCCATAAATTATGAGCAGGATGCTACTGCATTGTTCCTGAGAACAAAGGTAGCCACCTGGAATTGTAGTGAAGGTGGTTGAGAATAGAGAGATGAAGTGTGATACATAGTAGAAGAAAGAATTTAAGTCTGCAGAGGTATTCCTTGATAGCTTCAGAGCCACTTAACTATGAAAGCCAAGTGTCATCCAAAGAAAGTAGATCCCTAAATTGATGAGCATTGTGGGAGAAAATACCGACATAATGTCTTTAAGTGTACAGATGCATTTTTCCACAATTAATTTAGTACATGTGCTGTGTCCCACAGTGAATTCCAATTGGGTAATGTTGGAAAACTTATTCCAGTGCTAGTATGAAAGATGTCTGATTATCAGCAGACTCAGATGAAGTTAGAACATTGTATATGGCTGCAAAAAAAAATCTGTTTGCAAAAGAAAGTAGTCATCATCTGTGTTTCTGCTCTGTGTGCAGACTCATCTCTTTTCTCCTTCCTCCATGTTGACCAAGGTAGCTTTCACTGAGAATTGCAAACTCTTGATATGATTAAGTGGTTTTTTGAATGTGAAACAATTTTGTATATATGACATGTTGAGATAAGGTGTTTAATATTTCCTACAGATAGTACCTTCAAGTTTATTTTTAGTAAAATGTAAATACTTAAGAATTCCCAAGTGCTGAACAAAGCAGTTGTCACCCTGGAAGTTTACAATGGCAAGTTTTAGCTTGTACTAACTCAGACTGGGAAGAAGACTTAACTTTCAGTTTTTGTTCACAGTGATGACTTGTGAGAACAAAACAGTGCAGTTGGTAGAACTGGTTTGGTATTGAAATAATTCATCCACGTACTTTGTCTATATTGCTATATTCCTTTTACTGTGTAAACAGTGCTAAATTTGGAGGACTTAGAAAATACAAAATAGAAGCATGTAGCTATTTCTACTGTAAATTAAAATGTGCCTGTAGTTAAAACTTAATATCAAGTGTGCCACCCACACATTGAAAGTAGATTTTTGGAAACAGCTGAGTAAGCACAGAGCAAATGCCAAACAATTGTCCATTTCTTGAAATCTTTGTACAGAAATTGGAGGCAAAGCAATTCAAGGAATTGCTCAGTATAAAAATGAGGGAGCTGCAATAATACATGAGATGGATTATGTTGAGTAGGTCTAGAAGGCTGAGCGTAGGTCTGGCATTGAGAATTTCTCTTGGCTCTGCTGACCAAAGCTTAATTCCAGTATCAACCAGGAAAGGTTGATTGACTTGCCTTTAACTGTCGTTATGCATTTCATTTGATACTAACATTTGGATAATGGTAATAGTATGGCGTTTTGGCACCTTTCAAAGAATGTGAGAAAGTCTGCTAAGCATGCTGGGTCTGTATGCTTTCATGCATTGTTGATCCAGATTGCATACGATAGGTCTAATAATTATCGGTAATCTTTCATACCATGTTTTGTTTCATTGTGTCCAAGTAGGAAATGAACTCCTGTTTTCCATTGCACAGCAGATAAATGCAGAGAAATCTGTGTATATGTATTAAAATAATTGGGGTTTTTAAGTGTTTGGTGAGTACCAGAGCAAGTTACACCTGCCCATTTGGCCACATGCTGGTCACACTGGTGTCTCAGAACCCACTTAACTCTGGGTGGTCCTGCTGGTTTTGCCAGCTGGTGCATCTGAGGTGACGATTTCCCAATAACTGGAAGACAAATGGAGTCATGTTAATATTCTAGATGGTGAATTTCTAGATAGAACAGTTTCCCCTCTCTGTACACAGTCCACCAGAGGGAGATGAACACCAAAATTTGCCAGGAAGAGGAGTGGCACATGCCAGCAGAGTTTTGGCTAGGCCAGCCTTTTGCTCCTGAGAGTACAAAACTGTGTTGGCACCCTTGTGTGTCAGAATCAAGACTGGAGGGGTGGGTTGTTTCTTGTATTCTTGAATGAAGAGCAAGGCTATCATCACTGTAATTTTGACTTTTTGCTGCTATATCATTGTCTTAGTAAAACCTTGTAGAAAGGAGAATGGTAGTGAAACTCCTATGGGTTTTCTTAAACCTTTCTGCCTGGATGGGCTTTGGATTTTGTGATTTATTTAAGTTCTATCTTCAGTATGTCTGGTCTGTGTGGATGAGTCCAGACAGATTCCCAGTTCATCTTGCCTGAATTTGGTAGGTTGTCTGGACATGGGATTTTTGTACTTTTTAATATGCCACAGTGTTGAACTGTGCCTGAGCTGATGACCTGGCTGAGGGGAAAGGTTTGATTACCCTGACACAAGTGACTCGATAATGGAGCTACAGTGTGTGGCTGGAGCTCCCTCAACTCTTGCCAGTGTTAGAAGGGTTGGCAAAGGAGTTTGTCTGTCAGCATACAGCTATACAGGCACAGCCTCAGTCTCAAGGGCAAGTGTGTTACTCATTCCTGTCTGGAAATTGATTGATTTAAAAGTCTTTTGAGACAAGTTGATTCTTTATGCTCAAGAGCCAAATAGAACTGAAAAAAACCCTTAATTTTTGACTAGTGGCTGATACAGAAATTATACTGTAACTTTCTTTATAGTGTCAATCCCGTAAAATGTAACACAGGGAGGGTATATTTGAACTAAGGTCATATGTCTTACAGTCTTTTGAGCACGGTCATGAAAAGGAAGTCCTACTAGATGTCTTGGGCATCAGTCTTTTTCCAAACCTGTTAGCTTAATATGTTTTCTTCAGTCTCATGTCAACTGGTATCATTTTCCTGGGAATGACTGGTTTTAGTCAATAATTTTAATTGAAATTGGGAGTTTTCCTTAAAGTTTAGTATCTAATTCAAACGATTTTAGGAGTTCATCATTCTTAAATGGCATGTGTCATGATAAACTTTTTTTCTTCAGTTATGTGTTCCATCTTTAGAAACTGAAAGCAGAGTTGTGCTTTTTGAGTGAGTTTTTTATTTTATTGTATCTTATCATTAATCAAGTGATTAGAACACATATTTTTATTTTTAGTATTTACCATTTCTTTTCCTGTGGATTAGTAAACAGAAGAAATGGGAAGAATTACTTAGATGTAGATTCTAACTCATTATAGACCTATATTTTTAATGGTAGATCCTGCACATTATCCAGGCACACTACTGTGTCTTGCGCAGCAGTGTATCTGTGTGCCTTTTCCTGTTCTTATTTGGTTACCTGGAATCTGCTGGTTTTATATTAGATGTCAACATTGTCAGGTAAATAGATTGTCCAGAAAATAATAGAAATTAACATCTGATGATGCATAGACTTGCAGGGAAAAAAAAAAAAAAGTTGATTTTTCTTCAAGGATATGTTCAGCACTGCCTAAAAATAAAAGTCACATTTATATTTTATGGCTGAATGTACTGGGTATGGAAACTTCCTTTAAACAATTGTGCTTCTCCTGCTGCGTGATTCTGATATCAGGGTACAACTATGTTTCATTTTTACAGATGTATGTCTATGGTATTCAAAATACATGCTGATTGGGAGAAATATTTCATTATAGATGCCATCATGTTCATTAAAGATTTATTTTTAACACTACTAACATTAGGACTAATTTCCATTTTATCTTGGTCTAAAAGTGTTTCATATTAGTAACTAACAAAAAAAAAAAAAAAAAAAAAAAAGAAGAAAATTGAGGTTGGAGGGAGGACAGTGTTTCCCTCAGCATCACATTGTATTTAAAATAGCACAGCAAAATTAGCCAGGTTGGTAGGGCTTGACGTAAAATCTTATGAGAAGTTTTCTATTAACTGGAAAGTCCTGTAGATGCCTACTTTAAAGGTAAAATAATTAAAGTAGTATACAACGTCATAAATAGTTGTCAGTTGTATTTACATTTGATTTTTGCCATGGTATTTCTGCTCAGCTGCTGACTTTAGGAGAGCTGCTAAAATGGCAGATGTGGAATATTTAGAAAGAATTCTTTGAGATTTGAGTTTTTTTCTTTGTTTGCTCAAGAGGTATGTTCTTTGAGAAACAGCACAGATCTGCTCCAGTTTATCTGAAATAGTTAAATCTGTGTTTGCTACATATCTTGTCTGAGTCTTCACTGGTTATTTGATATCAAGGACCACATTTGCCAGTTTGGAAGGTATGGGGGAATGCAGGCTCTTAACACTAATTATTTCCCCTCTTACACTTGTATCTTGATTACTGTGTTTTATGTTTTGTTTTTATTTTTTTTTATTGTAACTATATATGGTAAACCACATTAGTTTTTCACTACACCCTGTGATAATCATGTTTAGCTAGCAAAGACCTTCATCTTCATCTTCATCTTTTTCTTTCACTTTTGTGTTCAGCTGCCCCTGAATAATGTACTAAAAATAAACTAACTTTACTGAGGTCGTTCGTTGACATTTGTATTCAATGAGTCATTGTAGTGTGTTGCTATATGATTAAGTTCTGTTTTGGCTTTTAATCATGCATCCATGTGGTGTACTCTTGAAAACAAGTAACTGAATGCTTAAAATTCTGATTTCTGCTCTATCAATTTAATGAAGTCCAAATCTCTGTAAAATATTAAACTTCATAGCTGTCTGTTGTCTAAATATATCAGGACTCAGCTACAATGCATTCTTATTGCAATAAAAGCTCAATACTTATATTGGCAATAACATGGATAGTTTCAGTAATCCAGTAAAGACTCTGTAATAGACTAAACAGGAATTTTCTTTGTTGTATGACAAGTAGGGACTCTTTTGGTACGTTATGAGAATAGGACATCTAGAATCTAGACTTCAACTAACTAATTTCAAATGAAGCAAATGAGAGACCTGTCATAAAACCTGTGGGGTTTTTTGAGTAGGACTTTTGTGAATGCAATATTAAACTTTCTCTAAAAGGATTGTAGGGCTGATAGAGAGGTTATGCAAAGAAAATCAATATATCGTTTGCCAAATAGCATATATGACAATTGATATAAATTCCTATATAGGATTTACTATTCTCCATGACATTTGCATTCTATTTTGGGATAAGCTGGCAGATGGTTTTTGTTAGTCCATGATTCCATGGACACCCCTGAAAAGTGGCAGCCGCATATATTCCATGTGCCAACACTGCTGTTGTGGCTGCACACAAGTTGGATCAGGGAACTGATCAACTAATCAGGTACACACTGAGTGTCTGGCCTGAGGGTGATGATGCAGTCTGGCTGGGATGGGGATGTGGGTGGAGAGAGAGGGGATTTCATCTGCAGCTTGCACTTTATGTTGGTTAGATTGATTGTGAAGTCTGCCCTCAAGGTAAACCTATAAACCATGTATGTACTTACTACATTTTTGTAAATAGACACGCAATAAAGAAAATAATTATTACAGTTCTGTGAATTTCCATAGTAAAAGTTCCTCTTTTTCACAAATGTGAGTGAGGAAATGTGTGCAGGCAGTGCAAGGGAGACTTGTTTTCAGTAGTAGTCCTTTTTCTGAAAACGGGTCACTTTTAAAAAACATTTTAAAAAAGGTAATTAGAGATATATCTTAGAATTAAGTGGGCAATATACTTAAATGAAAAATCAGTTTAAGTTAGTGTATAATGACTGTATTGATTCCACTAACATAGTTATTCAGTAATTAGCTCTCTTAATGATCTGGCTTGCCGCTCTTTAGTGAATTTCTTTGTTTTGGCGTTACCCAGCTAGATGTGTCACATTAAATCAGTGAGGAGGTAGAGACCAGGATACATCTGTAAGCACATTTCTTAGGGGTTTTTGAGTCCATCAGAGGCTTGGTCAGAATTTTCTGTGGGTGCAAAATTCTGTACTTCACAGACTTGTTTATAATCACATAAATGGAGCAGATTCTTTAACATCAATGAAGATGTATGTATTAATACACTTTTTATATGCATGGTATTATACTTCTGTTTACAGTGATAGTACGGATGTTTTTAAGAATGTAAAATAAGTATTTTGGGATTTTTTTAAAAAAGAAAAATCTTATTTGTCTAGTTAGTTGATTGTAACTTCCTGCTAAATGACCGATTGTTTACAAATCTGTTTTTACCAAAAAGTCCTTTTAAACACAGCAAAAATAATTTATTCCTTAAAACGGAAAAATCCGGGGTTTTTTCCTATCTATTTGGCAGCTAGAGAAGGTACAGTTTAATTGAACAATATAAAGATTTGGCCTTGGATCTAGCCTTACGTATGAAATGTCAGCATTCACAAAGCTCTGATCACAGGAGCATGGGACTGGGTGCATGGCAGATAGCATTTTGCATGTCTTGTCACTGTTCACTAACCTAAAGAAACCATGCAATACTGACACTAGCTTTAATCTTGCTCAGACATACTTTAAAAGACTATATTAGTTTATCAAGAATTAAATTTTATTTTGAGAAATGCATGTGCATTAGAAGTCTGTAACCAGTTCCACTTCCAAACAATGTGTAGTAGCAAAATGAGGGAAACTGCAGAATGAAAGAAAAATCACCTCCACTTTACTGAGTAAACAATTTTCTCATAGAGCATTTCTCAAGTAATAAATCTTTGTATTTACCAACTTTCATGTAATAGAAATAGATGTCCAGCTGATAAGAGTTTGGTTTTTATAGCTCCATTTATGGCCCTATCACTATCCACAGAACTCAGAATGCAATAAATGACTCCCCAAAGTAGATCAACTAAATTACAGTTTAATGCAATAGTGCCGGGTATAGTGGAGGAGTGATTACACTGTGCTGGAACACTCCTGGCTAGTCATTAGAGGAAGGGACATTGGATTTGTTCCTAAGCATCTAGTTCTGAAGTCCCCACTGAAGCAAAATGGTTTTTTTTTGGGGTGGGAGAGAGATGAGGATTTATTGTTTTAGTACACGGACTACAGCTTGAAAAGAAACATTCTGTTAAAGGGAAATACAAGGTAATAAACTGACTTAATTTCTCCTTTGGACATGAACATGTTAAAGGCCAAAGCAAAATATTTTTCACTTTAGGGATGAAATAAAAAAAGTTGGACACTGCTTTCAGAACACTGCAGCTGCATTTACTCTTTTTCATCCTGTCCCTTTAGTCTTTATAGTAAAAGCTACATTTCACTCCTGATTTAAACAATATCATTGCATCGTAGTAATTCCTGTTTGGTAATAACTTTGTTTTGTCTAGTAGCCAACTTTGTGATGCAATATTATGGAAAATATCCCTATCCCAAGAATTTGTCATCTGACAGATCAATAAGAGTTGCACAAATCAAAAAAACATTAATGATTTTGGAGAGGTTTTTCCATTTCTAAAAATAAAATTTGGGTGGTTGTTGCTAAATGGCAACTTGGTGTACATGTTCCAGAGAGCACAATTTTGGTGATTGTCTTGAAAACTCTTATGAATTTGTTTTATAATTTTTCCCACACATGACTAATGGCGTCTGGGAGTTCATCAGATAAACCAGCTGATGTTATCTTCATGGGTACATTGGAAAAGAAAAATAGCAGCAACACAAATGATGGAGTTAATGTGGTGGTAGTGAGGTATATGGTTAAAAGGAGCTCAGTGATTTTTCAGCTGTAATTTGGTAATGGAGTTATCTGGAGCAAATCTTTATGGTTGTAGCTAAAATGATGCCCATACAAAGGGACAACTTTTAGAGACTAGTGTTAGCTACAGACTTTTGTGCATTACAGAGAGACCTTTTAATTATAGCATTACTATATTAACTGGTGCAGTGAGTTCCCAGCCATCATGAGTTTAAAACCTATTTCATCAACCTGACTGTCATCTCAGCAGAAGGTTTGAGACCTATCCGTTGCACTGGCTTTCCATTATCATGCCCCAGACTAGCATCTGCCTGGGTTTTGAATACTGGCTTGTCAGACTGAATTGTTACCTGTGGAGGTTTTCCTAATCAGTCATTACGTTCAGGCCATTACTACCTTTTGAAGTACAGCAAACTCTATTACTTACCTTTTAAAACACAGGAAACTCATTTAGTTGCACTAATTGTTACTAATTTTTCTGCAAGTCATAGTCACAGTGCTTTCTAGTGCAAATAGGCCTAACATTTTGCTTTTAAACAAGATGAAGAGCATCAGTATGGTCTCTTCTGCTGGCTCTGGCTGCTCCTCGGGGTTGGTGACCAGCAGCTGTGGGGAAGGGGCTGCTTGAGCTGGCCCAGCTGGTGTCCTGTATCCTTACTGTGATAATGTGCAAGACTCTATTTGAGGTTTTGGCCAGATGGTGTCAGTTATGGAACTGAGAAGCAAACTCAGGAAATGCAGAAGTTAAGGCTTGATTACACTGGGTTAACTGTTTATCCGTACACATCATATTAACGGCTCTAATGAATGACAACAGCCTATTTTAACATAGAAATGTCTAGGATGGGACTGTACTTTGCTTTCTGTGCTTAAAAATTATCTTTGCCTTATGCAATGGATTCTTTGTTCTAGTGTCTTTGAACTTAAATTTGCAGAAATTTAATTTTGCCTCATGTTTCAAAAGCAGACTAGTCTTTGAATTTTTATTTCAGATATTCTCTCCTAAACAACAGTATATGAGAACATACATATTATATTGAAAGCTTCTGTATTTCTTTTCTGCTTCTCAGAGAAAATGTTGAACAATTGTTCCTCTGAGGTAACTTGATCTCAGTAACTGGCATAGGTTGTCTTCCAGAATTATTTTTTGTTTCCTTTATGTTTTATTTTACATACTTTGTATGCTTGTTTGGTAAAATGCCTTCAGGTGGAACAACTTTTGTAGGCAGAGGTAATCTCTCGTGCTAACCATGAGTATTGTTAGACAAATTAGACTACTTATTCTGGTAGTTGTCTGAGACCATATGTGGGACTATTAAGAGGGCATCTTGAATATTTCCCCCTTTGCTTTTTCTTGACCACCATTTTACATTTAACACAATCTACTACTTGGGTTGTCCAGCAGGTTAGGCTCTTTTTTTGGTGAAATAAATACACATTATTGTTATTATCCCAAAGATGGGTACATTGTATTGTCACTGGGCCCAAAGCAAAACACATCCTTACACTGGCAAGTTGACCTTATTTAAAGTGCCAGCCCAATTTAACTTTTCTTGCACTCACACTAAATGCAGCACTTGTTTTTGTGTTGTTTCCTAGCCAATTATTCGCATACATTTAAAAAGCAATCAGATCTGGTCTGTTAGGTCAAGATAATATGAGCATAAATGCACATTCTTACAAGTAAGCTGCCCTAAAATATAAAGTGGAAAAACAAATGTAGTGTGAAATGCTATGTAAAATGTAGGCATGGCATAATTAGCAAAGGACAGTAGAAATGCTGTCTAGTGAGGACTTGAATAGTAACAGTCAATTAATTTCTCACAACAGGAAACAGCAAAGCATTTAACAAAGAAACATCATCTGTCTCTACAGCATAAAGTCTATACAAAGAATCACAAAACTGAGGCAATTAATAGATCATAAGTCATGAATTAAAAAATCAGAAGGAACTGACTTCATATTTCTTTGCAAAGAAATCTATCAGTATATTTTAAAAATTAATAGATTTATTTTTTAAACAGTATACAAATTTTGGGGGTTTTATATAAAACAAACACATATACAAAGCACAACTTGGTATGTATGTTGTGGTAAATAACGTGTACAGTGTAATTGTAGGCTTGATAACGAAGGCATAGCCATCATTATTCAAACTAACAGTAGAAAACTCAGATTATCAGTTCAAAGTTAGCTAGTAAGGATGTGATTAATGTTTCTTCCCTTCCTTTTCCTCAGTACCAGAATAATGGAAGTGATCTAAGTT
The DNA here is from genome assembly GCA_035221455.1 of Xenops minutus. Lineage (NCBI taxonomy): Eukaryota > Metazoa > Chordata > Aves > Passeriformes > Furnariidae > Xenops > Xenops minutus. The sequence continues at coordinate 24,865,648 of JAWWEE010000074.1, forward strand.
GGATAAACAGAGAGGTGCAGCACCATTGTGTTAGATGCAAAGGAGAAATTAGATACAACCAAATCAAGAGATCATGGTCTTGTAATAAAGTTGAATTTTATGACAGAACATTTAGCAGTTCAACTTAAATACCTTGAATCACCACCAGAAAGCTTTGGTGACCATGTAAACTCACTAGGCTCCAATTCAGGTACTTTCATTGAATTTCTTGTGTTGGATCATGGGGGTGTCTGTAATAAGCCAATTTTCAATATATAAACATTAGAAGCTTTCCCCTCCTGTAGTAGTCTTGATCTTGCATCACTAAAGATAATTACTTTTCATAGGATCAGGATCAAACCCCATGAGAGGATACAACGATATTTTAAGGGTAACACAATTAAGGGAAGAAATAACATTATCTGGAAATGTTCTGTTATCTGGAATTTCTGGCTCACTTCTCCACAGCTTTCCCAAATATCACGTCAGGGCAGTTGGGAAAAGTACAACTTTCCATTTAGTTCCCCAGAACATGTAGGGATCTGCTTAGCAATTTTTTGAATTGGGGTTATTTTCAGAGAGGCTGATGCCAAATAGATATTCAGTAGATTTTTAATAGCTGTGCTAAGTTGGCTAGTGATACCGTGGGTTTTGATGGTGTAGCTTTTATTCTTGTTTACTTAGTATTTTGAATGCCCTATTAGAAACCATATATAACTTGGTGTTACACCGCTGGTTATTTGGAAAAAAAACCTCAAATCCTTCCCTCTTCTTTTTCCCCACCCAAAAAGTAAAAAGGAAAAAAAAAATGGAAGGAAAATATTTAGCCTCATTTGAAATGGAGAGAAGGCTAATGCAAATCTATTCCAGAAATAGTGATTAAGGATGGAACAGGGAGAGGGAGAGAACAGCTTGATTCTACTTCTCCTCTTTTATCCACAGAGGAATGTTGCCAACAAGAATATGGACTTGTTGGAAATTAAATAAAGTGATCCTACTCAGAGCACAAAAGAAGTGACATAGATATGTCTGAGTTGGTGGTTTTTTCAAGGTTTTTTGTATCTGCTTCTGGGCCAATACAACAACAGCATATACATTAGACACGGCAATTCAGTCCAACAGTCATGCATGGAGTGTAACATGCTTTATGTGGTGGTGCTCCAGTCTGATAGGTGCATACACATGTTGTCCAATAGTTAATGTTTAACTTCACTGATTTGTCTTTGGTTTGCATGTTTCCAACTGGTTTTGTGTTTTGTTTGTTTGTTTGTTTTTGTGGGGTTTGTGTGTGTGTGTTTTCTTGTTTTGTTTTGTTTTTTGGTTTTTTTTGTTCTGAAGTGTTTTAAAACATTTGTCCACTGTAGAATTACTTTAGGTGTAATAGTGAGAAGCAATGGCAACATCTTCGAAATAGCAAATGCCCCAAAATACCTGGTAATAGCAAGCTGAAAAAGTACTAGTATCTTGAGACACTGTGGAGTCAAAGGCAAATGAAATTTAGGGTAAACAAAATGTGACATTTTGCACTAAATCCCAGACTGCAATTTTAGAAAGTAATTTGGATTCTGTTGGAGGTGCATAAAGTGTTGGGGTTTTTTAAAATCTCCTTACTTCATTTTCAGCAGAGCTCTAATAAGTTTTTTTCCTCTGTGGGGTTACTACTGTGCCATGGCAGTTTTAAAATGCTAGCACCTTCTGCTGCAGAGAATTTTAAGGAAACATTCTACTTGTGGATAATTTCAAAACAAGGCAAAGAATTGGAAAACAACCCTTCAAATATGCCCCTGGAGATACCCATCACACATATTTAATATAAAATGGCTGACTTCCACTGCTACAGACATGGTGCTTTTTGATTGTTATGTTTACATATTAAAACTTTATGCAATAAACAGTATTGCATTCTGTGTGATAAGTGATGAAATTTTAGAGCTCAGTGAATTGCTGATTCTTAGTTGATCTGCAATAAATGTCAATCGGTGTTCACACACCCCTGTTCTGAAACATAGTCTATTACTATCTTCAAGGGCCATTCTTATAACATCGTTCTATTAAAAAAAGAGGAGAGATAATTTATGATTAATGGGAGAATAGTATCATGGGGCTTTGCCTAAGAGGCTTCCACATAGGGTGCAGATAGGACTGATGAGTTAATTTAAAAGATCACTGTCACTGCAAGGGTTGGCTGCTTCTCCTCTGCACCTGAGTCAGTCTAGCCATTTGTCTGATTTCTTGGTGATTTGAGTCATTTCACTAAGCTTGTGAAAAACAAGTCACAGACACAGACACAAACACAGACACTCACACACACACATACACACTTTGGGGCTTCCTGCCTGCTTAATAACTTGAACTGTCTCACTGAAGTGTCAAATGAACAGCAGAGACAGTTTGAAGGACCAACTCCCTTAGAGAAGTCTTACCGTGGTGTAGCTGTCTTAAAACTACTGGCTAGGAATGATGGCATGGTACATAATTTATAAGAAACAGAATCATCTTACTTCAGGTAAATACTCTGTAAAAGCAGCTGGAGATATCATCTAGAGGTCATGTGTGTTGAATTGCAGTAAAAACATAGACTTTCTACTGCTGTTGAGCAAATATTTGAGCAAAGATGGAAAGTACTAACAAGAATGTAAAAAGGAAGTGGCATAACTGGGAGATAAAAATGCATAGAAGAGATCAATTAAGAGCAACAGAAGACAGAAGGTATTGAATGAAAGGGTGACTTTGTCCTACTGACAATAGCTGTCAAAGACAAATGTTGCCATCAAGGGAAGCTGATTTAAGCTGTGCCTTATACTCCAAAGAAACATGGTTTTCCCAAATGTTCATTCTCATTTGCCTTAACTTTTGTGTAGGACCAAGCATCAATGCTGTACATTTCTCTGCTGTACCCTGAAGACAGAAACACTTTTAAAAGAATATTTAGCCCTTTCAAATCTAGTAGCTTCATGTTTCCATTGCTTCATTAGACTGAGGAGACTTGAGGCATAAATTGATCACTGAACAAATGTTTTATTAGTCATATGGAACCTTGCAGGCAGTGTGATGCTGATTCTATGTACTAGTTGCTTCACTTCTCTAATTTCTAAAGTGTGCGTGTGGTAAACCCAGCCCTTGCCAGTTCTCTGAAGTGCTGCAAAACTGTGAAAAATATAAACCAAATTGTGCAGAAGCCACTTGGCCACCAATTTAATGTTGGAGAAAAGAGGTTGCTGTGCAAACTGGGTGATGAGTGTCTTTGTGAAATTTGGAAGTGGAAGCCTGTCCAGGATGATGCCTCACATAACCAAAGTCTTCACATGCAAGCTGTATTGCAAAGGCGCTGTGCTTTTTCTTTCCTCCACTTCACCAGTATGTCAGAGTTCAGGCTCTCAGTCTTGTCTTCAGCTCTTCACTCACGGGACCTGTTTCTAGACTTGTTTACCTTTTCAGAACAAACATGTAAATACTGTGTGGAAATGTTCCACTGCATGAAGAAGAAATTGGTGATCCTTTGTCATATATATCCATTTATTGATATTATTAGTGTGGTACTGCTGAGGCTTATCTATTGCCTTTTGAAATTATCTATTTCTTTCAGTTGTCCACAATGAAAAGGACTTTTTTTCCAAGAGGTTTGTAATGGAAAACCACGTTGTAGCCTTTGAATCTGGTGGTATTACACTCTTTCTAATATGAGTATCAGTACTGCCGCTTTCAAATTAATGGAAGTGCAGATGATTGAGAACAAAGGGCTCATGTGATTTAAATGATTTTAATCCTGGATTATTTCAGTCAGAACTCAACCTTAAAATATATTAATACTAAGTGGGAGGGAAATGCTTGGGATTTTACTGCTTTTCATAGTAAATGATAATGTAACTAACTTGTTTAAAGCATTTATCAAGATTTATTTCTTAACAAAGGTTATGATAGTATCCAGTTGATTCCATTAATACCAGGGTATTTTATCAAAGTGGGAGTTTAACCCAAACACTTCTTGTCTCTTGAAATACTAGTTGGTCTGCTTATTTCTGATTCTGATCTTATTTTTGATCTAGACTTTGCAGGTTATGCCTTGCACTTTGTCACAAAATCCCTGTCAATCTTAAATAGTTGGGATTTCAGAACAGGTATTTTATGGCCTTGTGATACCCAGTATAAGCTTTCAGAGCTGCTAAATGCCTAAGAATGACTGCTGTATATGCAGGATGCATTTTGATGTTTCTGAAAGGATATTGATTGAGATTAGTTTTTATTTTACATATCTAAATGTCTGTGTTTACCTTCCAACTATTATCAAGGATACATATTTGAAAATGTTGCTTCAAAAGGTCTCAGATTTTTCACTTTAGTTTATGTGCTCCTTACTAGCTTTCTTTTGAGCTCTTAAGGCATGTCACCTGATTTATCTTACTGACATTGCTGTAATAGCAAGTCTCCCATCTGAGGGAATGGGAAACTATTATCAAAAGTAAAAACTACAAAAGAAGTTTCATAATACTGTTACAGTTAAAACAACTTCCTTTAATTTGCATCCTAAAGGTTATTCTGCATTTCTTCTAACTCAAAACCTAATTCAGACTAGATAATGTTCATGATGAATCATTTATTAGATAATTAAAGATTAGACTTTAAGTTGCTTATTCTCCCCATATAGAAATATTCAGTTGCTATATGAAAACTGTGATGTGATATACACACATAATATACATCAAATGGATTTTTCATTTTCCTCTGCATCCTCTCCCCAATGAATTCAAGTGAGCCTTTTTCCTGCTTATGCAAGGTCTAGGCCCAATTGAAAATAAGGATTCAAAATGGGAATGGCCAGCAAATAAGTAACTTTGCTGCTCTATAAAAACCATGGAGGGCATGGAGGAGACAAGGACCCTAGAACTTTCTCAATTAGGCATTATTAGGAGATCTAGTACAATGAGAAATTACTTTTTGAAGAAACTAAATAAAAGGAAGTGAATATAGGCTCAATATATTTCCACATTCCCTCCTTCCTTCCTCCCCCCGTCCTGCTCCTTGTAAGCTAGTTATTCTGAAAACATGCACCCAAAAAAAAGTTTTGAAGAGTAAGAACTACATTGCTGTTTCTAATGGGATTGGAATTATTGTAGTTCTGACTCCTAGGTATTTCTCTTATGATTTATTGCAAAATCTGGCTTTTCTTCAGTCAGAACATTCATTTCTGTCTGCACAGCTGCCTTGTTCATGAAATCTGTGAAGATGTAATAATTTTTGAGGCTTATATCCTTGTGTCATTTGCTTTAACTATGTTGCTTGTTCCTCTTAGAAGACCAGACTGAAAGAGAGGCTGTTGCATGCATTGTGTTGATCATGGTTTGGTTTGCTTTTCTCATTCGTAGTCTGGCCTGAAAATTGAACAAAAATGTACTTTGGAGAAAATTTTAAACATTCTCTCTCAACTGGGCTAATGTTTAGAGAATTGCATATAACTGTCCAAATACCTGAATTCCAGAAGCATTTTCATATTGGAAGAAGGGCTGGGGGACACCAGTGCATCAAATCCATTGACCTGGATTTGGTGGGTGTAGTAACAAATTGAAGACTTTTCCTTGCTATTTTGTGTGGCTTCCAGACACCCTGCAATTTCCCTGTTCTCAAGTAACAAAACTGAAAACTGGAAGTAGGGCAGGATTCTTCCTTTGGATGCATGCGTGTCCTAGAGTAAAAATCAAACGTATATTCAACTTTTGTCCCTAGAAGTATGTATTTCCAATATTACACTATCTTTTATGTAATCTTACCAAAGTGAACATACAGTTTATCAGTTACTAAAGAGTAATTTATTAAATGAGAGGAGTAGTTTTGCTTCGAGAGTTGTGCTGAATGTAACTGCCTCAAAGACTTTAAAAAAAAAGAAAACAAAACAAACCGAAAAACCAAACAGCCTGGAAGCAGCACAATAACTTTGCGATGGGAGCCAGAACTCGTCTATAGAAAAACAAACCAAAAACAAATAAACAAAACATAGCCACAAACAAAAACCACAAACAAAAAGCCACAAACGAATCAGTTCTGTATGAGGAAATATAAGGTTTTGAAAGTGAAAGTAGTGTTCCATTGAAATCTGAAATTATAATTTGCAGATAAACTTTTACTTTCTCTCATCTTTCAGAGTGCCTTTTTTGTTTACAGACCTCACTAAAAAAATCCTGTAAAACATTTTGCAAATCTGTTAACCTTTTCATAGGGAGTGTGTTGACTCATGAAGCCAGATCTACTAAGTAGTTCCTAAATTACTGAGATATTTTTTAAATAATACTCAAAAGTTATTCAGCGTTGTTAGATCGTTATCCTGAATTATTACTTTCAAACTACATTAAAAAAATCCAACAAATACGTAAAATTTATTTGTAATCATTCTAAAAATGCTACAGTGATATATGCAGCCTAAAACTCTCATTCACCCTAAGCCCTCATTAATTTGCAACAGAAAATCAAACCTTTTCCAACTTCTAAATCTAGAATGAATAGACAGATTAAGTTTTTGGGTTTTACTCTTTTTACATGCTGAAAATTGTATTGTACTGAAGCCTTGTGTAATGTCTGGTCTGTCCTTAACCGGGTGTTTTTAATCTGGCTCAACTACAATAGGGATAAAGGCAAAATAAATGAAATAGTGGTAGGAAAGCTATAGATAGTATTTTAAAGAAAAATCCTTAATGTAACTCAGCTTTTTTTTTTTTTCCCCCCATTACTGGGAAACGAATGAATTTAAACACCTTGAAGGAGTTGGTTCTTATTTTTGCATCAGTCAACATTAGCTTGGGGAAAACTCATGAATATTTTCATTTGAATAAAATGGGAAGTGTTTTCAGCTACATCTAATTTATTTCTAGCTAGGACATCAAATAACTTTAATGTAGCCAAATAACTAAAAAACAAATATCTACCTACCCATTCACTATTGACGGAGTATAAAATTTAACAGGTGTACTGTTTCCTGGCCTGACCACCAAGAAAGTATTATTAGGGCATTGTAGGAGACTTACGTAATGGTTTTGGTTCTGAAATTTTCATTAAAGCAGTTTCAAGAAAGTAGAAAAAAATTCTATTTCGGCATTTTTGTAAGTATGTTTTTGGGTGTCTTATGGTTTTTATTGTTATTGACACTTATATTTTGTTGTGGTTACCTAAAAAATGAGGTGACACATATAGAAGTTCTGCATTGCAAGTTGTATTAAATGCAAGTTTTATTCAAAATACATATTGCAACTGAATCTGCTTGACCTTCACTATAATTAGATTGTTTTATTTCATATTTTGTAGAGAAATGTACATTCTTGGAGAGGAAGTGATCAGGAGTTGATTGATATTTTTTCTTGATGAAAGAAATTACAATTTTTTATCATTGTGCTACTATATATCAATAATAATAACAATAATTTGCATCATACTCTCACTGAGTACAATATTTAATGGCTTCAGCAGTGATCAATTGATTAGCAATATCTTTGTTGTTTTATTTTTTCTAAAGTTCAGCATTGCCGTTCCTATTTAACACATCTGCAAACTTTCTGTAGATGGTCATTAAAAGCATCTACAGGAACCCGTGTGTTGTGTGCATGCTTGGGGGAAGGGTTGGCTTTAGTTCTGTGTTTTTTTATTCATAGAGGAACATTGATGTAGAAATCAAAAGCTTAGAGTAAAAAGAAAACACTTGTTTCTAGAATAGTGAAGATTTTTTTTTTTTTCCCCCACAAGTCTTTTAAAATTTGGAAGTAGTGTGGTTTGTTTTTATTGTGTAAACTCTCAGGAAGAACAATTCAGAGTCCGTGCCATTCTTCCCAGTTGAATGGCACTTGGTTTGTGAAATGGAGCAGCTGCAGTAGTTTTTAGCTTGGCTTACAAAACCATTTGCTTTTTAATCAAGAACTTCAGATTCTGTGGTGGTTGTTCATGATGGAGATGGCCAGCTCTGCCCTGTGAGACAGCTGTAGTATAATTGAGACAGACTATGTGAAGAAAATATAAATGCTGAATGGATGTCTTAAAAGAAGAATATTCACTAAACTGTAACTGAATTTTTAAAAGGATGAGAAGCTTCTATACAGCAAAGAATTTACTGCACAATAAAACATTTTATATATAATGATGTTCTTGCATAGATTGTGTAAACCAGATTTTAAGCCTTCAGCATTAGCATTCAAGTACATTTGCATACAAGTACAATAATCCAAGTTTTGGTAAAGTGTGTATATAACTGCATAGTGATAAATGCCCCACTTTTCCAAAAACATTATTGCAAATATAGTTGAGGTCTCTTTCTTAAATTGTCTCAGATGTGTTATTTTTGCAGGTGTATGTGTCACACATTCATGCAAATGCTTATTTTAAGAAATAAGATGCTTATATTGTATCAAATGGAGTAAGAGGCCACTGGAAGCACCAAGAGGACTCATTAATCTTTGGTGGCAGCTGTGGCAGTTACACATTTAGAAAAACTTGTTCCAGCAGGTAAGTATTGTGAAAATAACTGCTCCATCTTGTATAAAACAAAACCTCAGACTGACAGTTTGGTTTAGAAGGGATTTTTCTAAATAGCAGTTTGACTAAGGCAAAAATATCTTGTTTCACATCACAAATCAAAAAGTGCTGCCCATATGTTAAAAAAAAAAAGTTCACTTTTAACATTTTGTAGTAATTTTTTAGTCAGAGTTAATAACTATTTTGAACTTGGAGTGGCTAGTTACATGTTTCCTGCTGAACTATACATTTTTCATGTATGTGACAACTTTGTTATGGATTTAGTACACAGATCAGAATGTTTCACTTTCTACAGACAGGCTATTTCATTCCCTTACTACTTTTTAAATAAAGTTTAGCTTCACTTTTAAAAAATGCTATTCCCAAGTATTATGAAGATAACAGTCCCTGTGTCAGAATATGATGATGTTCCTAGATGTTCTCCTTAGTTTTCAAACACTCTGTCCCACTTTATGTTTCCAGGGTGTGCATTCTCAAGCCTCTTTGATGCTGACTAATTGGGGGGGTTGGAAGACAATGTAAAAGGGTTAATCCGTTACACTGGTATTAATGAGTCAGCTGGATCCCTTCCATTCTCTCCCTTCTGGTTCACTTATCACCGATTAGAACAAATGACACTTAGTTTTATGGGAAGCAAGCTATGAGGATGGTAGGTAATGCAGACCTCAGATGGTCTCAGGTTAATACAGGTAAATAAATCCATTCCATGTGGGTTGAGATAAGAAAATAATCCTGTTTTCCTGCTGGACCCCTGAGAACACCGAGAGTGGTAGTAGGGCTGAGATATTTGAAGCTCACACGTGATAGATCAGAAGGTGGGCAGGTTGTTTTCTGAACTCCATTCTCTGATGTGCTGCTGGGAATTTGAGCTTTGGATATACTCACCTGACACTCATGCATTAAAAGTGAGATGGTGAAAGAAAGTAATTATTTGCATGTCTGTGCAACTGAGAGCCCTTTTCTTAAATCTGAGACCTCTTGTGACAAAATTTTGAAAAAGTCTGATTGACAATTAATATAGTGGTAATGTTTCTGTGGTCTGTCCTGAGCTTTTAATTTGGGATTCTGGGATAGTAATAAAGAGGCACTAATTCTAAGATGTATTGTGTTTTCATTACTTTTCATTGCAACTATGACTGTAAATTGATTAAAAACGCAGATAGGGAGAAGGAAAGCATGCTTCAGGACACACTTGTAGTCCAGTTGCTTTTTATAATGTTTTTTTACTAATTTGTATTCAAATTCCAGCAAGACAAACTCAGAATCCTTCTCTTACACCTTCTTTCAACAGGTGCCAGAGCCTTTTCTCCCTTCCCAAATCTCTTCAATTGCTGGAATGATCTTAGAGGCATGCTCACAGTCCATATCTGAAACTTTTTATTGAAGCAGAACTTTTCTTCTGACTGCAACCTTTCAGAACAGCTGCCTAGGTTGGGTCTACCCTTTGTGTTGGAGGATGGTATAGAAATCATTGATTAGGTTGCTTCTAGGAGTGTTTGACTTCAGATGTTTTCATTTGGAAGCAATTCTTCCAATTTAGTCAGTGGATGGAAAGATGCTTCCTTGCATATGGAGCAGGTGTTTATCATAGATGTTTCCTGGGCACCTTTTGGGGAAGCTTCTTAGTAAGACCCATGTAGGGAACCTGATCTCCTAACTTAGGGATCTGTGTTGCAGCTATTCCCCTTCCCCAGTAAATTAGCCCCAAAACATTCTGTGCATTTGTACACTACACAGGCATTTTGACAAACAACAGGCACAATCTTCTAACCTCCAAGTTGATTAGAAAGTTTGAGACTGGTTGTTTTTGAAGCCTTTGTTCCTATTTAATCCCTTTGGGGCAGGACAGTAACACAAAGAAATTTCTTTTAACCACAAAAGTTTTAAAGTTGAGTAACGTGGGATATGTCAAAGGCAAAATCCTGTATGCTGTCTTCTCCCATTTCTGATCTTACTCATTTAAGAGTTGTTTGGCTAGTAGTGGTTTTGCAAGTGAAGATAATCTGATTTTATCAGCTCACTACCACCCAAAAGCAAGGGTGCTACTTTCCCCCACTTTGGTGAATCTTGCTTTGCTCCAGCTCTGTTGTTTGCTGGACTTTGTCAATTGGCTCAATTCCCAGAATAAGATGGGTTAATAAGCAGAAAGTTTGTTTGTCAGCATCTGAGCAAGGGCAGAGCCTTTGAGTGAGGTGAACAGAAATTCCCATCCTTAGTAGTGGTGAGTGATTAGATGAGCTCTCGTGGTCTCACACAACATCACCTTTATTCAGGCAACAATTAAATGTGTCTGATCATATTGCATGCAGAAATAGTGGCTCTGTTGAGAAAATCACCCTGTCTTAGACTAGCTCTGCACATACCTGGGCTGATCTTTTGTTAGCCTGAAGAAGGGCCAGTCCCTTCATCCCTTTCAGACTCTGCTCTCTTGCTATTTAATTTTTCTGCAGTTTTGTGATTTTTCATCTGGGTTAGTGTAGTGTTCTCTTCTAGTAAGGTGAATTAGTTCGAAGGGATTGAGTGATGGAGCAGGTAAGGCAAGAGGAAAGATAAAATGAGAGGTATGAATGGAAATGCATCCTTGGGCATTAGTGTGCTGCTCATTTGGCTCTTACTGTCTCATTGCTCAGATACCTGATAGGGAGCTGGGTCTGGAACCAGGACTGAACCAGGACTAAGATCAAATTAAACCAGCAGAAACAGTTCTTGTGGATTAGAGAACCTAAGGAGCCAGACTACCCCTCAGAATGGATGAGGGGAATGGCAGGAGCAAACAGCTCAGAGTAGAAAGGAAAGACCGGTCGCAAATTTTGGCAACATTTGGCATCTCTGTACCTTTTCTGTCCTGTTGCAGTGCTTGTGTGTGTAAAACTCCAGGCATTAAATCTGTTGTCCTCACTGCTTCTTAAAGGAGATATGAAATAGTTGTCTTCCAGACTGAGTCTGTGTCTTTGGGAAAGAAAGGAGTGTCACATGTTGTGTTCATGGCCCTGGATTTTTTTCCTTCTAGTTTGTTCTACACATCACGCTGCATAATGATTGTGGGCAGATCTGAGAGTGTGATCTGAATATAGGACATGTTTTTGAGTAGAGGACATGTAAAGCAGTAACTGCATCATGGAAACTTAATTCTCCCTTGTTTTCTAAAAAATCATTAATCTACCGTAGCAGCTGCCTATCAGATACAGGTGTACAGGTCTTTGTGACCTAGAATTTCATCTGCCAGTTTGCAGCCAGTTGAACAAGTATCTGGTAACACAGCCCTTTGTACATGGGATGGGTTGGTTCATTGGCTTGTTTTGTAGGGAGGCAGCAAGGTGATGTCGTTGGTCTGTGCTTTTCTCTGAGTACCAAGTTCAAAATGGACGTGGTAAGGAGTATGGCTAGAAATGGGAAAGGAATATGACTAGAAATAGGAAAGAATATCAATATGACTTTCAGGTCTTCACAAAATTCCTTATGTTCAGGGTTCAGGCCAGAGCACCTTTAACAGAATTTACAAAAATTTCTTGACCTTACCTACTTTCTTCATACCCACAAGAAATGAAAATACTTGGATGGATTCTTTGCATTGATCAAACAAGATTCCAGATTTTTCATTAAATTACTTTGCCCATAGTTATTTTTTAAATCCAGTTTATGGAAGTCCTGAAAGAGCTGTTACCCAGACTAATACTGTTTGCTTCCAGAGAGGGCTTCTTGAACACTGCAGTTCAGCATTGTGTAAGGAGGGTTCACTTGTCTTGGTTCCCTGAAGCTGACAAAGTGAAAACGAATGCAGTTTTCTCATGAGGTGAAAGCAAAAGACAGAAAACTAGTTGCACTGCTGAACCCTTAGGGAAAAAAGGAAGAAAACTAAAAAAAAAATTATTAATCTCTAGTTTTCTACAGCCTACCAGTAATAACAAAAATGAGCATTTCTTAGTATAATAACTTTTCTGGGTTTTTTGGTATGTTTAAGAACTTCATCATGTTTTTGATATGCAAGTCCTATCATACCTCTGAAACTTTTCATGTTGATTGGTATAATGTCTGGAGTTGAGAATACATTTAGATCCAAAATGTTGCTCTCTGCTTTTTCATGGTGGAAAGCAAGACTGTTTCTATAATAGGGTATGTTTCCATAGGACAGTTGAGCCACTTTACTCACTGAAGAAAGGGCCATCTAGCTTCTTCCTTACTCCTACAAGCAGGATTTCATTCCATCACCCTTGTGTCAGCTCTGCTAGCTCATTTGACATCTCTGATTTAGCTCACTAAACTGGCAGAAAACTAACCCAGCAAGATAGGGAGTATGTATTTATCTTTTTTTAGCCAGTTTAGTGAGCTCAGGTGGCTTAAAAGCATGCAGGAGAATCTGGGGGCCACTGAAAGGAAACAGCAGGAGCATTGGTGCTGGGAGAAAAGGCAGGACTGCTCCTTTTGGCAGTACCGAGCTGTTAGCCTGACTCAGCCGTGTTGTGAAAGCTCACCCTTAGGTAATAATGTTCACACTACAGGTTGACTGACAGTTCTTCAAATAGTAGCCAGAAGGGAGTTACCAGCTGTACCTGGTTTGTTTTTGTAGGGTGGCCTTGTCTGTTTTTGGTGTGTTGTATTTTGAAACAGATACTTATTCTATTCTAATTGTGTTTGCATGAAAACATTCTGCAGAAAAATTACGTATGCAGGGTGGACCTGCCTGGGAACTTGATGTTGAGCAAGTGGGTAAGGAACCACAGAACCTGGAAACATTTGTACTTTAGCTTCTGGGACAATTCACCTGTTGGATCTGGGGAAACTCAGAAACCTTTGTGCTTCTAGTCTGCTGAATGTTGCTGGCTGGAAAGCCTGAGCAAAAGAGTGGTCTTTCATCTTTAAACATCAGGAAGTTTTTATTAGAAGATCTGGTAACCCCTGTTAACATATCTTACACATCACCATGGATCTTGAGTGCTCATAAGCCTGGAGTTCCCTTGAAACCTTGGCTGCGGAGTTTGAAATCCACTCTGGCTCCCCAGGGCCTCTGCAGGAGGGGATGGTTGCCATCTCAGGAAACAGGAAATGCTCTTTTTCAAAAACTGCCCATCTGCCTTTGTGCTCTTCGAGCTGGCATGATCCTACATGGATGTTTTGTTGTTGTTTTTACAAAATGAAGTGCTTTGTTTTCAGCTGGGAAATGCCATTTCTGTGCAGAGTTTAGGGAAGGGACTAAGGTACAGTGTAGACATAACATAAGCATTCGTAGCCCTCGGACAGTTTCACATCAGGAACAGCTGGTGATAAAACTTACAGGCACTCTGACCTTTCTTAATTTTCTCCATGTATGATAAGAATATGGTACAAAGTCCTGGCAGAATTTTTTTAAAAACAAATTTTAAACATTTTTTTCAAGTATTACATTACTAGGCTTTTTTCTCTTTGCTTTGTGGGCAGCGTTAATGCCACTTTTTGGTGCACATGCAAACATTTGGGCATTTCATTGAAAGATGCGGCCAAAAACATGTCAGCTGGACTATCTGTTGCTCTTGTGTCTTTGTAAATGAATATTTTGACATGGTGGGGGTCTTTTAGCCTTTGTAAACAAAATGCTTCTGTTCAGAAATTTTTATTTATCTCTTTTTCCTCCCTCCAAAATAACTTCTGCCCTGCTCTTTGGAGACTTTAAAAGAATTATTCTAGTTATTTTTTTGTGCTGATACTTCAATTTTTTTTTCTAATGGATCTCCACTACTGTTTGTGTAATGTGAAAATGCAATTAAATGTTAAAGGACTGAAGCCAGAAATACTAAAAATCTGTGCGTATTTAATGCTATTTATGTCAATGCCTTTAAAATCAAGGAATTTAGAGATAATATGTTGAAGTGAACATGTTGTTTACACACAAGTCAAAAGTAAACATGAAGTTCCATAGTGTAGTTTCTTCCACAAAGCTGGCTTTAGAATAAGGTTCCTAGAAATACTAAACCAGCTTAAAGCACAAAAGTAATCAGAAAATAACACTTTAATCCTAGTTAATCCACATTATTTACCTATGTGCTATAAATAAAAAATAAAGTTATGTAGTCTTTTAATCATCTGTGTGGAGATGGTTATTCATGAGAGATGTCTGGTCCAAAGATCAGCTACTGTGCTGGTTTTTGCCATTTCTGAGGACAGGTTAAATGGATTTATGTTTTAATTTTGAGGGAACTGCCTACTTCTTAACTTAGTTGGTTGGTTGATTTTAGATCCCTTTAGTAAATCTGAGATCAGAAGATGATACTAATATAATGGAATTGTATTGTGTAAGTCAAAAGCAGTTTTTTCAAGGAGTTATGGAAGCAGATATACTGTCTTTGTTTTATTGAATGATTTGTTGGTATTGCTTTTGGATGTAGGTTTTCCTGTTTTAAAATATTCAGAACCTTTGTGTATCAGTTTTAGGTATGTTTATAAATTTGTGCTTCTTACTGCAAAAAAACCCAGAGAGTTTTTTCTTCTTTTTATGGGGAAACAAAACATGCCATGTCCAGAAATACTCTGCAAGCATGTGTCAGAAATGCAAAAGCAGCAGTGGATAAAGTTTTCTGCTCAGAATTGACATTATACAGTCACGATGACATAAGATTGCCAGGCTGCTGTCTAGAAAATAACTTTAAAAAAAGTGGGGAGGGAATCTTTTTTGAACCACAATATTTATAAGCCTTCTGTTGGAATCTTAGATCTTGTGATTTAACTTTCTGTATCAGCTGTATTGTGCCTGTATGCTATGCAGGCATAAGTATCAGTGTATCTATATAACTTTGTGTGTGGTCTCTATGTTTTCAATTAATCCTGCTTAAATTTGTTTCAGAATTAGTGGGGATTTCCATGCCTCTGAGAGGATCGTAGCACTCTAAGTATGAAATTATTATTTCTTAGGAGATTTCTCATAACTGCTGTATAAAAGTTACCTTAAATGAGTTTTATCCTATGCATTAATTCTTCTCCCACAAAGTATTAACTCAGCTTTCTGGCACTTTCAGAGTTTCTAGAAGACATAACAAAAAAAGAGTTCATAATAACTAACTTGAATGTTGTAAGCAGCTGCTCACTTGAAGGCTAGTTATTGAGATGAGATGTATGGATCATGTGCTCATCACAGTGCATTCCCACAGCAGACAGTGAGACAAAGTGCAAGTGGCCCTAATATGGGTAGACTGAGTGATTGATTTATAAATTTTGCAGTGGGATTTTCCCCTTTTCTACATTATAAAAAAAAAAATAAATAAAAATTCATGTTTCAACATAGCTGAAATGTTATCAAGAGAGCATGAAACACACAGTGTTCCCTGGAACAGTTTCTCAGGGATGTCCTTGAGGATCTCCTCCTTCTTCTACCCTTCTAGAACAGCCCTGGGTGTTTCCCCTCATTATTGCAGTGGCCTCCCATGCTTTCATTCCTGGTGACCAACCTCAGCAGTATTTGCCAATTGACCAAGCGGGCCAAGAATAACAGAGCAATGAGTTTTTCCTTCAGCTGGGGCATTATTCTTTGTCTTTTTTTTACTACCCAGCTACAGATGGTTATAGTCGGTAAGTTTCTCCAAGTCTTCTATCTCTGTGACAGTTTCAACCACATTTGACAACATTTTCCTGCCTTATCAAGGACAGTAGATGGGTCGTGTGAATCTAATTCCTTAGGAAACCAACTTAAATTTGCATTCTAACATAATTTGCATTTATGTAGCAAGCTTCATATGCAAATATCAGGCTATGAGCACCTCACATTTTGACTGGCAAATAATTTTAATGCCTATTGGACCTACTGACATGCAAGTTACACAGCGTAACCAAAAGACTGAATAGGTAAACCACGCAGCAGGTTTTTAAGTGGTAGGAAAAATCCTTGTGCTCATCAAAGTGGGTTTCAGTGTGCTGTTTGCTTTCTAGACAGGATTACCTTTAGAACCACATCACAAATAGCAGGAGGAGAGGAGTCCTAATGTCATAGTTAAGTGAGGATAGTGAAATAATCTTAGTTTTGTAGTGGAAAGCTGAATGTTACAATAAATGTTTACCTTTTGAACCACAACTGAGTCTGTAATCTGAGATAGATTTTATAGATTGGGTAACTACTGACAAGAAAATGATATTGGTAAAATGTGTTAAAGGGGATGTTTCTTGCCAGCACTACTCTGTGTGATCTGTAATATTGCCTTTGTCTGAGTTTGTTGGTATTACTGATGTTTCCCCAAAGCCTTTTACCGCTTATCAGGAACTGGAGATGTAAAGACTTCTCTTGTTTTGATAGTAAGCTTTTCATCATCCTTGCAAGAAAACTCAGGGAGGATTGTGAAGATCATGACCGTCATATTCTCATCAAAGGTAAAGAAGAGAAAGTTAGGCAAGAGAAACAGAAAAAATAAAGGCAAGCGATGTTGTCTTTATCGGCCTCCTTTGGAAAAGCAAAATGGATCTAGTGGGACTCTGTAATCATAGAAGAAAATCTAGCTTACAAACTGATGCTTTTTTTTGCACTTTTTTTGCATACCGGCCTATCCATACAGTGAAGTTAGATTATGTGAAGTGTAGACATCTTCCAACTGCCCAGGGCACAGATTTGAGAGTGAGGTGGAAAGAGATTATATAAATGAATATTAAACTGCTCTAAAATTTAAGGAACTTTTTGTTTTATTCGTAACCTTAAAACAATGTATTTATTCTGTGAGATAATTGAGCAGGTCTAGATGTCCATGACAATCATCTATCACTCAGTGATTATGTCTTTAAAAAAGAAAGAGAGCTAATCATCTTATAAAAGTATGTTTATTTCCCCAGAAAAATGTGATTTACTTGGGCTTGGAAGATTACGTTTGTTTTACTGTTAAGAGGAGTGGCTTAACTGGCAGATGAAGTGAGTGACAGGAAGAATTAAAGGTTCTCTAAGAATGTCAAGAGCTGTCACTTTATGCATGTAGAGGCTGGCCTATGGCATCCAATCTATGCCTTCTAGGCCGTTTGGGTTTTTTTTAGGGCCAATATTCATGATAAATGCTAACATGCAATAGATATGCTGGGGATTTATCCACAGAACAGTATCAGTTGAACATAGGAAGAGCACTGAATAGTTTTGAGGTTCTCCTTGAGGCACAGGCACATGCACTCAGATAAGCGCAGTTGTTGGGTCAGAACAATTAGAAGATATACATTTCTCATGTGCAGCTTTTACTTTCAACTTTTTCCTTAAAAAATGATTGAACATGTCATCAGTTATAACTTGGATCTATACTGTTGATTGCTTCAGTCCCAAGGATATATTGAATACCTAGTAAGTCAGATCACCTGCTTGTTCTGATAGCACAACTAGATAAGAAAGGCGTGGCAGTATCTAAGGTAATGAACTGTAAAATGGGATTTTCAAGTAGCAAGATGAAAAAGTTAGATCTATGGAAAGATATGCTGTGGTGAGGAGGTTCAGTATTTTTGTGGACTACTGAGAAAGGCTAGCATGCACATGTAATGGAGGAGAAAGTACTTGCATGGATGCATCACACAACTAAATCAGAATGAGATTATTTCTTAGCATTTCTTATGTTTGACATGAAAGTTTCAAAGTTAAAACCAAAGTAAAATAACATTTCATCTTGGGGCATCCTGGGTCATGGATGTATTAATTCTGCAGCTTGTTTTGAATACGACTGTGGACCTGGAGGTAACAAATAGTAGAGGGATAGTTAGAGAGATGAGAGATGCTGTGGAATGTCCATCTTTGGAGCTCAAAATTCAGCTGGACAATGTAAGGAACATAGTTTCTTTCACTTTGAAGTTAGCCCTGCACTGAACTGGAGATTGGAGTAGTGTGATCTCCAGGATTACTTCCAACCAAAATTTTGCTATGAATCCTTGACTTGGGATTCATCGGCTTTCTGTAAGAGTTGAGCAACTCTTAAAAGAGATCCATATAAATGGGGGGTGGAGGAATTCGATTTAGCCTCAGTGAAGTGGCTGGAGATGGAATTGGATTTAAACTCTAAGGATCTTTTTGTTTTAGGATTCAGGAAATCTCTGAAAGAAATCAAACTTTTAAGAGATTGGAAATACAGAAAAGCACAGAAATAAAACACTTTTTGCAAACTTAAAAGTATGTAGATTTGTGATATGGAAATTCTACAGGAACCTCTAATCCTCTCACATTGTTTTTCTGTTGATATCTTCCTAAAAGATTTTGCTCGGGGAAAAAAAGATTTTCCATAGGGGAGTTTTTAATCTATGGTTTCACTGTGATCTTCGTAGTGGGATGTGGGTTGAGAAGACTCTGACAGAATTTTTTAGGAAAATCAAGACTCTACATTAAGATTGTCTGCAGAAGGATGGGATACCGAAATCAGACTGGGTGGCAATTTGGAGTGCCGCTCCCATAATCTTCAGTGGCATGTGCTGTAGTTGGATTTGTGATTCCTCTTAATTGGGAAAGGACTGAACCTTGTTGCTTCATGTCTGTAAATGCAGAAACATTCAGGATAATGTTTACTTTGTTACAGTTTCCCCCCTGCCTTTTACAAGTTTGAAGAAATTAGTGTTTCAGAATTCTCATTGCAGGGTTTATATAGAGTTTTTCATAGTTTGTCAGGAGAATTAGAGAAGATACTGGTTATGTTCTACTCCTAATCAAAGATTTATATATAAGACCCCTTAATACGCTGTTGAAACTCAATATAAGGCTGCCAAACACTTACCAGACCTCTGCCTTAGCATGGGCTTACACAGACTTCCTTCTCATTCACCCTTATGCAGCATAAACTCTTAAACTCTTGTTTTTCTGGAAGTTGCAGCTGTGGAGAACCTTTTTGCTGATATATTGAGGTTTTTTAGGGGATATTATTAGCTTGTTGAAATGAAACTGCTGTTGATATGAAAAGCTTTAATATGAAACCAGGATGAGGTGACCTGGAACTAGGATGACTTCATTGTTTTGCCAACTATATATATTTTTGTAAGGCTATTATGTCTTGGCCATGTGCATATAGAAGCTAATGAGGATTAATATAGCATTAATATTAGACAGAATGATTTTAAGAAAATAGAAGAACCAACTATTCATCAATGTCCCATCTGTCCCATTGAAGAGGACGACAACTGGCCAGTGTCTTATGGATCATTGAGTGTTCTGTTCATCACCAGTGGAAATAGTTAAATTACTTACAGTGTACAATCTATTTGGGGCATGTGGAATAGTTGATCTTTAAAGTTCCTTTCCAACCCAAACCATTTTGTGATTCTGTGCTCATTAGCAAAGATTTCTAAAGATCTTCCCTCTGTCCTGTCTCCTGTTAATTGTCTTGATCCCATAAGACCATCACAATTCCGTGTTTTGGGTACTGCCATCAAGGCTCCCTGGCATCACCCAACTGCAGTCTCCAGCTCACTCATTTGTTGGGAATTGGCTGGTAAATGGAAGCTGTGAGACCCTGACAGTGTGTGCTGTAGAACTAAGCAGGGCTGGGAGAGGCTGAGCAAAAACATATTTCATCCCTGCTGAAGAAGCTGGAGGCTATTTAAATGAGTCTGAGAGAAGAGCAGGACTCAGAAGAGTAGTACGATCAAATCTCTTTGCATGGAAGGGCGATCGTAGGGACTCCTGAGACAGATGTTCAGAGGGGAGAGGGAATTACAGTATTTCTTAACTACCTCCCTAGATTGAAAGCACTGCCGCTATTGATGGACCAAAGCCTGAAGTTCTGTTAGTTTATCCTGGAGCAGGGTAACTTAAAATTGGTGTGCCTGGCCTTTCTTCCTTATCTCAGGGAGAGAGGAGAAGATTTATGAGTAAGAAAGAGGGAAGAAACTGCAGTAAAACCTCGACGCTTCCGCAGAGTTATTCTCTCCTGTTTTCCGATCCTACTAATCCTCTCTTAAAACTTTTTGTCTTTTTGCTGCCAAGTAGAAGCCAGAATACTCTTTGTTTTTGCCATCTCTATGGAGGGTAAAGAAGATAAGGACAGGCAACAAAGAGTTAAGCAACTAACTGAAGTATAATGGAAAATAGCTGTCTTCCTTTTGAAGCTGAAGGTGACATTTGAAAATCCATGTATTTGGTAGCTAGTTACTGCTTGCTGTGTTGTATGTGCATCAGAGGATTCTTACACAGACCAGAATAAATGGCAATCTACATTATAGAAGACTCAAAAATATATTTACAGTTGTTTTTAATTTATTAAACTGAGGGTGGGCTAGACTTTTAAATACTCTCTGTTGATCAAGAGACTACACAGCTTGAGGTTAACAAAATGCTGGAAGAGGAAAGAGTATAAATAGAAACACCACTTCCTTGTTGAGTAGAAGCCAAACTTGTGGTTGAACCTTTCTATATGAGAATTCACTGAGGTCCAGACAGGCAGCTGAATGCAGATTTATTAAGACATCAAAAATTCTGCATTCTAAGGGTGGATGTACATAGTACATACTAAAGACTGGGCTGGGTATTTCTTTCTTGGGAACACCTGAATGCAGTTCTTGGAAAAAGAAGATGCCAGTGGAACTCAGAGAATGTTTGTGTAAATCCAGCACCAGCTCAGTGAAAGGAGAAATGTATATCTGACCTTTCAGTGCAGCACTGATTATTTGGGCCTGAAAGAAGCTTAATATAACTTAACAACAGCCTCCCAAGACTGAGGATTTGAAATATGGGCTAATCTGGACATAAGATAAATATGCCTACTGCCTTTTTTTCAAACTTGAAATACTTTTCAATTGGTAAGTAAGGGAATATTTTACAGCAATAACCATGATTATTTTTTCCTGATAAGTTTTCCCAGTAATGTTCTGCGTATTACAGATTATGCTGCTGATGTTTAAACCATATTACACTGAATGAAGTGTTCTTCATTTCTAATTCATGTAGATATTAAAAAGTGTCTGATGTTTTTTGATATATGACATAGATTTATTTTCTACAGGAATTTTATTACTAAAACTTTGCACAATGCTTAAACCAAGGGATATATGAGCCAGAATCTTATTTTTTTGGATAAAATGATTCATTTTGTCTTTTATCTCTCAATTAAAATGCATCTTTAAACTCGCTCTCTTTCAAACAAATTAATTAAAGAAATCTTACAGCCTATATTTTTCCAGGATGTTAGGCTAGATCATTATGGTGGTCCCTCTGGCCTTATCTACGAACATATTTGCAGTTCAGCTCTGATGAAAGGGAGCAGAAATCTGGTAGCCCTTCTTACTAAGGTCATGCATTTGTGATCTGTTTCCAGAGCCAGATTTCAGTTGCTTAGTTTGGCAAAACCCTAATTATATACGTAATTAGATCAAGATTGTGTAAGAGGAATTGTTTGTGTTTAGGTTGTTTTTTTCCCCAGGGTGTTTGGTGAGGAGGGCTGGATTGGTTGTTTGGGTTTTTCCTCCAGTCAAAAGCTGTAAACAAGAATGTGTGAAGTGTTCAGTATAACCCACATTAGTTCCTGCACCCAAAGGTCTGTACCCTACCCTTATGGATGGCTATCTATTTGGTGTTTAGCTTCATCTCCCTTCCTCATGTCTATCTAGATAGGAAGAGAAGATTTCAGGGTTGCAGTGGAGAAAAGGAAGAGCCAGATCAGAGGGAAACATTTGAAAGGCTGAGCCTGAAAAGGGAAGACAAGCTGTGACTTCCAGGGAAGAGATTAGACTGTAGGTCAGTGGGAAACCAAGGCAAGCTGAACAAAAAACTCTCATCCACAGCAAATGTACCAAAAATATCTCTTACTGTCCTCTTCGTTTATCTCTTAACCATTTTTATGCTTCCCTGAGACAGGGTGAGTTTACAAGACCTTTAATAATTTCTGTTTGTAGGACTCCATGTCATTAAAAATGTAAACTAATGGTTTGACATTATTTATTTTCATGGTTGTTACTTATTGTCTTATAGGTGCTTGCATATTGTGTATTTCACAATAGTGGGGGTGGAAATGAAGATTAACTGACACCCCACCTCCTTTGCTTTCCTACCTCCCCCCCCCCTTTTTTTTTTAAAGCTGTTGTGAATACAAGTGCTTTGGAGTATTTTAGGTAGGGAATTACTAGTTTCCTGAGAAGCATTTTTCTACTCCAGAAAAGGTCTTGGAAAGCGTAGATGTTAATGGAATTAATAGATATTAAAGACCCATGACAAAGATGATGATGATTCTCAGCATACACTGTTTGGAATAATACTTGGGTATTAAAAAGTAGACACGATGACTAGCTATTACTGCTTGTTTTCATAAAAAGCTTTACCAAATATTGCACTGTACTTGACCAGTCAGACCTGGGAGACCGATGACAGTGTGGAGCAAACATACATGGGCCTAGGTGTCATTGACTTTTCAGACTAACTGGGCACGGGCAGAAGCTGGCTGCTGTTCCCAAAGGCTTCTGCCATGTGCACTGGCTCTAAGTAAACCTCTGGAGAAAATGGAAGAGGACAGCTAAAACCAAACGAGTTAAACTATGGTAACTTAAAGCCTTCCTTTTAGAACTGCTGTTGCCAAACTCTTTAAGGAGTTAAATAATTTAAATAATTGACACAGATTTGTTCCTGGGTTTTGCAGCCCACTTCTCAATGTTTTTCTCTTTACTTGTGTTCAAAATTGTAAAATGCAAATATGGTAACAGAGTTTCCCCTTTCTCAGGGAATCATAACTTGATTTTAAGAAGAACTGAAGACTTATTCTATATAAAATATGAATGATTTTAGTGATTTAATAGTGGTTTTTTACTTTGCCAGGTGACACAGTTGATGATCGAAGTAGAGAATCAAAGGATAAAACTTCATTTCCAGAGACCAGACCGATGTACAACCAACCTCCACAGGTAGGAGACTATTACCTTACACACACGATGGAATTTCCATAGCAGCTCATTTAATATCCTGCAGTAGATGGTGTCACCATATTCTCATCTTCCATAGGCTGAGTGACTACTCAGCCTTCCATGTCATCTGTCATAAAAGCAGCACTGCTACTGATTAGATGGCAATAATAACAAGATGACTGCTATTGATTTGAAATAGAAATAGTATAAGGCTGAGCTATATTGCTGAGTATCTTATTTTTATATCTGAGTTGTGCAAGCATGAAACTGTAGCTAGAATATTAATGAATTGCATCGAAGCATTAGTGTGGTAAGTAGTGATGGAAAATATCACACTTTTACGTATTTCCACAACTACCATTGTAAGTAATGTGTTGTAAATGTGTGAGTATGGACTGTCCTTGTGGTGTGTTTCCTTTCTGTTTCACTACTATGTAGCTGTAAATCCACATTTCTTTTTCTCTGGTATATTTAATATTTGATACATGTTTACCAAAGAGGGCTTTTCAGACTATTTCTGCAAATGATGTAAGCATATTTTCCTCTCCTCCTCTGAAAATGTTTTTGCACTAAGTATGAGCCTCTTTTCCATTGCTGTATAGTTTTTGATATTTGCAAGATAATTGTGAGACATTTGGCTTGTACTTTTTGTGTTTTTGTGGTGTTTCATTTTTTTGCTTAATCTGTACTGTCTCTCTTGCCCATATCTAGCCTTGGAACTAACAGTGTGTGTCAGTCTGTCTCTTTTTGTTGCCATTTCAGTGTTTGTTATTGCTAAGTCCCTTCGTATATCAGAGGTGAAAATGTTGCAGCTCAATATATGTGTGAGATCTGCATGTGCTCTATCAGAAATCTTTAATTTATTGTAAGTAATGAATGGTTTTGTGGAAGTATGAATTAGTTCCAATTAATCACGAAGTTTTAGTCTGACTTTTGGCGCATCTGAGCCAGGGTGTTTTGCAGCTAAAGTCCTGCAGTATGGGGCAGCATAATTAATCTATGTTGTAGTTGCCTACTGCACAGACACAGTTTCCCTTGATGTGATGTTCTTGCTGGATATGGTGAACTGCCAGTTATTGCAACATCAGTGGTTAGTTCAATTCTGTGAAATTTCAGGAATAGAGGAATTTATGTAGATTTTGATTTTTATAGGTTAGAAGGAAGAAGCAAAGTTTTCAAAATAAAATAGGAGATATCACAGTGAAAATATTTGTTTTCACCTTTCTATTAAAAGACTTACCTGTCACAAAACTGCTTGTATGAATTGGCTTGCGAAGGCATTATTTAAATTAAGATCCAGCACTCGGTAGTATCTAGCCTATTCATTCCAGTCTGGATTTCAGTTTTTGGACTTCACATTTACTCAAAGGAATTCCCAAGTTCTCAAATGAAGTAGAGAAACTGAGAAACATAGAAATTAAATGGATAATTCTGACCATTAAGAAAGCAATATTCCCATTTGTAGCGGTGAGTATATTTTTATAAATTTGTGGGAGAGCTCTACCAATTTAGAGAAACTAGAAAAGCATTATATTACATATTCAATATGTCACTGAGACATAGAACATCAATTGAAATAATAACCTGGTTAGCATTAAAATAATATACTTGATAAACACAGAGCAGTATGTTGTCAGATACTTGTTAGACTGCAAAGTAGCATCAGGTATTTGTAGTGTGGAACTGAACAAAGGAGCATTTAGTCCATCAGTTTCATCTTTCAATTGCTGGAAAATTGCTTTTATTTTTAAATATAAACTATTTAACAACTTATTAGATATAAACTTTATGGAACATGGAAAGCACTTCTGGAAGCACTTCTTTTTAAAGAATGAAATAGTACTTGTTTCATGGATCACTTCCTTATTCAAAAGGGAAACAAATTTGTGTTTGATTTTTTTGTAGAAAGTATTTTCTGGAGTATTTTTTGGTAACTGCCATCAATTTTCCATTTACTTAGATGCTATTGGATTCTTTGCTTAAAAATTTCTGAATTGTCAGGTACATATTTTTGTGTAATCCTGGACAAATGATTTAAACTAATGCACAAATAAAGGTTTACACCAAGAGCATCTTGCTGCAACTAGGAGCTTGTTACAGAACCTCTGTATGGCTGACTGCCATACCTGCAGTCAGTGTCATTTTCAGATGTTTCAATATTGCATTCATGTTAGAGGAACTGCAGATATTTAGAAACTTATTGGAGGAAGGGTGTTCTCAAAGGCCGATTTGAGGCCAAACATTCATCTTCTGCTTCAGGCAGTACGAACAGAAGCTTGTGTCCTCTCCATCTCCACAAGTATGGATGGAGGTTTGGGAGGGCCATCTCCCAATGCCCAATCACTCCTAGGGGGATGTGTTGTCCAGCAGGATAATGAGTGCTCTGGGCCTAATCAGGCATGTCTGATCCCACTGAAGTTGCTTCAGGCTCATGAACTAAAAGTCGTACACACATTTAAGTGCTTTTCTGGATTGGGTCCAAAATGGTTAGTGCTCTGCAGGGCTGAGAACTTAAATTAGTCTCTTTGTGACTGTGAGGTACAAAGCTTCTAATTTTAACTGCAACACCATCTTAGTAGAAAGAGATACTATGGTTTTCTTTTTTATGCTTGTGATTTTTCCATTATTATAGTACAATTTCCAGACAATTCCATCTTTATCTGCTTTCACTGGGAGTTTGAGGTTATAGAAAATAACAGAATGGAATGGTTAGCTTTGATATATGAAGAGTGCTAGAAACCCCAGTAATGTGGTGGGTTTATTTTTAATAATGAGCTATTCCATTGGTAAAGCAAATTAGTGTGACCATGTATTTTTGCCCTACTGTGAATGCAATTATGTAGCATATCTATTAGGAGACATAAAAAAATATTTTTGACAGATGGTATGGCTGTGAATTAGGATTTATGAAGATTATTGTGTGTCTGGTGTCCAGGACACCTGGGATTATTACATTGATGTAAGACACAACAACAAAAAAAATTACGTTTCTGATAATCGCTGCAGTGTTTTGTATCTCCCTACTGTCACCTTAAGAAGCAGCTCATGTTTATTTGATATTGCACTTCTTGATAATATAACATGCGCTCTTTAGCCAACAGATGTCAGCAGATTTAATGGGTCAAAACTGTACCAGTGTGTTAAACTACCAAAAATGAGAGCTGTCTTTAGATTGTAAATTAAGATTTTTATCTTGCTGTGTCTTCTTTTTTTGTTTTTTCTTTATAGTCCTAATTCTTCCTCAAATACTTAAAAGTCATTGCCTTCTATCTAAGGAGCTTGTTATTCATTTCTAGGGCACGAGAGAATCTCCCAAGGGATTGCTTAGTCCATAATTATCTAATTTATATGTTGTTGTTACAGCCACTCCTAATTATATACCTTGCTGTGATACTTATCATCTTATGACTTAGTTTTCTTTATGAATTGTAATAGTTCTGTTATGGTTCTTTTGACCTTTTCATAATTTCCTACTGAAATCTGAGAACATACCAGATAGAAAGCCCATGTTTCCTGAATTAAATTCAAAATTATCTGTGGTTTTCTGTATATAGATAATGATGTGTACCATTTTGGGCAAGTATCTAAATATATTAGAAAAAAT
The DNA here is from genome assembly GCA_035221455.1 of Xenops minutus. NCBI lineage: Eukaryota > Metazoa > Chordata > Aves > Passeriformes > Furnariidae > Xenops > Xenops minutus. Next base: position 24,892,526 of record JAWWEE010000074.1, read on the forward strand.
ACTTTTATGTCTGAATTGGCAGATATCCTCCTCATTAAAGTCATCCTTTGTAAAGCTGCTATGTTAGGATTCCAAATGGATGTAAATAACAGTTTCCTAGACAGCTGGTCAGGGGACATATGACTCAATTGAAAAGACAGAAATACTATGACATATAGAATATCAAGGAAGAAATAATGAGAGTTGTGAACATACCAAGTGGGGGAAAAGTAATTTAATTTTTTTTACCCTTCTAGTGAAATTAGCAAGTGTTGCTGAATTTGATAGACTTTTAGGATATCCTTTAGAGCAGCACAGCTGATATAATTCCAGGGCACGAATATATTAATGTTATCTTGTTTTCTTTTTTTTTTTTTTAATTAAAATTAATTGGTTCTACCAGACCTATTACTGCTTGGCTTTTACTGAAGCTTGGCTGTCTGGATGATTTTTTACAAGTTACTGGAAAAAGAGGCATTACTGATGCTGTCTCTGTTCAGTCACCCAGCTCTTAGTTTATGGTTCAGGGAGTCCTATATTAAAGCTCTCAAGAAGGGTGTTCTGAGCTAGATTCATTGCATCAATTTACATACCTTACATTTACTTTGGAGAAAGTGGCTTATACTTCAAAATTATTGTGATCACATTATCTGTGATTAGTTTGCTCTCTTTTGACAAAAAACAGTGTCTATAGAAAATGTTGCTGCTTAGTTCACCTTTTTTTTTAAAAAAAAACTCTTATAAGGTAGAATTCTAGCCATGGCCTGGTTAGATTAACTGCTTGTCATATGTCATATTAACTCTAAGATCTTCATTTTTATCTATAAAGCTCTTAAAGCATGTTGGTCCATATTTTCTCTCTTCTTAATTGCGTATGTAAGCAATAATCACTTAATGAAATTATCCGCTCTTAGAAGGGACTGGAATAAGACTGTCTGCAGCAAGTCATCAAGCATGTACTTTTCTCTGAATGTTGGTGCCATCGTAAGAAAGACCTTATGTTTTACTCAACTATCACGCACAGTCATAAGCTATGAGAAGTGAAGTTTTAACATTACCTTTGAAGAAGCATGACCCGTTTTTAGTATTGGCAGCTGCAGTGGACATGATCTTTGTTAGCTTCCTTCATCCTTTGCATGTATAGTAAATAGCTGGCAGGTTTTTTTGGGGATCCTTGTGCAGCCACAGATCAAAAGTACATATGAAGCAGAGCTGCCATATGATAAGAAAGGCACAGTATACGGTTGTGATCTTACTGAAAACAAAGGTAAATAGCCCATTCAGCAAAAAACCCCCCAACTATTACATATTACAGCTATTGCATATTACAACTATTACTGTGCAATAGCATATTTACTTTATAAATCTTCATTATATTGTAATGTTCATATTGCTATCTGCTTGATAATTGACAAAAATATTTAAGAGGTCTTTCCATACTAGGAAGATCTCCAGAATGTATGGACCAGTGGACTTCTGTCTGCCCTCAACAGCTGGGCAACTCAGGGGGGAGGGGATAGTTTATGTACATAATATGGATGCAAATATTATGTATATGTGTATATGCATATAAAATTTAAACAACATGATCATCCATGAGAAAGTCTCTTTCTCATGTCATAAAGGATTACTTGCAGTGGCCTCACAAACAGTATTTTATGGATTCTGATTTGTGTGATCTATTGACCCAGAGCCAAACAGTGAGACCTGGGGGTGTCTTGTCAGACTATCACCTTAATGGTTTTTCAATTCTAAAGTGAATAGTTCGGCTTGTAATCTGTGTAACATGACACACAGCTGGGGTTATTTCAGATACTTAGAAATGATAGTAGCATCAAGAATGCAATGTCCATTGTCTTTTTCTTAAAGGGAAACATTGTCTTTTTAGATATAGGAAACTTGAGTGAGAATTGAGAGATGTGAATTGACAGGGTTGTTACAAACTTCCTCTCTGAACTTAGAAAACAGTTCATTTTTGAAAAAGCAATGTAGTGCTGTCTTACAAAGCACTTTTCTATAGCACTTTGCAAGTGTGACATACTGTTAAACCCTTTGTTTAACTTCAGTTGAGATTTCATAACAAGAATTGCAGAAGCCTTACAGTCTTTTAAGATGGGACATACTCTGTCTGGCCAGCAAATCATGTAAACATAATAAATTGATTGGAGCATACCTTCCTCCCACAGCCCTGCCTGTGAAGTCTGGAGTCAGTGCTGAGGTCAGTTTGTACAATTTGTGAGGTTTGAGCAACAGAAGATGAAAATCACATCCTGTAGGGGAAAAACAAGACACAATTGTGGAATATTTTTTTAATTTAGTGCTTATAAATAGCAATGTATGTATCCACATGTAGTATGTTCATTAAATAGTATAATTGGCCTGATTTGCAGCCTCTTCACACTGAGAGCTAGGCTTTAGTAAAGGAACATATACGTTGCATGGTGACTAAGGCACGTGCATCCAGAAGTATAATTTGCATACCTCCCAATTTAGTTTGGGCAGAGACTCGGTATATGCTTGTCTTAGTTGCGTGCTTATTCAGTTAAATGGGTTGGTTATTTGTAGCGGGAGATGCTCAAACTGGGTGCCCAGATGTTCCCATCATGTTTTTTAGCCTTTCTCTAATTCTAAGATCTTCTGACTAGCTTAATCCCCAGATAAAACTACTGATTATCCTATATCTCTTGCCCAAATATGTGTGGTTAGACTAAAAGCCAGTAATGCTGGTTCATTTTGCTGCTGTCAACAAATTGATTGCTCAGTCATCCTGTCTCTCAGAGCAGCCCTTCTGGGCTTTCCAAATAGTAAAATTGATCTAAAATGCGATGTAGATCATACATCACTTGATTATGTGAACACAGCCTGATGGTACAGTGATGTTTACAATGTGATGCAATAGCATAAAATGGTGGGTGAAAGACTGTAGTATAGAGTAGCTTATTAATAATTACTCTAAACGCCAAGTAAAATAACAATGTCTTTAGGTTAGTTGAACTGACGCTTTCAGGGGGAAAAGAATGACCAAACACAAAACTGATGACAAACAGTGGGCAATCCATTTTAATGGAAAGAAAGCATGACATGAAAACTGCCCCATTTCAGTCCAGAATGCTAATATTGATAAGACAGGAATATGTTTCTCTGTTCTTTCCATCAGTGTGGCTTGATCTTTTTAGCACAGTGGACTACTGCTGTAATTTTTGCCTTAAAAAAAAACAAAACAGAACTTCACAACTCTTGTCCTCCAGGAGAAGGACTGTGGATTGGGAAGCACATAGTCAAATTTTGTTCTAAAGCACTTTTTTAAAATACAAGATAAAATCTAAGTTTATTTTTTGAAATTTTCTTCCACAGTATTAAAAATTTTAAGAATATGTTTCTAGTGTTGTAATGCGATTAGTAGTCCTGCTTGATTAAATCAGATCCATGTTAAAAACCAAAAAAGTGCCCTTTCTTCCTCTTCATTGTGGTCCAATTATTTTCCATCCATAGAGAACCAGGGGGGTCAAAGAGGCCACCTTATTTGAAAGAAATGACCAATATTTGTTTCCTTTTATTTATTTTTTTGCCCTTTACTTCTTTAAGATTCATCACACTTTTTTTCCTGAATCTCAAAAGCCTGAGCAGTAGGTGCTAAGGACAACACAGTCTTGTTGCTGTTTGCAGACTGAAGCTTTACAAACTCTGGCTCCTGGTAACCTGTTTACTGAAGGTGGTGTTGACAAGTGCTCCAGCTACAGACTGTATGGAGTAAATGAAAGTCAAATATCCATCCTTCCTTTCTCTTACTGACTCAAATCTCTATGGAGAGAGCAGGTGGAAAGCTGTGTTAGGAGACACTTGCCTAATTCACATTTTTGGCATTAAAATATTTTAAATTTCTAAACAAGACATACTGCTAGTCTTGCCACGTGCTTGCAATTCAAGCAGCACAATAAAAACCTCAGAATGTATCACTTAATGTAGCAATTTTTATTCACACATCTGTGCAAGAATCCATTTATATTCTTCAAGACTGAGGAGAGAGACTGTTAGGAAGATCCAGGGGCTTAGTTACCCTAACAAACCTCTTGAAAGCATGGCTGAGGATGATGTTCTCAGGTATGGCTGAAGGAAACTTCACCTGGGTTCAGAATGGTAATTCTTTTCTGTTCACTCTACTTATCTCCTTTTCTGAAAACCAAATCCAAGATAATTTCCTTTTCCTTTCCTCTGATGGAAATTGTTATTTGTCTTTTTCCTCTTGTTCATGTTGACATCCTAGGGAGACATTTCATTGATCATGCTGACTCCCTCAGTTACTCAAGGAGACATTGTCTTTTCTTCAAAAAAAACCCTAATTTTGGTTTACACTTTTCCCAATTGTTTCTAAATCGCTGAAAAATTTATTGAATTTATTTTTGTGTGAAACCATATTTACTAAATATTTTCTTTCTATGTTTAATTGTCTAAGTTCACTTTTTTTTTTGGTTGACAGCTTTCTTTCACATTCAAGTCCTTGGATTTTCATACACTTAGTAGAATAATGAGAGAATGCAGTATTAACCCTCATTCTAGAGTTTCTGCTCCATGAGAATCTACCAACTGAGAGAAGCTGTCATCTTTTTTCTGCCATAGCAGGTAACCCTGTTAGAGCTTCTACAGTAGCAGAGGTTGGGAACAAGAGGTGGAGAGGCACATGTGCAGAGACCCAGTTTGTCTAAACTCCTGCTTTTCAGGACATCAGCTTCCCAAAAAATCCCCAGGATATTTTTTTCCTTGAAGCAGTAGAGACAGTCTCAGATCTTGTTGTCACTAACTGCATCGACTAAATGTAGCTGCTGAATTAAAGCAGATCATTTAAATACTGTTTATTTCAATATGCAATTTAAGTTTTATATTAAATTAATTTCTTAGTATATTCTCTGACTATATTGAAACTCACTTATCCGAGTTTTAGAGTACATTATGAAGGTAGCAGTGAAATAAATGTAAGTACATTGTGGTTCTGGATGACAGTGAGGTTACAAAACAAATCTATTATCAGCATTTATCAGACTTGTCTGTTCATTTTGCAATATATTGACTTGTCCTTCACTTCTGATTTTGTGGATGTGGAATGCCCTGCTGGATGGCTAGTGCTGCCTGCATTTTCAATTACAGTTCTTCTGTTTTGCAGTTCATTTTCATGAACTTTTTAATCTTCCAGCATACATGCTACAGAAAAAAAGAAAAGAGGAATCTGGCCTAGTTAGTACCATTTCCTGGCCCTGGCAGAAGCACAGTGTGCTGAATATTGTTCGTGTTGCTTATTATAACATATGAGATCTTTGCTATGAATAGCTTGCATAGTACTTTGAAGGAACAGGAACTAAACCACTCCTTACTGAACCCACACCTTTCTCTTTCTTCTAAGATAATTCTTATCAAAATGTTTATGTTGCAGAGGGGAGCGTTGTCCAAAATTCACCTGCAGAGACAATGCCCTGAAGCTCAGAGGGCTCTAGAGAGGCAGTGCGAGGCAGGAAGAAGAGAAACCCTCCTACTGAGGCAGTATAAGTGCTGATAGAGCTCTTCTATTATCACACTCTAAAGTGCTGGAAGGGGTTGGGATAAAGAAAAGATAAGAGCATAATTGCTTTAGTCAACAGTGTGAAATTAAGACTTAGAATTTTTAATAAATATTTAGAATCCTTTTCTGCTTCCTTCTTATTTCTGCTTTCTCTGAGCTTTGCAGTCTTTTTTTTTCATGTTGCATCTTATCCCTGTTTTTTACAATTTTATAGTTTCTCATTATATATGCCCATGTTTGAGATGTTCTAGTTCTCCATCTTCAAACAATTATTGAATGAAATAGATAATAGGAGTTAGGAATAGAGGAATAAAAGTAGGAATTTGAAATAAAAATATCATTATACAATTTTGGCTATATTAAGTTCAGTATATATTCTAAATTTATCACTAGCCCCCCACAAATATTTCCTGTGCCAAATTGTTTTATAGGAGACTGAGTAAAAATAGAACCGTCATCTTGTACTGCCTTGAGATTGCAAAACTGTTAACAAAAAAACCCAGTGTTTTTCTTCTAGGATGAACAAATGAGATATTTGGTGTAGGCACTAGATATGAAGTCTTTTGTGGTATTTAAGAATACTATTCAGGGTAGAATTACATTCTAAAGTATTTCATAAATAAAACTCACAGGCATTCTAGTATTTGCTAGGGTAGTTAAACTAACACACTTTAACCGTGGAACATCCCGAGTATCCAAAGTTCAAATGTCAACCTCACAGTTCTTCCCCTCTGCAGAGATTAACAGTGTTATAGCTGTTTGACAGGGCAAGAAGCATATAACTAATTACAGAAGTTTATTCTACATTTAAACTCTAGGATTGTTCCTATCATTCCATTTTTCTAATTGCTTTAATACCAATAAAGATGTAGAAATATACATTGTTACTGATATTTTGAAGTGTGGTTGAGCAAAGATTCCCCTACTGTTTGTTGCAGGCCAGAATATTCCATGAGGAGCTTTGCTGTAATAATGAAAAACTGTAGAATGTCAGAAATATTTTTCATTGCTTCTTCAGAACTTTTTTTCTTTAAGATTTCAGCAACATTAACCTGACCTTGATTCCATTATAATCTAAGAAAGAGCTGAAAAGCATGCTTTAGAGGGGAAAGAAAAACATCTAAAATATACATCACAAATCAGTAAAAAATATTCTTAACTGCTTATTTAAAAACTGGATTCTGTTTTACTCTGAACAGCAATATTGATAAATTTGTACAGGTAGCAGGAGCACTTTAAGATAGACAAATCACTGCTGTATTACAGAATGAGTCATAAGAAGCTTGCAAACAAGAGCTCAAAGCAAATGGGAAAGCTGATTTCTATTGATAAACATTCTTGCTTATAAAAGCCTCTCTAAGGACTCAGTCTTAGCCTGAAGCTTTTAACGTGTAAGTCTGCCCTATTGCAACCCTTGACAACATCCATCTTTGGCCAGTATAACAATCCCAGCTACTGCATTTCTGTTAAGAAAGCAAGTGACCAGAAGGAGTTTGGGTGTAGCAAGAATCTACTGCAAGATCTCCAACACTTCTTCTCACATCTAATTTTGCTTTCCCAGCTAGGAATAACGTTTTTCTTGAGTCTCTGGAGGGGATGCTGACTAAACTTTTGGGTGAGCCTCGAGAGAATAGCAGCTCTCATTATTCACGTGTGGTTTTCTGAACCATCTCAAGGGCATCTGTATTGTGCTTGTCCAGGTGGGTTTGAGCCCTTCTTACAATTTGGTAGGGATGTAGGTCACATAGTTATTGGTGTGTTGGGGTGTTTTACTGTTAATGTTTTGGGTTGTGTTTTTTGTGGCACTTAGAACCTATCCTGTCACCCACTTTCCCCACCTCCAGCAAGGTTTTGCTGATCCTGTTTGGACATCAGAAGGAGTTTGGGACATCAGAAGGAATTTCTTCACATAAAAGGTGATTAGGCATTGGAATAGACTGTCCAGGGAGGTGGTAGAGTCGCTGTACATGGAGGTGTTCAAGAAACAATTTGATGTGGCACTTAATGCCGTGGTCTAGTTGACATGATCAGTCAAAGGTTGGACTCGATCATCTTGGAGGCCTTTTCCTATCTAAATGATTCTCTGATTCTCTTCTCCTAGCTTAAATTTTTGAATACAAACCTTGTGAGTAATTTTTGTTTTCCTCTCTGTTTGTCTTTGCCATTATCATTCTTATTTGAAAAGTGAATCATACTCACTCTGAGATTCCTACAAATTTTCTAAGAAGGTCCAGTGAACACCCTAAAAAGCATCAACTGAAGCACAATTGGAAGACCAATCCCACAGGAAAATTTCCATTTCTAGATGCATCAGAAATTACTGCATAATGCTAAATAAATTCTGAGATACTTTATGATGCAGTATTTCCTGCAACACCACAAAATTTCCTGGAATAAGAACAATATTTCTTTATCACCAGTAGCATAGCAGGTCTCTGTCATAATTACGATATTGCTGGATATTCATTAAATATTCTGGAAGACTGAAGGTACTGTTTGTTTCTCAAGGCTGTTTTTTAAAGAAAAGTGGATTTGTTTCTGGAAAAAAAGACTACCCTTTTGTTAATCAATTTTTGATAGAAAACCTTGGACAATGGTTTGGATGATAATAATGCTAGCACTGATCTTTGATTCTCCTTCAGAGCACTGTAAATCCAGCTTCTCAGTACATTGTAAACTATAATTTTTTTTTTTCTTGATGAGACTCTGGGCAGACTTTATGGTTAATACAAAGACATGGAGCAAATTAGATGTTTTTTAAAGGCAGCTGAGAAACATCTTTTTAAAAAGAGAAAAAAGGAATAGCTTTCTTTAGGGGATAATTTTATACTTTGTTAGTTTCAAAATGGCATATAACTCCCTTTCTGTCAGAATGCAATTAGTATCTGGTGGCCAGCTACCATATATATTTACGCAGTGTTTCTTTTATCCCTGTTCTTTTGGATTGTAAACCAAGAATGAAGAAGACACCTTGCTGATTTGAATTAAATTTTATTGCCATACCTTATGTAATTTTAACTGATTTTTTTTTGCCTTTCTGGTGTTTGGTGAAATGTAAATTGGTCTCTCTACTTGGACCGTTCAATTAATATTTCTGATAACTAGATTGTGTGTCATAGCATTTGGCAGTGCTTCATTTAGCTAATGTCCAGATAGTATGCTCTGAATAGATTGTGTTCTGGATAAATAAGTTAGACATTTAAGTAGAAACCAGTGTGACTAATGTGGGATATCAAATTCTTTAGGACTTGCAGTTCTAAATATGCTTGAAGAAAGCATGCATGACAGCATAAGCCATTTCATAACCTTGACTTCGGTTGCATCACATTGCTTTGTGCTGGTGTTTGCACTGGAACCAGCTTGGGTGACCTCAGCACCGAGGAGTGACTGATGTTCTCTCCTGAGTGTCCTGTTCTTCAGTACATTACCACAGGCACTATGAAAGCCTCCTGCTAAGGTTGGCTTCATCAAGGTCTTTTCACTCATACGGATTCTCCAGCATATGAATGAAATGTCTTAGCTCATTTAAAGGATGTCTTTATGGTTTGGAAGCACAAAAATATGTCTTGTTTGATAGAATCTTGCACATGAAACCAATATCTAAATATCACTGCAGGAGTGGTCACATATAGCCCTGCATAGCAAAGGGCTAAAGAGTCATTGCTGCCTGCCATGACTGCAGTAGGCAGAACTGAAAAATTACTCCTTGCAGCCTGAGTTCTTCAGGACTGGAACTCTTGTCTTTGTATTTAGATACCTAATAGATAATATCATGTATGCTGTAACACTAGATAAAGGGATGGGCTCCACAACATTCAAGGAGTTAAACCGAAAATGCAACCAAGTTTTGCAGCAACTTATCTTCAATTAACTTTCCAGGCTAACTTTGGACAGCATTTTTCTACCATGTTTGCGTTTTCCACACAGGACTAACAAATAGTATTCCTCAGGTTTTGTATTTTTCCTTCTGCATAATTTGTTGGGATACCAGTCCAATAAAAGTAATATAAAATGTGACTTGTTAAAAACCAAAAAGTGAATATGAACTTTTTAAGATAAGGAAAAATAGCAATTTTCATAGGAGAGACAGTAGTGGATTATGTGTGAAACTGAAATAGGAAATCTTGACTCCTTTTCCATTTATGCTGTAAACTGATCTTGTCCTGTTGGGCCTAAGACCTTCTCATGAGGGGTTGGGTAAACTGAGACCCAAAGACCAGTGGATCTAAGATCAGATTATGGCATTTGTTATACCTTCCTGATGCTTTTCTTTGTTCTTGGCTTATCTGTACTATGTTGCTCTCAGCCATTTCAGGCTTTCTTTATGATACTGTTTTGACTATTCAAATAGTATCAGAATCTATAGACTATTAAGAACCTCACTGACAGTATGCAGAGATAGAGTGTGGTAAAATGGTGCTTTTACATTAATTCTAATGTAACTCATCCTGCCTTACTGCAGCCTTGCTTTCAAATATGGAGTGGAACTTGTGAGTAAGAAAAGCTGGTTCTTGCTCTGTCTCTGTCAATACATGGTGTCTGCTGTGTACAGAAGGGGTTTCAGTCTCTAGAGCTGTCAATTTAGCACCATTTCTGTTAACAAAAGTAAGGTTTCTGTTGGAAAAAAGAAGATACAAGATCCTTTGTAATCTGATTTTTTCTCTCTCTCTTTGAAGTTAATTTTGCCATGTGATAGTCCAATTCACATTGTAAATCACATTTATCTGGCTTCTGGGACAATTAAGATATAAACAGATGTTTATAAAAGTATAATTTGCCAATCAAAATAAACATTAGATTTTCAGGATTTTTTATTATCATCTGAGTGATGGGAACAGATAGGATGGTGAGTGAGGGATCATTTTTCACTGGAATGCAGGAGTGGAGGGAGGCAAAAGAGTGTTTGAAGATCTTATTTAATTGATTCCTATATGTAACCCAGTTTTTCTTTGAGGGCTTTCTGGCTCCCCCTCAGAATATAGGAATGATGTAATACAAGCTAATACCAGCACCTCAAGAAATGATCCACAGGTTATTTCTTTCAAGAGGTAATGTGACAAATTCATGCAGAGTAGAAATTAATGAAGTTTTCAAGTTTGCAGCAGATGCAAATTTAAGTACTTATTTGAAGTGTTGTGGGGATTCTTTCAGATAAATAACATAAATGAATGTTTCATGTATTGGGCAGTGCTCTTATGAATAGAATATGTCTATAGCAGAAGATGCTCTTGATTTTGTTATCTTGCATGCCTTGAACCTATTTGGCCCTGATAAGAAGAAATACTTCCCTCTAAGTGTTATCAATGAGCAGCTATAGAAGCTAATGTCTCTTTTAAAGTAAGAGCTTCTCATCTTTGTCTTGGAGATAACTAGGCTCCTTAGAAGAGTACAAGAGGTTTTAGAGTTTTTCCTGAATTTACGGACTTATGGTGCTATTACCCATAGGTTTTTTTTTTTTCAGAGCTTTGAAAGCTGGAGTAGAACTATGCAGGCTATCTTCCTGACTTCCCTGCTAGTTTTCCTATTTTCCCTGCCCTCTAAAGATACCAGAATCAGTAAGGAAAGCCAAAAGAAATCTTCTTTATCAACTCTTGCCTCTGCTGTTGCATGTAGCTTTCTGAAGCACTGTTAGCTACTCCTAAGTGTAGAGAATTGAGAAAAGGAAAGCAAGGGAAAATAAAGAACAAGGAATTACATATGACAGACATGCTGGTATTAGATCATCTTAGAGAATATCACTCCTCTTTTGTATTGGATCGTAACCAGTAAGGTTAGTAGTTATATGTAGCAGTCATTCCTTCTAATAAGCTTCTTAACCTTCAAAAAAATTTTTTTATATTATTGTCCTGTAACATGATAGTAACAGATCTTGGGAAGTTTGTCTTATGCTTTAGGTTTCAAATCATTGTGAGCATGAACAAAGCTTCCAAATGAGGGTCCATTTCAGACTGTGCAGCACCACTAACCCCTTCTGTCCCAGCAGCTTGTGGAGGAGTGTGTTTCCTCCATCACCCAAGACAAGTACTAGCTTTGAACACACTTAGATTGGCAAGAGTATCTGTTTCATTGCATGCACATTAATAAAAAGTTTAGCATTGGTTTATCTGTCCTACTGGATGAAATGTGAGGTTGTGTAAGGAACAACTAGTACTCAGGTTCTGTTCAAGTCAGATCCAGTCTTTCCTTTGAGAAGGAGATGGAGTGTCTTTTCCCTGGCTAAATGCTTAGCTGTGCTACATACTCAAGGCTAGAAAACACAGCACGCACTGCCATCCCACCACCCAAACTGTCCTTCTGTCAAACAACAACGACACCAGGTTCTCTGTAACAGCCATGATCTGTGACCTTCAGCTCCAGCATAGGTCAGATGTTGAGCAGCACAACCCCCCTAAAACTCATGGAATAGTTTTGAATGAAAGCTGCCTCCATACAGCTAGATCCATTTAACTCTTAGGATCCACTGAACACCAAATTAGTGTTTAAAGCTTGAAGTGCTCTCCCTTCCCTAATCACAGTGTAAGCTTTGACTTTTTCTGGCTGTGTGTTGAGTATGGAGTGTTGAAAGGAAGAAATCAGGACTGCAATCAGAAATTCATGTCTATGTTTGTGGCTCTGACATGACTGTTAAGCACTTTTGAACAAATTACTGAATGTTACTGTATGTTTGCAGATATAGAATATATATCCATATAACCAACATCTTACTCCTAGGGATCATAGTATCATAGATTGGTTTGGGTTGTAAGGTATCTTAAAGATCATCTAGTTCCAGCCCCCTTGCTGTGGGCAGGGACACCTTTCACTAGATCAGGTTGCTCAGAGCCTGTTATTGGTCAGGAATGTCATTGCAGGTGCCTGATGAGAGAGCTATTGCTTTGTACAGCATTATATTGCTGTACATAGTAAAACAAATTAGATTTGATTTCTAGAGGCAGAGTAAATAGTGTTTTCTTTGTTTTTAACATGCTAAAAGTTTTAGGATAAACACGTGATCAAGTCATATTGGTAGGTCAATATCAAAACTTACAAGTCCATTGGGTCCACCATCCTATCAGCTGGCATTTTCTGTAAATTGTGTTGACTTCTGTATGGCAGGGCTTCTTTATTTCAATGTTGGTTTTGGTTCAAGGGTTGGAATTGTGGGGTTTTTAAGTTTTAAATGTGTTTTTCTATAAAGAACATACTTGGCAATGTATACATTGCCATATATTAGACTTCATCAGCCAGTTGTGCCATTCTATTTCAAATTGGAAAGCAAAATCATTAATATTTTTAAATAACTGGGATAGGAATGTTTTTATCATGAAAGTCATGCCTTCATTGGACAACGTCTGAAAAGACTCAGGGAACAAAAGATGGAGCTTCATCAGTTATGAAAGGAATTATATGAAGTAATTTCCCCTAAAAAAGACTGAACATAATGACAAAAAGTTCACCAGCCTTATGGGTTTCACAAATGCAGAGTAACATTAGGAGATATCTCAGTAATCATTCCAAAAGAACTATTGTTGGTTTAGCCTTAATTCAGGTCAACTTGAGCCAAAGAATTATATCAAAGTGTATTGAGAACTGCTGTTTTAGACCTACCTGAACTCTAAACCTGCTTCTATTTATTTTTTGTTTGTTTTGTTTCCCTTTATTAGTGGGTCACTGTGGTTCTAGGTACAAAGCTGTAACTGCCTGATTTGTAGTGTCTAAATGTCTGTTCTTCTCTTCTCTTTAGAGATCACAGTTGGCTGTATCAAGTGCAGAGGTGGGGAATCAAAGGAATCAAAATTTGGAAAGCAGCCCTTTCATGTCAGACCTCCTGAGTGACGTACCCTTTGCTCTTGCTCCACATGTGTTAGCAGTACAGGGCACCCATAGTGACATTCCTGACCAACTGCTCACCTACGATATCAATGATAATTTATCAAGATTTTGGTATGACTTTACCCTTGAAAATTCAGTGCTTTGTGATCCATAATGTTTTCTTTATTTTTTCTGCTGCTGTCCAGGAATACGTCTTAAAGTGAAGATAAAGACTTATTTTGAATGACTTAATATTTTGGGGGCTTGACACTGGTATATCAAATGGGTTATTATTGACAACTGTGATATATTTCTTAGCTTTAAATGAAATGTAACTTACTATGTTAAATATTTTGTTTATCTCCAATGAAATCAAGTGAAACTGTTTCAGCCTGATTAGGAGACTGGCTTTTGGTATCTATTTCCAGTAGGTAGGCTGCACACACAAACATTTCATAATTTTAAGAGGAAGTCTACGCATGTCTGCACTGTTTTGTTATTTCTCTCAGTTACCAAACACATAGATCCTGTTACACATGTTAAGATCACCTCTGATTTTGTATAGATAGAAACTAATATTAATGCTAAATTGCTAAAAGCAATGCTGCTCTGCAGTACTGGACAGACAGCTTTTCAGTGAAACCAAATTTTAAAACTCAGAGTTAATTGAGTCCTTAAATAATAACAAAGACTTAATAGAATTGGTTAAACTTACCAATTTCAAAATGAACATCAGTTGTTTCCTTCCCTTTTCCAGTAGATGGTATTTTGTTTGTCTCATTTTGTGTCTGCCTGGAGAAGTCCTCCCTGCCTGCCTGTTGGCTGCTGTTTGTTCTCATTACCACATGTGTTCCCGATTTATATACAGATCAACTTTTCCATTTTAACCTCTTTGCCCCCTGAAGAAGGAAATCTCAGGACACCTACTTTTAATGGTCACACCCTTCTTATTTTAATTTGTGTGCCAGAGATACAGATGGCAATGTTTAACAACAGGAAAACATTACATTGTTTCTTATCCAACTAAATTAAACTGCTAAGTACCTAAACATGCGTTTCCACGGACTGCTGTGTCCCTGCTCACAAGCTTTGAGCATGTTTTTCCCGACCAACACTAGAGCTGCTGTTCCACGAGCAACAGCTCTCTGATGTGAGGATTTGTGTTGAGAATGATCTGTGGCACACAAAAGACTACATTTATTTTCTCTCTTGGGGTAAAATATTTATATTGTGCCAAATGTTAGTGAATATTTTCTTATATTTTCTACGCTCTGTGGTAGCTTAAAATACATATATTTTCAGACTTGCATCCTCTTACAGTATTTGCGATAAATACTGTAAATGATGAAGAAATTACATTCTGAATATGTCTTAGATTGTTAAATATTCATGGTTTGGTTTTATTTTAATGTATGTATTTAATACCTTTGACAGCTATGTTCTTAAATGTTTTGAAGTTATCATTTCAGGGACAGTATCTGTGCTGCACTTCAATAAAAAGATGCTAAGTAACAGTGGGTTATTTTTTATGTATGAGAGTTATTACGTGGTTTCACCTGTATTGGTTACTACAACTGTGACCATTCAGATTTCATGGGAACTTGAACTTGGAAATTCAATTTGAAAATCTTTTCAGTGTCATTTAAAAATCAGTGTCCTTCTAATAAACTACATGACACTTTCATCTGATGGACTGTGTGTGCTGTGCTGGTGACTTGCAATGGCTTACATCCATGACACTGCTTTGAGGATAGGATGGCTGGGAGCTGGGAAGTACTAAGGCTTCTTAGAAGGAACAATCAATTTTACAAAGTTTTTCTGAACTGTCTTGTGTTCCAAATTTTCTAGTTAATGCATACCTGAAGCATTAAATTTAATCATTGTTTTATATCTAATAGTTAAAACATTGATCATTCTGGAAATAGCAAGTTTCTATTCAAGTTGTCCATTTTGAATCTGAAATGTTTTTACAGCTCAGCTGGTCTAGAAGTAGAACTGTAAAGCACTGTTGAAAACCAAACAAACTCACAATACTTGTTCTTTCTTTGCTAGCTGACTTGGCGTGTAATTTTTTTGCATTCATTGTTTGCCTAAAGTTAAACAATTTATCTAAAATAATTACATCTTGTCATATTTGAGCTCTGTTACACTCACAAGTATCCTTTCAAAAGAAAAAGAGAGCCAAAGGAGAGTCGGGAGGAAGTTGTATTCACCATGATGAGAAATGTGGATGGTAGATTAAAATTTGGCCTTCATGCTTAATCATCTTCCATAAAAGGCAAAATTTACACCTAGCAAAATTACTAGTAATGAGCAAGTGTACCGAGAATGTGTCTCCTGGCTGCCCTCTCTTTAGCAAGAGCTGGGGCTCAAACATCTCCCTTGCTTGAGATCATCCCTAAAAGTTGATTGAAGTCTTATGGCATCCAGACAGTGAAGGTGAATTTCTTTCCACTGGAATAAGAAAAAAAATACATTTAAACTATTATCAATTCGTAAGATTTATGGCTACTACTATTTGACCACTAATAACATGAAAATGGGACAAAGTCATCAACAAATTAGAGATTCCAAAGAGTCTCAGTTAATAAAATATGTGAATTGCTTGTGTTAGGTATGTTTGACATCATATGCTGATTATTGCATAGCATATATGTGAATATATATGTGTCTTTCACTACCAACAAATACTGGATGGTTCTATGTATTGTCGTTCAAGCCTTTCACTACTGATGAAGGAACATAGTTAATTAGAAAAACAAATAAAAGCTATTAAAATAAAATCAGTATCAAAATAGTAAACCATTCTGGCTCTCCTTTCTATATATTCTGTATATAATAATCAGAACTTGAATAGAACTGTTTCCTTTGTGTTATGCATAAATATGTAAATTTTTTGGACAGAACAGAAAGGTATTTCATAGCTAATGTTATTAACATCAGAATTATAACAGATTGCCAACTCCAGAACTAATAATGAAAGACTAAGGTGTGTTCCTGTATGAGTGAAGTATTGTAAATAGGAGCTTTGCTACTGCCATTAGTGTACATATTAATATGTCCGCACTCCTTTGTTAAATAGTTCATTTAGAGTTACTTTAGTTCATGGGAGATTTTGAGCTTCTTTTGCCATTCTCTACATTTTCCTTGCAAAAGATGTACTCTGTGTTGTGTGATAGATTCCTTATGGAGCTTTTTAATAAATCAAACCTAAAAAGACTCTTTCTATTTCCTCTGGAAAAGTTGTAAATACAGGCTCTGGAAAAGTGTAATTTGAAATGCAGAAAAAGGAGAGTGAAGGCCACATGTTCAAAGGTAAATCAAAGAATAATTGCATCCAGAGCAGCCTGACAGAAGGTTGACTGGGAGCTGGTCCCTACAGAGAACTCCCCGGTGGCAAACTCAGAAATGGAACAGACAATGCCATGTCTGGCAGATCAGTAAAGGCAGTGGCTACAGATCCAGTTTCTGCTCTTTTCTCTAAAATATGATTCAAACCCTGATAGGACAGCCAGCAAATATACACCTTTGTGATCCAAGAGGAGAGGTTTTGACCCTAAAACAACTAAAGGAGAGAGGCAAAAAGCATATTCACCACAGAAATTACAGTATCTCAAAATAACACACAGTTTTTTGCATTTTTAGCTGGACAACCTGTTATGTTCACAAAAATACTAAAGCAGCTTCCTGAGCAAGATGAGCAAGTTGTTCTGAACAACAGCACAAAACTTGAGCTTGAGAAACTGCCCTCCTCCCCAAAACCACCCTTTTGTTATGACATGATAATTCATCTTGTTTTCTCTGCTCAGCCGAGTGAGTATGGAGAGGAACCAGAAGTGCAACTCCTAGGGGTAAGCCCTTCCCTTCATAAGTAACTGCAACTCTTTTACTGATGACAGGGCAATTCCAGATTAACCAGATTCTTTTCCAAGGCCAGAAACTGTCTGTACAGCAAGCAAGAGGCAGAATATCCTCCTAAAATTCCAAAGGTTGACTCCTGTTTGGTGCTGTAGGAAGATAAAGTGTTAGTAAGCCAGGTTCAGTTCTTTCAGCTCACCTGCTGTGCTGCAACTCTTCATCAGCATTAAACTTGATGTTCTGTAACAAGCTTGCAAAGTTAGAAAGCAGGTGTGTTAGGCATGATTTCTTCCCACCAATATGTCAAATTCCTTAAACTAAGCAAAATTATTGATCTCCCTGTATCATCCATTGAGATCATGTTCTTTCTTTACCAGCTAGATATTTATGTTCTAGATCTCCTAAAGAACTACCTCTTTCTTTTCAACATCCTTCTTATGAGAGATGAGTTCTGATAGGCACTTTCTTAACTGTTCTTCTGTCTGAATCACAGCTATCCAGAAGAAGATAGTCATGTAAGTATTAATGCTTACTGGGAGGAGAGAAAAGTCGCTCCCTTGTTCCTTTTGTGTTGACAGTCTGTTAACTTGGAAGCATTACTGCCCATTGAAAGAAACAGATTTTTGTCAATTTAGAATTTCAGTATTTTCAGATGCCAGGATTGTAAGAAATAAACTTGATCTTTTAGGCATGGCATCTCACTGTCTGTTTAGTTCTGGAGCACACATTTTATATTCTATGTACAGGTACATGAAGTTTTTCTTTGCACTAATGATACTAATGAGTAAGACTGGTCTAATTCTCCAGCACATGCTGCTGGGCCAGCTGAATGATGTAAAAAGGAGTGAGATCCAAAGCACTACTTTGACTTCTATGGATGCAGTCCCTTGTAAGACAGCTCTGTGTGGAGAATTTTTTTCCTCCATGTATAATGGTTTTAATCATTCAGTGGAATGCCTAAAAATGTAAAACTTTAAGCTTTGTTTTCTGAAGCATATTAATGGAGAGTTTTTCTACATTTTTGGGGATTGCAATAGATCTTGACTAGTCCTGGCTATTCTACATGCAATTACTCTGAGGCCATTAAAAATTATTATTTTTACAGGTATCTGCCCACTATGAAATGGCAAGGTTCTTATGTGCTCATTACTTATTTCAGTAGTATAGAAGAAAAAACACATAGTTAATGACATCAGTCTTGGGAAGGGGACAGGGGAAGGGCATGTGAAGCGGTTTTCATTGAACATTATTTCTGTAGTAGCAGACATTGGCTGTAATGAAAATATGGACACTGAATGAACTGCAGATGGTAAGAATATGATGACACTATCATACTGGTGATCCAAATCAGGACGTAAATCAATATTATGCTCCGTAGTCTTTTTTGTGTACATATAGTAGATGGCACAAAAGTCCCTAATGCTTAATGCCTCTGTACATTGACATAAGTTATGGGAGAGTAACGATAGATCATGTACTCTTTTCAACATTTTGGAGCAGATACTTCTTTTTAGTCTGCAGCCTTCCATGCAGTAACCTTTCTAAACTGTGTTTTACTCCAAAAAACAGTCTGAATATTCCATTAAAGTTTATTTTCTAACACAGTATCAGAGTACCTTGAAGAGCTTTGCTGTATCACAACTCAGTGTTTTGTCAGATACATTCCTTCTGCAGAAGCAAAAGTCTGAGCCAGCTGCACGGTTCATAAAATAAAGCAGAAGTTGTAAAGCTTTCAGCAGGTTATGATGAGATGTTGAAGAAGCCTTTTTTTAATTCTGTAGCAAAAGAGAGTATCTAGTGATGGAAGTGGAAGTTACCGGGACCTCAGAGAGATGCAGCAGCTGTAAACCAGAGACAAGAGAGGGCTTAGTTCTGCCAGCCAATTCAATTAACTTTTCCTTGCTGCAAGGATAAAATAAACTCTTGAGATCAAAGATCTAATTTACAAGGCTGTCCTCTCAAGTCAGTTGACATATGTACTTCAATAACACAACATGAAAGAAACTGCTCACAAGCAAACAAAAAAACCAAAAGATGCATCCTTCATCCAGCTCTTTGTGGCTATCAGCGTTATGGTTAGAGTAGCCACTTGCATCCAAATGTTCATGTAACTGTTCTGGGAGGTCAGCTTTGGACATCCGTCTAAATCTCACTGGAAAAGGAAAAGATGGGCTCAAAAAACAAAGCCCCAGGTGAAAGAGCCCATCAAAGTGAGAAGGGAATTACTTATTTAAAGCAACTGATATTTGTTAGAACTTTAGTCTGACCAGTGTGTCAGCCTTTTTATGAAGAGTTTTTCCTAAGAAAATACAGCAACGTGTGACATTTAGGGAACTGTAGTGTAATGTCCTTTTTCAGCTGCTTTTCAAAAATACTGGTGCATCTGCTGGGCTTATTCTGCTCTTAAAGACATTTTTAGATTTCTGCAACTCTGTTTTTGTCTATGGTGTGTTTAAATAGGGCTTATGTCAAAGACCTAATATTTATCTTACCAATTGACTCAAAGTATCTTTTTGTTGTTATTATTTGCCTTTTATGTCTTCTGTAGTTTGGCTAGTTCTACTTCAGTTGTCTCTTAAATAAAAAGCATTTACAATTCTCCATCTCCTTGATAGGGTGGAATAAAACATATGCATTAAATTTATCCCAAAAAGAACTGCCAAATTTTATTTCAAGTAGTATTACAGTACTTGCAGATACTATATATCTGTCACGCTATAATTTTGGCTAGAATCAGACACCGAGGGTTAACATTCTCTACTTTTTGATGCAGTTCAACCCATGTTGTAATTTAGCTTGTATTTTAGGAGCAGACAAAGTAAGAAGGTGTCATATTGGCAATTGATACTGGATTAATAGAGGGATTTAAAATTCCTTCCTTTTTACCACATGTAGTTTGCAGTATATGCATCCCCACAATGACGAAATTAAAACAACCTCTCCAAAGCTAGAAGTTGATATCAGGTTTTAAATGGCATCTTTAAATAAGAGGCTGCTGATTGAGAAATGGAAATGTACTGTTTTGCGGTAGATCTCTCAAATGCTTTACAGTAGAAACCAGTATTAAGATTCTTGAATCTTAATATCATAAATTAAATTGAAGACATCTTTTAAATCTTAGGACAGCTCTTAAAAATATGGTGAGTGAATGAACAAAGGTGGTTGATGCATTTTTATTTACTTAGAGTTTAAGTAGCTAAATTATTTCAAAATGCAGTTAATCCCATAGGAAATTTTGTATAGCAGACTGTTGTTCTAGCTTTTGATTTGCACAAGTATGAGAGAAACTCTAAGAGTAAAGCCATTTTCCACAATACCATTTCTCCAAAACTGTTCACCTTCACATTTAAGACTTCTGAGTCTTCTCAAACTAACCTTCTTCACCACCACCTCCAATGGCTGTCTCTTCTTCAGATGAAAGCTGTGTCCACTTTTAGAAACATCATTTCAGTGCCTCCTGGGAGGTACTCTGCTCCATCCAGCTGGGACTGGACAGATGGTTTCTGGCATGGGGCATATCCTGATGGACAGGCATCTCCAGGGTGATAGTCCTTAAAGGAAAAGATGTTGTAAATAGATACCCTGTGGGTAAAAGCAATACAGACTTGACCAGCTTCCACTCCTATCTCCTCCATGACCAGCCACATGATGACAGATACCTGATTGGCCAGTGTTAGGAGATTGTCTGTCCCATTCACCCTGCCTAAACCAAAAGGGGAGATTTCAAACATAATGCTAAAAGCTATCTCCTGGAAGAAGTCATCTCAAGACTGATCTGTTCACCACAGACATCAAAAAGAAGTCAGATAAGACTTGCTCTGCAAGGATGTCCTGTAGCAATGGAAGTCCCTGGCTATTTCTAAGAATACATGCACCACGTCTCAAAAAATCAGTTTTTGATATTAGGTTGGTTTATATAGTCTTTTCTTCATGGCACAGAGAAGGATAAGTGTTCCCACTGTGTCCTTGGCAATAGCAATTTAGCTGTACAAAGATTATTTTCTCCAATATAAAAGTAATTATTAATTAGGAAGAATGAAAGCCACCTAGTATGCCCTTCTTACACAGATGAGCTAATTCAAGCAAAGGATAAAATCTTACTTGGAAATTTGCAAATAGGTTATTGTGTTTTAAGATAAAGTTCAATTAATTGAACAAGGCCTTTCTGGCACCTACTTCCTCATCTTGCTTCAAAGAGTTATTTTGGCTCATACACAGACTAATATTCTGCTTCCCCAAAGAAACAAACTATGAAGATAACACTGAAAGAGTTATCCTTTAAGACATCCACTTCTGATATATCACTGTAGTCTGGAGATCATGACCCAGTAATTTGTCAGACTCCAACAGTCTGCTCTCTTTTAGGATTTACTCTGAAATTGGTATCAGAACAGGTAGTATGTGCAAAACTATCTCAGCAAACTGGATCAGTGTAGGCATTGCCAGAGCAATAGAAAATGAGAGAAGGCATCCCCACAGTGAGATTTAATGTAGCGGACTGATGACATTGGAAGTTAGAATATCCTATCCTTTTCATCAGGGGGAAAAAAAAAAGAGGTGGCAGTTTGCCACTGTGCTCTTATTTTTAAGAATACTGAGGGTCTACTTTGCAATAGCTGACAGAAATGTTTTTGATAGCACAGTAATTCAGCAACACTTGACTTGCTCTCTTTACCTTTCCCCCTTGTATATATCTATTGATCTTAAACTCCTCTGACCTAGAGAAAGCCTCTTCCACAGTGTTTATTACATTATTAAGATGATGAAATTTGAGGTAGACAGAGAAGAGGGATGATTCTTATTTGAGGATTTCCTCCCTTGCACCTTTTGTCCCAGATACATCCAACCTGGCCTTATAGGTGCCTTTCCTCAGTGCCTGATGGTATGCTGGCTCAGGCCAGAAAGTCTGAGTGGGGAATTTTTCAGACACAGATCTCTCTTCTCTGCTTCCTCCATGCTGATGTGCTTAATTACAATCCCAGTCATCCTAGTTTCCATCTGCTGGGAGGAGAGAAGGGAAAGAGGAGCTCTTTGTCCAGTGTTAAGATGAGAATAACCCCCGGCTTGTCCTCTCTTCCTTTGGCTGTCTATGCAGGGAGCCAGCTGCTGCCAGAGACAGCTCCAGCAACATGCCTGGAACAGGATGAAGTTATCTATCTCAGCTTTTTTCTCCTACTTCTCTCCCAATGAATTAGGTCTGCAGAGATCAGACCTGTCATTAGCAGTGGAAGGCTGTATTACAAATGGGAATTAATTTATTTTTAAATAAGTATTTTGATTTGTTCAAAGCATTTAAGACCTGACAATGTGGTCTTGGGAAGATTCAGTGGGCTGTTTCTTTGCTGCAAATATAATGAAAGAGCTGGTCTGTTGCCAGCCATGGAGGAGGGAGGAGGAGGAAATTAGAATATGCAGCATTTGAGGCAAAAGTCAGATAAAAATAAAACTTAATTCTGTAGATACGGTTTTACTCATTAATTGAACTGCAGTTCACAGAACAAAGATGTAGAGGATGTTAATGTATAATGGCTGCATCCTCAAATGGACTGAGGTGGAATTCAGAATACAGTGTTTAGCCGTAGGCCAGCAACCAGAGCCTTTCAATCTGCTGCCTTTTCCAAATGTGTGAGAAAACAGCCTTGTGAGTTCACATAACTGCTCAGTTGCCAGTTGGTGCCTACATCTTGTCCTCAGCACAGCAATATATTATGCACAGACAAAAAAAGCAGTTGTGAAAGGAAAAAGAGATTTTTGCATGAACTCGTATTTCAGTAAAGTTATATTTTACACCATTTTAACTAAGAACAGGATTTATCCTAAGTTTATAGCAAAATTAATGTACAGGGAATGTGGATATGTATTATGTAAATAGATACATAAGGTGATTAATCACAAATAATGAATTCTAGATTGAGTGAGATTGGTCTTCAGTTTCTCCAGAAGAATTTTCTTACGTACTTTAAATCAGATGTCAGATGCTTCATGTGACTCTACTGGCTGAAAATCTCTGTCATTTTGCCATATCTGCTGTTAATAACACAGTTACCAGACAGTCTACATGAAGAAAAGATTTCTTTTTTAAATGCCACATAAAAAAGTAGTCCTTGAAATTTTCACAATTTTAATTTTTGTGAAGGAGGGAAGAGGCTACATATACAGACAAAGCTGCAGTTTCCAGACCTGGATCTTTGCTGGTTTCATGTGAACCGTGTGCCTTTAAGAACTGTTCTTTATCCTCATAATTCCTTATTATAGGAAATTGCAGTTGGCAGCAATCAGGTTAAGTATTTAAATATTTTATATTTAATTGAGGGGATTAAATTCACATTTCCAATTTAAAATGTTTTCCCATCTTAACTACAAAACCTGGTTGTATGCTTGAAAGAGTTTTTAAAATGTCAATACTGCCTTAGTGTGAAAATACATTACTATCTTTTTCTTCTCATTTAAAGACAGACACTGAAGGCATCAAATTTTTTATTATTTTGATCACTGCCCTCTCTTCACTCCGCTTGTCTGTGTCTCTCCCTGTGATTGACTTCATCAAATGTGGAAAAAATCCTTGTCATGAAATTGCTGACAGAATCTGGTCAAGAACAGTGATCCTTCTTGAGAGAGGATCAAGTCCAGCTCTTTTTGTGTACTCTACATTTTCCTACTTTTGTTTTTAGTCTAAATGCCTTAGATATTTTCAAGAACAAGGCTCAGGCTAAAGGAATTGTGCTGACCTCTTCTTTGAAGTAAGATTAAAAAAAAGACAGGGAGAAAGTCTGTTAAAATATGGCTGCCTTCCATCCTTCTTAAAAATGTGCTGTTTGTGTGTACACTGCCTGCCAAAGAGTCCATCTGCATCTTGTGTGTTCCAGTCAACAGTGCACACCCTGCAATTGCATCTCATCTCCACTTTTGGGCAACTCCATCTCACCTTTTCTCCACTCTTAGCGAATGTCTGAGAATTTTGCTGGTACAGTCATTGGTACCTTTTCCACAATGGTTTCAGCTGTTGGGCTGCAGGAGCAGCTGAACCCCAGTGCTGCTGGTAGCCCAGGTGGGGTGGCAGTTCGAGCCAACATGATGGATTTTGGGGCAACAGCTGGATTCATGTTGTCCTAAGGTTGATTGTCTTTTTTAAATCTACACAATTAAAGCCATTCTAATCTAAAAGAGCATTAATTGCAATGCTAAGCATAACATGGGAGTTCTGCTGCTTTGGGGGGGAATAGTCTGCATCTGGAGTATTTCCAGAAGCCCAGCAAAGTGGCTGTTACTGCCACTAGGGTTCCTAAAAGGCAGCCGATGTAGGAGCTGTGCTTTGTAGGCCAGCACATTCTGCTAATTGCCTGCTTCGCTGCCACAGACTGGAGCCTGCAGCCCCTCGCTGGGTTCACCTGCTGATCCTGGAGACAGCGAGATCACTGATCTCAGTGGAAGCAAGAAGATCAATTGGGAGCCAGGAGCTTTTTTTGATTATAAAGGCAAAATTTTGCTCCCATGACTGGTTGTTGTTCCCATTTCCAAGCTCCTGCTGGATCTGAGCTCTGCTTCTCATGGATACAGACTCCTACCTCACAGTTGCTAGTAATTATACATTTAATTCAGGGGTCAGAAAGACTTACTTCTTGCCTCAGATACACACGGGTATTGTATCCTGGGTGCACACCAAGATGAGGTCATGGCACCTGCTGTTTTTTCGCTGACTTTGCCTTCTTTTGGAAAAAGTGTGTGCAGGTACAGGAGATGCTGCATTTCAGCAAATCCCCACCTGGACCATCAGAGGTCAAGGCCTTTAGGACACAACTTTCTGCATCCAAGAGCATCCCTTCCTAAAGTTCACATTCAGCAGCAGTCTGATGGCTTTCAGTGAGGGGATCTTGATCCTCAGGGTTAAATCCTTGCCTTCCTCCTCTGTTTGAAGCAGAAGATACATGTCCTACCTTTAGAGAACTGAAGGTTTTAAGAAAAAAACACCTCAAGAAAGATCATTCAAGTACAGTCTGTTCATAGTCAAATACCATTGGAAAACAAGTGTTTCTAGGTGTTGCTCGGAGTGAAGGATGAAATAAGCCTGATGGCATGGACAAACAAGTTCTACATGCTTGGGTTCACCACAGTGACACTGCAGCTCCCTCCGTGCCTCAGGCAGACTAGTGCAATCTCTGCACGTGGTGGAAGTACCGCTCCTTGGCCCGAGGGACTCGGGCAAACATCCACATCCTGCCAGGAGCAATGCCTTTAGGCACTCTGACATCCAGCAGAGCCAACTTAAAATCAATCTGCTGCTTACTAAGGGAGCACACAAGCTGTCTCAGGGTGGACACAGTGCAATGGAGGTTTCTTAACCTGCTGAGCAAGGGTGCAGTGGGAGCAGTGAGTAATGGAATAGCTGCATTGGAAATTCATACCGGATGGTTGCATCTGTGGAGGATGGGAGGTGTTCAGAAAATACTGAGCCCTATCCATCCTCTTAAATGGACAACAGTTTAAGATACCACTCAGGGTACTATGCTTTGTTAACACTCAGAGAAATAATGCTTCTCATTAGCCATGTCCATACTACAGCAAGTAGTGCTGGCCAAGGGGAGTGGATCTGTAGAGTGAATAAAAACAAGGTTGAAGGCTTAACACTTGCTCTTACATATATTTCTAGTTTAGACTGCTGTTGCTCTTACCCTACAGACTGAATGCCCCCTGGATTCCACAGCACATATTCTCATTTAGTTTCTTTCAATGGGAAACCAGCTTGCATGCTCTGAGCTGGCTCCGTGGTTCAAATGGAAACACGGTAAGTTGGAATTTTCCAGAGACAGAGTCCTGTGTTGAAATGCTAACACGTACCCCTTGTCTCTAAACAGGACTTCACTGCAAGAGCACAACAAGCACAGACTCGAGCTGAGGAGATGCTGAATGTTCTTGTGAAATCATAAACCAGGGATTTGCTATGGCAATTACATAATAATTATGTAATTGCTACAAAAGTGGGATTTGTCATAAAATCAGTCATCCTCTTAGCTTCTTGATGCAGACCAGATAACAATACTTCTATTCAAGAATATTATCTAGTTTCCTATATTCCTTTGCTCTCTGGATATACTGAAACACTACAATAAATTATTCTGGAATTGCTCTTATTTCTCCATACATTGCCTTTTATACATGTAAATGTTGTGGATTTTTTTTTTAATTACTATTCCAAATTGAAAGAAAACAAACTTAACATGGAATGAAACATAAAAGAGGCCACTTTGGGAGTTGCATTACTTAAAACTGTAAAATAATGTAAAATGTCTTTTCCACTTTTCATATTAATTTTTGGCAAAGTAATTTTGAAAACAAACTAGAACAAAACATTGAAACCCATTTTAATAACAAGTGATTCTTTTCCTTACAAGTTGAAAGTTACCAGAATAGTAAGACATGTGAAGAGTTTAAATTTTGATGACTATTGAGTTACCAGTGGAAAATAGTTGTAAGTAAAACTGATTAGTTGCTTCTTTAAAAGCAAGGAAGAAGGTAAGCAGTGTTTAGTCAAAACGTGTCTTAGCTATCCAAAAGGAAAAGAAACTGTAAAGTTTTGAAATCTCCTCCAGGTTCTTCACCATCACTGTCTGAGATAGCCTTTAAATTATGACTGCCCCCATTTGTGAGCTTCATATGAGGGTATTTTAACTGAAAAAAGATTTAGGAACTTGAATTGTGTTTTGTGTCTGGTACATATGCTTTCAGAACTCTTTTCTAAATCACACCATGAGACATAACACAGCCTGGTAGTGCCTACGAAGGTCCAAAGAAGAAGCACTTTTAACTATGCAGCCTTCAGATGCAGCTTTATAAGACTCTAATATGGATATATGTAGCTTTATATGACTCCTATATTTATATGGCTTCTATATTGAGGAGCTCTATGTTTCTCCTCTAAACAGTCATCTCCCCTAATCTGTTCTGCATTGAACAATTTGAAAATAACATTATTAATGAGAAGGTGGTCACCCACAGAAAGCATAATCACATTTGATTTTAGAAAAAAATATTTGAGCATAATCACATTTGATTTTAGAAAAAAATAATTGAGCATGCTGCCTGAATTCCACTTGCCCATTTCCCTTTTGCAAAAGCATATGCAGGCTATGGATAATTTATAAACAAATAGTATTATATTATTGATCTCTAATCTCTGTAGTTACTGGGCTCCTCCAGTTTCATCTTGGCTTCTATGTAATCAAACCTTGTTGCACATGGAAAGCAGCACAAGCTAGATTAAGCTGGAAACACGGGAATTTTTACCAAGGACAAAGAGGGAAATTTCCTTTACTTTGCACTATGGCTTAACAGAAAAGCTGTTTAGTCTCTGTGTGTGGAGTTAGTGAGAAAAAAGCAAAGTTGTGCTCACACACCATAAACTGAGTTTTTGCTAGTACACTGAAGTTAATAGTGTACTGGTCAGATTTCGGTCCTGTTTTTTGTCCATGGGGTTGTTATAGACCTTTCTGGCACTTCCCACCTGTTGTCATACTGGGATCTATAAGAATACCACCAGCTCAAGTCATAGAGTCATTCTCTTCTAATGTAACTTTGGAGTAGTGTTAAGTACTCAGGCTTGTGCAGTTAAGTTTTTTATATTTTTTTCCTTCTTTCTGCATGAAAGACTGAGACAACCAACAGGACTGTTATTGTTATTACTAAAAAAAAAAAAGGCAATACAAAAGTACGTACACGTATAATACTATGTACCCTAAAATGGAGCTTTCCCACACCACCACCTCTATTTTTCAGTTACAGTAATCTCGGACAGTTCTTGGAGCAACAGTGGGGGAAAGTTTAAAGCAAATTTCAGTGGAGTTTACTTTTTTAACAAACATGTTTTGAATAATCATCTATATCACCTTTGAACTGACCAGAAGCAGGTTAGTCCTCTTCTACATACCTTGGGTTCAAGCTGTCTAACTACTTTAAAATGCAAATAGAAATTAGTTGGAGAAAGGTTTTGCATCTTGATTGAAATAAGTTGAAAAAAATCTCTATTAATCCCCACACACTGATTACTCTTTCACTTTTCCTTATCAGCCTCTTTTCCATTTACTTTTAGTTTCCCTGTTTCTGGATTCAATTTCCCCTAGCTTCATCTTTGCAGAATATTTATCCTGCTGCCAGCTATTCCCCAAGGCTGTGGATATCTTCTTTCCAATCTAACTGCAGAGGTAACTGCTTTGAAGGACACGGTCACCTTTTCCATGGCAGCTACCAGAGGGCTCACCGACTGCTCCTTCTCCTTGCATTCCTGCATATTTTCAGACAGTAAGGCACTGTCTATTAGCCTAGTTAATATTTTAATACTCTCTGGCCACTCTCCTCCCTTTCTATTTCTTAAAAGACACAGATTCCTTCCCAAATAAAGCATGTTAATTATTTTTTTATCTTTGTTCTGCTGGAGGTTTACTCCCAAATATGGTATTTTTAGCATGCATTGTATCTCTTGCAGCTCCTAATGGAGTGGATACTTACGACTAGTAGTAGATATTAAAAAACCCAAAAATGGGATTTACAAAGAATGTTCTTCCACATAGTCCATTTCAGAAAAGTAGCAGAAATTAAAGCATTTAAATACACAAGCCCCATAAAGTTGTTAAACCAAGATGCTTAGATAATACTGTAGTCACAGAAGGACCATAAGGAATCAAAAAAATCACTTTTAGAACACAAGCTATATACAAGACTATAGAAAACAAAACATTCAGCATGTGGAAATAAGATTTGTTGATGTTTTTGGGTACCTGAATTCTCAAAAGTTGACAACAGGAGTCATTCCAGAACTGCAGTTAGATGACAGTTGCAGAAAAAAGTGAAGCAACAATATAATTTTATCTATGTTTCTACACAATTGCATCATTCTCCACCCCAAATGTCTAGTACCCTGAAAATTTCCCTGTCTTTAAAAGGAAAATGATGGCCAAGAAAGGAGCCCAAATGAACCGACTAGTGAGAACTGAAAATTGGGTTTTGCAAAGTGGGGTCTTCGGAAAACTACCATGAGATGTATATTTTAAAAATTATAAAAAATGGCTTCAGAAATCAGAGAGAATAGTTTGGTCTTCACTTCTTCCTAAACAAGAATAATAAATTGCAAAATATGCAAGGCTAGATCACATTAGAGAATTCCCATAAATTATATATTACACAGTTGGACATTAAATTTAATACAGGAAAGCTTCAGAGTATGGGTTTCCAATTTCCACTTTATGAATTTTTGTCAGCACAGCTTCCTGTGGTCAGATGATGTATCCTGTCAGTGCCAGGCTTTTTTTCCCCAAAATACTTAATTGAGTTTTAATGATGTGCAGAAGCTCACACACCAGTGTCTGGTTGAAAGGCAGTGCTAGAGACCATTCCAATTTTTTGTTCCCGACTGTAGCTTTGCAATTTCTTACTATATTAATTCTTGTAAGCACATCTAATTTTCTCATCAAAGACTTAACCATGTGAGCTTTAATTAAACACATTAGTAGTCATGGAACAATTAAACTAAGTCTTCCACAGAAAGAATTGGTCTGCAGGGAAGAGGAGATGAACAGTAAGTGTACTGCATGCTAGCACTTTATTTACAGAGGCCACGCTGAGAAAACCCAAGATTAAATCAATAACAGTTTGCCTAAAGAAGAAACTATCATGCCTCATGGACTGAGACACTAAAGTCTTCTTCTTGCCTATTATTCTTAATACACAGCCACTGTCCTGGAGCTTAATCAGAATTCATGAAGCTGCTAAAGCCGAGAAAGATTATTGATCTTATTAAAGATGTAACAGCACCAGACTGAGAAGACGGGGCCTCCAGAGAAAAGAGAGGCTGGGAGCCTCCTGAGGCAGCCAAAGCAGCTGTACTTCACTCTGTGTTGAGCTTACAGGTTCACTGCCATGAGGAACCTGAGGCAATTTTCAGGAGCCTGAAAGCCAGGGCACCACTGCCCCACACTGAGCACCTAAATCTCTTTACCTATAGCTTCAAAGTTCACCTTCCTGGTCATCATCAACAATGTATTAATTAACCTCGAAGACTCAATTCCTTCTTCACCTAATCCTATCTAATGGTACTGGAAACAAAGATGTGGCATAGGTGTAGCTGGATAGGAATTTAGAAATTGTAGGTTACGGGGATGTTACAGATGGCCTAATTTGACTGACACAGGTGGTACTAACAGAGAGAAATCCTCTAGGTATACTTTTGTATCCTAAGGATTTTTTTTTTTTCTGTACCAACTCTAGAAAGAGTGCAAATTCATTGCTATATTTATAAAAATTGTTGAGTGATATCAGTGGAACTAGAACTCTGCCAATTTTTTTATCAGTTGCCAAACAGAAAAAAATTTGTTTAGACTGACTCAAAGTATTTTCTTTTTCATTTTTTTCATGACAAAAAGAAAAACTGGAGAAGTCCCAATTTGAATAAGTTGTTCCTTTTGGCACAAAATTGCTTATTTTGTTTAGAAGTAGCTAGAACAAGAGGAGTCAAAGCACTCAGCTCAAAGAAATTTGGAGCCGGCTGTTCCCCATGCTGAACAGCTACATGGTCGTGCTGCTTCACTCACTGAGATGTGAGAACCTGGGTTAAATTTGGAGGGACTCTACACCCTCAGGAGACAGGATATTTGGAGCTGAATCTCCCTGAGTTTCTCCTGCTGCAACTCTTCTATCCTCCCTCTATGTGAAATGCATACGAGTCAGTCAGAGCCCAGCCCTGTAAGGCACAAACACCTTACCTCTGGTCTTCGTGGCTTTTTCCCTCTGCCAAAAGAGCAAAGGCATGGAAAGAAGGATGACAGAGAAGGAGAGGCACCGGCTCTTGCCTCCCTTCTCCAGCCAAGGAGGACAGAGGAGTGTGCAGCTGGACACCTTCAGGCTGATGACCTTGAGTTCCTCCTACCCTTCAACCTGCCCTGCCCTTGGAAGCGCTGCTCCACCCTGGATGTTTACTTACATACACAAAATATACCAGGATTAGGAGCAGGGACTGGGCACCTCAGGCAGAGAAGGAGTGCGACATGGTAATTAGAGGACTAGTCTAAGTAGGAAATCAAATATTTCAATTCAAATAATCTCATGAAGAGGAAGGTCTTGGCTGTACAACTCCCACATTTTGCATCATTCAAGTGCCAGGTATTGCATCACAGGAGGCACGAGACTTTTCCTTTCCTCCTCCAGCTTTATTTATCTAGGAGGAAAAAAGCTGAAACTATTTGGCAAATCTGATGCAAATTAAAGTAAGGGGAAACTAAACCCAGTACTTTTGATAATTACTGTAGTTATCTAAAACATTCACCCAGCTGAAGACCACAGTGGTATTCTTACAGCACACCTGTGCAGGCAGGATTGTCAAGCTAAACTGGATTTCATTTTATCTCTCTACAGCAGGTGAAAATTAAAACTGAAAACCAGAAAGAAATAACACGTCTCCTGGCCAGCAATCACTCTCTTGATAACAGGTGATATGCAGCTGCTCTTATCGGGGTAAAAGGCACTGACAGAGAGGTAGGAAAGAATTTTTGGGTTCAATCCCATTGCAAAAGGTGGCAGATTGATGCTGCACTTGCTGTGTGAACTGCACTGCTTGGAGAAATCCTTTCCAGCTTCCTACTCTTTCCAGAAATAGTCCTTTCCATTGCAGTGTGCCCTTACATGTTCTGTAGTTGGTAAGGGGAACCTCATCCTTATGTAGGGAGAGTAAGAAGCCCAAGCACTTGATCCCTATGCTTGACCTTCAAGAATCCATCACGAGGATCGAGCAGTAAGCTGGACCACAGTTGTGTGTGTGTGCTTATGTGCTGTACAAAAGGCTCATGCTGTGCTTGAATTTCATGCCCATGATGTATTTACAAAAAAAACCCATGGAGCAGGTTAATCCTTCAGTTTCACTGTTATTCAGGTAGTGTCATAGATTATTTTGTCACTTACAATGTATAGATTCTGTATTTATTATCTATCCAACTTTTCTGAGAGACGATTGTGAAAAGGACACACAATTTTATCAAGAAATTAATTACAATAAGGCCATCTCAATCTTAACAAGTGTTTATGGAGTAAGCCCCATTGCAAGGATGAATTTTGTTCTGATTTTCCTATATTAGAAAAGGAAACTTTTGCCTCTTACAACACTCCTTTGAAATCAATCTTGATAGTTTCTATGGAGTCAGGTCTAATCTCATCTTGAAGTTGTGGCTCCAAGTGTGCCAACCCACACACGTCATGTGTGTTTTAAGCAAATAATTTCATGCAAAGCATTTTATTTCAAGACTGAAGCACTGTTCCAGGACAGGTAGCATAGGAACAAGGCCAGGTAGACCTCTAAAGGATTTTTTCCAAGGCAAGAAAGGGACTGTGATAAGAGCTCCTGTCACCTTCTAGATGTGATTGTAAAAACACCAATGAAGAGCGATGACTTACTTCAAGGTGCAGCAGACACTGTGTTTCCACTGATAATCCATGCAAGTAAACTGTGTGTAGAGCAGTATTAGTCCCACACAAGAAGCACAAGATAATCTCAATATAGACTGAGAGACAGGAAATAATCTGTTCAGAAAAAAAACTGGCAAAAGGACAAATATAGAGTATATACTATCCGCAGTAAGGATACTCACAAATAAACACGTCAAAAGGGCCAAACTGTCTTAGGTGGATCTTCTTTGCCTTTCCAGAGTCAGTGTAGTGTAACCAGTATGAAAGACATGTTCTAAGAAATCATACATAATTTGAACAATTTAGGGTTGATTTGGGAAAGCATGAAAAAAACATCTCGTAGAAATCCATTGGCATGTTTTATTGGTGCAAATAGCTATACATTTTCTCTGTGTATGCCATACACTCAGTAACTCAGGAGGAAAATAAGATATGTGAATATAAAACTTGTAATTCTGACTCTCATCATCTAATTAATTTCTTGTAGAAGTTTGGTCCTCAAATAAGCCATAGACTATATCAGACTTTTGATGTACCATTATTATTTAGAGATAGGATAGCAGTTGATTGAAATCAAGGTTTCTCGTTCCAAACTGCTGATATATATTAGAGAATTTGGCACATCGACTAACTTCCTTGGTTCTCTTAAAAGTCTGTCATGTAATTACAATAAGCAATTCCCTTTCTTTCTGAATCCATATGAATTTGTAATAGTGTCCTTATATAATCAATGTTTTTTTCCTAAAGATTCAGGTTTCCTTTTTCTGCAGAATCCTTTGAATTCAGGCAGGCCCATAAATGCTGGAATGTTGGAGCATGATGTTTTCTGGAGCTGCTGCTTCGTGCTTGTGAGTATGCTGTACATCTTGAGAGAAAATGGTGGTTTCAAGATAAACCTAAATGTATTTAACAGCTTGTTCTGTACTTTTAATTTATGCTCTCTTCAAACATGCTATATTTTAGTTTATACATAGGCTCTGCCCAGTACTTCTTAACCAAGTGTGTAGGGGAGTGATGCACTACAGGCTGTAATTTAGGAGCAGGTTGGAACTGCCTGAAATATGTGTATCTTCATAATTTATTCCTAAAATGCTATTATTACCTGAACTGTCTCTAGTTTCAGTACTAAATATCTTTTCTTCCCCCTGCACTGGAGTAGAAAGGAGGTGGGAGGGAAGCGAAGTTATTTTTTACTTCCATGGCTGCAGAACTGTGTGCCAGCAGCTCCAAGAGCCTACGTGAACTGCAAGATACAGCTGGGCTGCCCAGGGCTCTGCTAGCTCTGGGCAAACCAGGGATTTTCCAAATCAAAAAGATTGTGTTGGACAATGGCCACAGTTAAAGCCAATACACCAACACAAGAAGCCTACTTGCCTATTAAAAACATTTAAAAGCAAGAGGAGTGTATTAGCGTGGTGCTCAGATGTCACAGCAATGTACGTTCCATGCATCAAATCCAATGCCTGGATCAAAGTGATCACACTAGTGTATATATTACAGTTTTTAAATATATTACTTAAAACACTATTGCAAAAGCTCAGCCAGTAGGATCTTTGCTCTCATGAACTTTCTAATTATTCTTTACATAGTGGTTCATCCTTCCTGTACAGCTATTCAAGTTCTTGAGTGTTTCTATAAGACTAATGACAATTAAAATTATTTATTTGCATATAATAAAGTGGGATATTTTTAGTGTTATTTAGCATAGCTGACTTGTATATATGGCAAATAACAACAAAATACAGAAATTTAAAATGTAATGAACTGTTTAAGGGGAACTTGTAAATGAGAACTCTTCCTTGGAAACAAAGTTCTTTCTGCTGCTTGAAAGAAGGAAAGCTGTTTTATCTGGGAATTTAACCTCCACTGGATGATATGTTCCACCTTTTCAGACTATTGGATGGACAAGGTGAGCTTCTAAATCTTCCCTACACCATGTGTCTGATCATGTCACTGCTAAAATTAAGCAACAAGCTTAATTTATAGTAATGTAAGAATAATAAGCAGATAATGACATGAAATGACATTTGCACAGCAGTTATGGGCTGCTTTTCTGCAGGGCTATTGAGGAAGTGGGGAAATATCTGGGAGCTGGCAAAACACTAGCAGCAAAAGTGGCCTTTCACTTGCATAAAACACAAAAATAGGACTTCTGATTTTATTTTCAAAATCTCTTTGTGTAAACTCAAATGTTACTAACTACCAGGGAGTAACAATTTTGAAAATATTATCTTGTTTTCATCTACACAGACAAATATTTCCTGACTGGTAGAAGACAAAGATTGGCTCTCTGATAGTTGCTTGAAAAATAATCAGTTCCCACACAAACTCAAGATAATATTTAATTTTTTGTCACTGTTCAAGGATCTTAGTATTATTTACACTTCAAGTATTAGACTGGAAAAAGGGTTTTAAATTTTTACATATATGTCACATTGATTCAAATTATGTAAAGGCTTTTCCATGTCTATAAGCTAAAAATACATTTAATTTGTAAATACAAACATTTAATTTAAATGAAGCTCTCCTGAAATCAGTTTCACACACCTCTGCCTCTTCTTATCCATCTTATCAGTTCTTTATTTTTCAAGAGATCTAATCAACAAATCCATGTTCTTTCTCTTTTCATTCACTCTCCCACTTTTTCCTCTCACTTCCAATCCCTTTTCCTGGCAATTCTTACGAAATTTTCATTTTTCCTCTCCTCCTTTACCAGGAATCTTATAATTTTCTATTTGTTTAGGGTTTTTTAACTTGTTCTTTGTCTTAATCCTTATGGACATCCCAGCAAATAGAATGATATCTGTCTCATCTATATTTTTCAAAATTCTACATTTGACTTGATTTTGCTCTAACATTTCTGCTGAGTCTTCCTCCTATCTGTAACTTTTGAAATAAAATAATGCATTGCCTGAAACTATGACCTTAGATGGCTTTCTGCCAACTTTACCTTCTCCCAAGTCATCTTTAATTTTCAGTGTGTACACTCTGCTCAGCTCTTTTGAGGTCATTATTACTGATGTGCCCAAATCTCAGGACTCCTTCCATCCCCACAGCCAGTGATGTTATTGACTGTACTGTGACTCTGAAATCTTGTCCTATCTTGATTCTGTCTTTTCTTGTTTTCTTTTTCAAATCATTGGCAATTCCTTAACCTTTCTTTCAGCCATGGGAGATCTCCATCCTAACTTTGAAGAGATATCACATCAGACTCTTTTCTTACCCCTTATTATTCTACTTGTGTGTTTTCCCAGGTGATTTCTTGTGATTGCATAAATGCAACTGCCATCTCTACACTGAAAGTTTTCCTCTTTTCATTACCCATACCCGGTTTCACTTCGAGCCTAAAACACTGAAGTCAAGAAAACCTCCCTGAATTCTCTCTCTGATTTTGTCAGCCTGTCTCTGTATCCTTTCCTGGCATCACTCTTTAGTCCCATTTTGAATATAAGTTAGGAGCATCCATTGAGCACTCATCTATAATCTTATATGTTAAAATGCAATTTGTTGTTCCAAGCTGGCAATGCCATTTTCAGTAGCCTATACATCTCTGTCTCTCAGAAGTTCTTTCATATATGCCTTTCAGGCTTTCTTCTAGACAACTATCCCCAAAATAGACTCTAAAAAAAACTAAAAAAAGGCTTCCTTCAAAGTTATCTTAAATTCTACTACTTTCATGATGCATTCAGGAAACAGATTAATATCTGACTGTGACATTTTCAGTGGTGAGTGCTCATTTTAATGCATTTGTAGATTTTTAAATATACTGTGTGCTACATTTTACAATACAGATATCTAGTTTATACTAAATGTGTACTCTTGGTTCCTTCTTCCTGTTTTTTTTTTTTTTTTTTTTTCCCTTCGGTTTCTCTTATAAGTATTGCAAGCTCCTTTTAGCTTTGAGGAGTGCCTTTTTGGGTGTGCACAATAATGAGTGCAACATCCCATAACACAACAAATTATACTAATTTTATGTTTCCAGCTCTACTCACATGACACTGATGAGATTTCCAAAAACACTTACTCTGCCCAGACACCTATAGCAGCATACACACAACAGTAAGACTCAGTGCTAAAGAATGTGATGGCAAAAAAAATTAAGTTCAAAGATGTCAGATGGTTTGCGACTTTAATATTGTGGCATGTCAGATAATTTCATAGCATTGAAATACTGTAAAAATATAGTTTGAAAACAAAACCTATGCATTATTGCACACTTGTATCAATATCTTTTCACATTCAGGATTTCACCCCTATTTTTAGGACAGTTATGTAGATAGAGATTCCCACTGCTGCTGGTCAGAACTGCCTACAACAGGACAGGAAAAGGGGATGGAAAAGCACTTATGTTCTGTGTATATATAATGTCAGACATAATAGGATCATCATTAAGCAATAGGTGAGAAAACAGTTCAATTAAAGTTGGTTAAGGAATATTATGAAATTCATCTCTTAAAGGTGTGAGAATCTCAAACCATTTCTGATCATCAGATTATAATTTTATATAAAACCAAACCCACAAAGCTGAAGCCCACTGGATTGCATAACATATAAATCACTTCAAGAGAGTTAAGGGTGAAAGGTGATATGAAAGTGCAAGTTGTTAACCACCGTCACAGCTGACTGAGTGTTTTGTTTATTCTCTAACCATATTCTGCTTCAGGAGTCCGTACCACAACTAATTAACCATAATGCTTTATAATTGTATAAACAGAATATATAATAGATCTTTATGAGATATAATTAATTCTGCCCTTAAGGAAAGCTTTTATAAACCATGTGCTGTTTGAGAACTGTCTCTTTCTGTTCTCCCTTACAAAGCTGGTATATTTCCCTGCCAGCAGAAGTCAGGGAACATTCTAGAAAATGATTTTCGTTAAAGCCAGCCAGGTGTTTTCTTGCAGGACTGACTACTGGCAGCCCCCTCTCTGAGGCTGAGGTGGTTGCAGCTGCCTCTGCTCCATCCTTTATGCAGCCTGCAGTGAGGAAAGGCACTTTGGTACAGAAATTTGTCTGGTTTTAAAGATCAAGCTCTTGCTTTTGTCATGCACTAGTTATTTGTTTAATCTTGAGTTTTGTCAGCCTTACTTTTTGGTATTTTTTTGTGTATTAAATTCCAAGCAGAACTCCATCATTACTACTGGACCTGCAAGATCAGAATAAAACTCCAAACAAACACAAATAATTTGTTTCTGGATTATGACCTATGAATAAATTCCACTCAATGTGGTTCAGTGATGGCCCTTCTGCCATCTGCTATTTGATGTGCTTGTCCTTTCTGTGGGAAAAAGAAAAAACAAAACAAAACAAAACAAAAAACCCAACAAATGGATCCACAGGAGTTCTGGAGACCTGGGGGATCACACACCTGATTTCACTAATGAGGGCCTGCTTCCTTTAAGTGACAGAACAGAAACATCCATCCTTAAGACTTGTTCAATCAAAGGTGTGGGTCACCTTTAAACAGGGACTGGAGTTTTGTGTGTCCCAGACCATAACTGGAAGCTAAATCTTGAAGCACCAGGCTTAGCAGAGCTGAAAATATGGCACAAGACTCCACTAGACTATTTTCAGTAAAAACCTATCTTTGTCAAGTGCTAATCAGAGACAGAAAACATCCAACAGCCCAAGACAAGAAATTCCCATCCACCTAACACTTTGCTGATGGTTCAGTTGGAGATCCATTTCCAAGGACCACTGTGCCTTGGGGCATTGATTCATGCTTTGGACATCTTAAATGTGCATAATAAAAGAAGTTACTATGAAGATAAATTGCTTGCTGGAAATAAAATAAAAAAGGAAAGAAAGAGAAGGAAAGAAAGAGAAGAAAAGAAAGAAAGAAAGTGAACAAAGAGCAGAAGCTTCCTTGATCTAACCATCACCGGGATGAATGGGAGGCACATATTACATGTGCATATGGGAGGTTCATATTACACTCCTCTGGAATGATAATCACACCCTTCTTGCCTTCTTTGAGCCTGACACACCACTGGGAGGATTATCTTTGCATGGCAGCCCAGATCCTTCTCACTGATAAAGCTACTGTATCTGAAAAGTATTTGGCAGAACTGCTGCCATATACACAAACAGAGGAGCTGGCTTTCCTAATCTCAGAGGCTTGGTATGGGGAGTAGCCTGCATCAGCTCTTGCGCCCTCCAGATCAGAGCTACAGATCACTTATGGAACTTGTAGAAGAAAACACACAGTTTTCTTGGGCAACTTTGAGGTGGTTTTCTTAATGGGTTTCCAAACCTCCTGAGGTAACATTTTTGAGATAACAAGATTTTTCTTCACCCATGGCTTTCCCACCCACATACACAGCTGTCTTCCATCCCTTTGTGAGCTAAGAAGTCACAAAAAAATTATTCTTTTTCCCTTTTCTTTCCAAAATTAAGACATACAGCTACTTCTACCCTTGCATGATCAACTGCGCTTCTTACTCCTTTTCTCTAGAGTTCTCATGAGTTACTTCACATATCATCATTTTTCCAGCTTCATTTTCTGTTTAACATTCCCTCTTAAATAACAGACATATGCTGTCTACTGGTAGAGCCAAAGCCATCATTCTGTACTACAGGAGAAGGTCTTCTCCTTGAGACATTTTATCCTGGGTTTTTAATCACTGAGCAATTACATCAGAGTTCAGTTTCTGTATGATCCCACTGATTCCCACTATTTATTTGTAGTAGTTCTATCTTCCTCAGTAGTGGTTACATTTATATCTCAAGCATAGGCAAATAATGTGTGTCTACATCTACGTGGCTGGCAACTCCAAGTTTGAATTTCTTCAAGTAATGTGTGTGCTTTTTGTCATTTGACTATGAAGAATCTGAAGAAATTATCCTAAAGATATGCTTAATTGGAACTGCTCTGGTATCTCAGAGAAAGAACTCTCTTTATGGGCAAATAACATTTATAGGGAGATTTGCCGATGCTTTTCTTTCCAAGGATCCATAAATCTCAGATTACTTTTGAGAGTAATAAATGTTGCAATAACGCTGTTCTTGATTACAGGCAAGACTCTAACAGCTCTGACTGGTAGTGATTCCATAATTATGTTTGATTACAGACAGGCTCGGTGCCGATGCAAGAGGGTTATTTGTTGCCTTCAATCAGTCTCCTGGATTCCACTGGAGACCAAGAGCATGCCATGCCAGCATACACAGCCTTCCTTGGAGCTTTGTCACTAATGCACAGGATTTAATAGTAGGATCTGTGATAGTGGGGTGTGCTAAACTTTTTATTGACCCACGATGTAACCATATCACTGATGGCCACTGCCTAAGAGGGTTCTGAATTTCAGCAAATCTTGAAGGCTTGATCTTGCAAATAAAGTTTTGCTTCATAGTGTAAGGGCTAAAGTCACTCGTGCCCTTGCTCCACTACAATTAAAGCAAGAATCAAAATGACAATAACTATATCTGTATCATTGTAACATCTGTAACATGCTTTCTACTACTATAGAAGTTAAAAAAAGGAAAAGCTCCATTAAGTCAAGTAGCGCTCCCTCTGTCAATGAAGAACAAAAAAAATCATGTTTTACAAATTATTCTCCAGTGCTTTTTTTATTTGGTATTACATGACTCATGGAATAACGTTTCCACCTTTCCCCATGGGAGATTATCCCAGCTGCTGAGACCTACTAGCAGTTCCCCTTCGTCTTTCTTTTAATGATGCCTACGTTTTGCATTCTGTTTTAGTTTGTGATATAAAAGCGACAAAGGAAATTCACATCCCCAAACTTGCTTTTTAAATGCAATTAAAGCTGTGACATGGACTCACAAATCCAAGAAAACAGGCAGTTAAACCAGAAATGCATCATATATTTCACTTAAATACCGTGCCACCTAGGCAGTACACTTTTAAGCTAACTGCACATTTCCTTGTTTTTACAGGGCTGCTCCTTACTGTTATGTAAATGCACTTTTATTGTATGTAAATTAGCATTAGGCGAACTCTTAAAGTCTGTTTTATAGCTCTCACACCAACAAAGCACATTTACAAATAAATATTTGTTCTACAGGCCTACCTAGAAATAATAATTATTTCTAGCATTTTGACTCAGTGCTGTGACTCTGCTCTGGCGTCATAACCTGTTGTGTGTACAGACTGGAACTTCTTCATTAAGGGTGTATTGCTTACGGAGTAGCACACCCTAAAATTCTTAAATTAATGTGGCTTTCTAATGTATTTTATTCTTATTCTTCTTACCAGGCTGCAAAATTTATTTAACAAGAGAATATTCTCCTGCTTTGAAGATTTAAGTCCCAGTAGTAGCTGTGGAGTCCACCATGTCACTCAACAGCATCCCATTTGGCTGGTAAGGGAACAGTGATGATAAGTTCCAAATAAAGTATGGTGCTGTTTGTTGTGCCTAGAAGGAAAGGTCGTTCTGAACAAGGCTTTATTTGTGAGAAATAGTGAAGCAGGATAAATAGAGAGGTAAAAGCAACCCAGGAAATGACTCTCTGAAAAGAAGGCTGAAGTTCCCAAACCCTCAGATTTGCCTTTTATATCAGTATTGTCAAAATGTATCCTTATTAACACCAGCACAAACCTGACAGTTAGGGCACTGGTGTAGCAGGGACATTCATGCTTAACACAGTTCAAAAAGAAC
Source organism: Xenops minutus (assembly GCA_035221455.1). Taxonomy (NCBI): domain Eukaryota; kingdom Metazoa; phylum Chordata; class Aves; order Passeriformes; family Furnariidae; genus Xenops; species Xenops minutus. Next base: position 24,933,764 of record JAWWEE010000074.1, read on the forward strand.
AACACAAAACCAGATACAGACCAAATCAAGAAATCTTAATAGAAACATGTCAGGGACTCTACTATCAGACACTTATGACTGTCTTAATGGATCATAATGGCTTCAAATCTATCTTGTTAAGAGGATGTTGCTCATTTAAAAAGTAAAGCGTTGTATAAATCAAAGTATTATACAGTACATTTGTGCTTTCCTAACATCCTTAGCAAAGTAACTGCTCTCATGATATGGTCCTTTTCCTTTCTTTTATTAAATTGCTATGATTGGTAATAGATATAACAAGGTTAATATATTCAAATTGCTACTGATATTTTCTTCCTGTTTCTACCTTTTCCATTCAAGGTGCTATTGCTGTACATAATATACAGTACCTACGATACTCTGAAAACATAATTTTTTTCTTCACAGGTGGTTCTCTGATATAGCATGAAGGTGTTTTTAGGAAGGATTGTTTTTATTATGTCTGTGCAACATGAAGTGTTGCATTATTTTGCTATTATTATTGATATTTTACAGATAAGAGACTGGCAACAGAGATTAAGGTAAAGAAATGCTAGAAGTGTCCATTACACTTGACACGTCAGGTTATTGGAATACTAACCATTTTACACTGTTTCAATCAGCTTCACTTTGGTATAGAGCAACCACACATATTTGTCCACAAGTGTTCTCATACCAATTGCCTAAAAATGGAAAACAAACCTGCAGAGCTCCTCACCTACTCCTGTGAAAGAAGTTGGGCTTAGTCCTAGCTATGCCAATTCAATTTTTTCCAGCTGATGAACTGGGGAGGGGAGATGAAGATGGTGACTAAGCCAAGCAACCAAACTCAGAGTAGTAATATAGGGCAGGGTTGATGGTTGGAGAAAACTCAGCTTGTCATGGGGTACCGTATGACATGGTTAACTGTCTAGCTAAAGGAAAGTGTTGAATGGAATTAGCTGTACCAATGAATAGAAAGAAAAACTTGAGACTGAATGTGGAGCCTGGAAAGGTTTGGTGATTTTAGCTGTGATTTGAATGTTCGCCTTTGTGTTAGAGCAGATGCCTAAAGAATACATAATTCAAAAGTCCCAAGTGGTTGGTCTATTTTCCTAAAGAAGAGATGAGCACATAGCAGTAGGTCTGATTCCAGATGAGATAAGACTTTGTTATAACAAAGGTAATGTTAATGGGCAGGTTCTGGTTTAAGTGAGTTATTCAATATCACAAAAAGGCTTCTGACAGATAGGAAAAAAGAGACAATTATCAAAAAAGGTATTCAATTTTCTTAAGGGAAAATCTTATGGTTCTTTTCTGTAGCTTCCTGGCTTGTTCATTATGCAGTCCTTACTCGTAGTGTAAATCCTATGCACTGAATGAAATATAGTGACAATAGCATTTGACTAAAAAGAATACTATAATATCTTCTGGCTGAAATTCGATGTTAAACTTAATTCTGAAATTTTCCAGTTTTTGAGTATTCATAAATACTAAATTTGACCTAGTATAAATACTGTTGGACATAGGTCTAGCAGCCCTTTGCTTAATGCTTTTCCCCCATATCCAGGAAAACAAAGACACAAGAAAAGGAAATCCAACGCTTGACCACGTTTGGCCCCTATTTGGATGATCAGCAATGTTAAGGTAAGTCCTCAGTAGTGGGGTTCCTTTTATCGTTGGAAGACAACTTGATCATGTAGAGACTTGAAAGTCATCGTGAGTACGAAGTCTCTTCCCTGGTAAGCGTCAGCAAAGCCAGCAGTAGTGACACTGTATCAGCAGCCCTGGAGAATTCAAGGGCCCAGCTGCAAGGTAAGGCCCAAAAGGCTTGGGGATAGAGAGTATGTGGCTGATCTGAGGAGATCATGCCTGTGCCACTAACCATTTGGGAGCTGTGAGAAGATGGAGCGTGGTTGATGAAGGCAGTGTCCAGCTGTTGAAAAACCTTGCAGTAAAAATAATTCCATATGTATTTCTTTTTCCCATCACTGGCTTATTCTAGCTAGAACTTTGTTTAAAGGCAAAAGAGGCCAAAAACTAAACCAACATCTCCACAGCTTCAGACAGCTATTTTCTAGAAAACATGCCACTCCTGCTTCAGCAGGGCTGCTCAGCTCCAGGTAGCAGCAGCATTTCACAAGGGCTGCCTTCCTACAGATGGTGTTCCCATTCCTGCCTAGGGGATGCTGCAAGTCTGCAGAGGCAAGCCTGGTTTAGCCTCAGTTTTACCATTGCACCTTGGGTCATTTGGGATTGTTCTAGTCTTTGACTACAGATAATACTTTCTGGTCATCATCTCTTTCAGAATATTACTGTGATGTAAGTACTTCTTCTTGTTACTTCTCTCTTCCCAAATGTAATAGTGCCAATTGCATATTCATTGCAAGTAAGTGAAACACAGGGAATGAATCTGAACATACGTGAAGATAACTGCACTCTTTCTCATTACTTTTTTGTGTTAGGCACTGTGTGAATACCTCAGAGACAGTCACAAAGGACTTGATTCTAAGTGGAGTGGGCAAAGGGCAGCAAAGGAAACATAGAGGGAGATATGAGAGAAATAAAAATAATGAAATAAGCAGATAGATACACTGGGAGCAGATACTGATGGCCTTATGCCCTGGTAAATGCCTAGAAACAAAAGCTATGTCCAGATTTGAAGAGTTTTTCATCTCTAAAACCTTGAAGTAGGAACAAAATAAGGATTAGGATTGAACAGTGTATAGTGACTGCTTAAAACTTCTCGGTTTCCATGGCTCATGGCACTCAAGTAAACGTGTTTCTGACCTTGAGAGGTGAACCCATTATCAACTGATAATAGTAGGAGATGTGTGCAGCTTTGCTTCACACTTGCCAGTCACTGCTCCACTCCCTGAGTTCAATCCCTTGCTCTCACGCTCCTGCAGTGATGTATAATTTCCACTGCTCTCAGGATGCCTCTCCCAGAAGCTGTGTTAAGGATGTCCGTGTCTCCCAGAAGGATTTAAGATTCAGAAATACCTGTTACCTCCAGTATAAACTCCCTTAAGCACGTGCCAGCTGACAAGGTAGCTTCTTAAAATGGAAAAGAGAAGCAAGAAATGCCTTTTATGTGGCTTTTGAAAAAGTGTCTCAGGGTATTTAAGGCAAACATGGGTTTTTGAAAGATATGAAGATTCTGATAGGAGCTTTTGCTTCACTTTCCCTGTAATAGCTTCTGAATCTTACAGAGCAATGGTATTCCCTGAGGGAAGTACTCTGAAATCTAGATGAAAAACATAGTGAAAAATTCAGCAGTTGGCATCCCCCTTTAAAACAAGAATACTTTCTTCATCTTTTCTGAAATCACTGTTTCCTGGGCACATTATTTCTTGCTAACACACATGGTGTTGTTACAGCATGTATGCTAATTCTAGTTAAGAAGGAATAAAGATGGAAATAACTTTTGGGGAGCAAAGTCTTCCCTGTACAGCTGTTGATGTGCCTGGTAACAGATTGACTGGAAGCAGACCCAGTGGATCTTTTCTTCTTAGTTGCTTTGAAGGCAGGTGAAATGTTGGTTCAGCATGGACTGTAAGGCTGCAGCATGGTCCTTGGCTTGTTTGGAAAGACTTGCTACTGATGTTTTACACTGACACGTCCTATGGTTTGGGGCCTGTGTGTGTTCTTGTTTTGGGTCTTGTGGGATTTTCTTTGTGTCAGACATTTACCTTGTCTTTATGCATGTATTCTTCCTATTTAAATACCTTGCTTGTTTGATGGGCAAGAATGTGATGGAAATTGTAAAATTTAGGCATTGTAAAACAGTCTAAACGGATGAATTCAAGAATTATACCAGTTCATCTTTATTTTAATCTGATGTAACCCTGACATTAGCAATAGCTGGAATGTATCAGCTATTGTCTTATTCAAAGATGTACCTTTTCTCTCAGCTGACACTGAATGATTTTTGGTCTCTAAGTCATTACTGTATCAGCAATGCTATCTGACAAAGTTACAGACACAGGAAAATGTGCTTACTCTTTAAAACACCACTGATACCAGTGTGGGCAGACAGCTACTACAGGTGAATGCTTTCCAGCCATTTTGACCCCAGTGCAGTGAAGCAAAAAAAAAAAAAAAACCCAAAAAAAACCTAGATGGCCTTCATAGCTCTGATTAAGAACAGTGCAAAATCCTTGGGGGAAAAAGTCTGTACATCCCAATTATACAAACAAATTTGGCTCATGCTAGCAGAAAACTAAAAGACCAGACCAATGGAAAAATACATGGTTGCTGATTTTTCTTAACATTAATTTATACGAGTGGCTTTGTTGACTGAGCACATGTTCATGTGGATGTGGGGTGTATTATTCCAACCCTTTCTGTAACATAACCGCGGTGACTGCGTCACATGATGCTAGTGCAAACAAAGTCTCGCTAACAGCCCATGAATAGAAGCATTTTCCGAGAATAGAGTTTCTCACTGGGACTATCGACTGGTTCCTGTGCTACCAAGGGATAAGGATAGCTATGGACAGCTTTGGAATAACAGAGTAAGTGTAGTAACTTGAAGTGTTCAAAACCATCATGTGTATTTGTTATATAATCAAAAAGAGTACAAGGGTTACAGTTAATTCTGTGACATTTCTGATTGATTACTGATTGGAAGGCAGTATCTAATATAGTAGAATATAGCTTGTTAGACGCCAACCATTCTGCTTCTATGTACATTCCATGTCCTTTCTGTTCTCTTAATGCCTGCACTTTGAATCTGAAGGCCTTCACACTGAGCTGACTTCCTCCACGTGGCATTTTTCCTTCACCTCCATTAGCATCCTATTTGCATCAGATCCAACATAAACACTGCTTTCTTCATGGACTCAGCTTGGTTTATCTTTGTGATCTTACAGCCATTTATTTTCTTAGCTATTAAGCTACTCATCCTAATCTTTATTTTGTTTTTGTCTCATTGTCTCATGTTATCCGTTCATCTGGTGGGAACTCTTTCTCCTAGAACAAAAGCACTTTTTAAAGTATTACTGTAAAACCTTTAATTTTCCTCTTGACATTCTCCGAGAAGTATTTTTGGAGGTACCTAAGGAAAAAAAAAATATTAGTGTCACATACACTTTTAGGAAATGATGAAACTACAATTTAGACTTTGAAGTACCTCTTGATCTCTTAACAGAAGAAAAAATATTGTAAAGGCTTGATGGACATGAATAAACTTTTACAGGAAATTTTGGCTGTTTCTGAGCCTTCCTTGCATGGGAGTGGAGTAAGTGCGGAGAGGCAGCCAGTCCTCTGGGAAGGGGGCAGTGCCAGGCTCGGTGCAGGGCCCGGCTCTCGGGGCTCTTCGCACGCCGCTCCCCGACGGGCAGCACAGGCACCACATCCCTGCACGTGGGCCCGGCCCTGCCCCTGTCGCGGTGGGCGACAGGGGGCACCCTGTCATCCCACATCCCGTATCCCACAACCCGTATTCCATACCCCACATCCCACACCCCACATCCCACACCCCACATCCCGTATCCCGTACCCCGTATCCCACACCCCATACCCCGTATCCCACAACCCACACCCCCCACCCCATATCCCACATCCCTCACCCCACATCCCAAACCCCGTATCCCACATCCCGTATCCCGTATCCCATTCCGGGTATCCCGTATCCCACCCCCACACTCCCTTCCCACGGACCGCCCCCCGTCCGGGCACGCCCCCACCTCGCCGCCGCGCTCCCATTGGCTGAGCCCCGAGAGCGACAGTGTCGCTGGCCAATGGGACCTCCGCTGCCTGCGCGGTGGCGCCCAATGGGCGCGCGCGGCGCCCGCCCCTGCCGGCCGCGGCCGGGCCCGGGGCTGCGCGGTGCCATTCGGAGGGCGGGCGGCGCGGGGAGCGGATGGTGCGGGCTGCCGCTGCCGCCGGGGGCAGGAGCTGGCTCAGCGCGCCTCCCCCCTTCCCCATCCTTCGCCCTCTGCCTGCGCGTGCCCTCGTCGCGCCCCGCCGGTGACCACCGTGAGCCGGCAGCGCTGTACGATGTGAGCGGCCGCCGGGCTCGGCAGCGCCCCCGGTGCTCTCGACGCTGGGGCGGGCAGCGATGGCCAGAACCTGGCGTGGGAGCAGCAGCCGCCGTCGCCGATAGGAAGCGCCGGGGGCAGCTGGGCAGGCGGCGCGGAGACTCCCTCGGGCCGTGCAGCGCTTGTCCCGCCCCGCCCCCTTTCTCCTTCCCCCCCCCCTCCTCCTCCTCTCCTCTGCCCGCGGCCGGTGCATGCGGGGCGCCGGGGGCCGGGCTCGCCTTGCCCGCAGCCGCCCGTGCCCCTGACCCGCGGGGTCTTTGCGCGTCCCCGCCATGTCCTCGTCCAGCTCCTCCCAAACGCCGCCGTCGCACCACCAGCCCCCGCCGCAGCGGATGCGGCGCG
>JAWWEE010000074.1:24940225-25072426 GCA_035221455.1 Xenops minutus
CCCACCACCAGCCCCCGCCGCAGAGGATGAGGCGCGGCGCCGCTGGGTCCCCCACTGCCGGTGGCGGCACGGCCGGGGGCCCCGGTAACGGCGCTGGGGGAGGCGCAGCGGGGACCAGCCGGCTGCTCCAGCCCATCCGAGCGACCGTGCCGTACCAGCTCCTGCGGGGCAACCAGCACAGCCCGACGCGGTGCCCCTCGGCCGCGGGCAGCGGCGGGGGCCGTGGCGGAGGCGGCTCGCCCCCCCCGCCCAGCGCGACGCCGCCGCTGGCAGCGGGCGGTGGCGGAGCGGAGCCGGGCAGGGTGAAGGGCAGGCAGCGGCGCTCGCCGGAGAGCGGCGGCAGCAGGAGGAGCAGCTCCCCGGAGACACGGAGCCCCAGCTCCCCGGTGTACAGAGGTAAAGCACCGGCACGACGCCGGGCCCCCGCCCGGGCACCCCGCGCTCTGCTCCCCGCTGCGGGTGGGAGGCCGGGGGACCCCCTGCCCGGCCCGAGCGGCCCCGCCTGGAGCCCCGGGGGGCGAGGGTGAGCCCGGCCGTGCCCTGCCGGCAGTGCCGCCCGGCTCGTCCCGGCGCCCTCCCCCGGGTGGGGGTGGAGGCGCCCCCTGAAATGTCACCCTCCCTCGTGCCTGGGGAAACAGCCCCGCGGGGGCCGGGCCGGGCAGGGGTCTGCGGCCGTGCCCCGGGCACTCTGCCCCAGCGCTCGGGCTGCGCAGGAGCGAGACTGACACTGACCCGCTTCCCTCTCTGCGGCTCTAGCTGTTTAGTAGGGGTGCTGATGGGTTAGATTTGTATCTGGGGTGTCAAAACCCAGTTCTGAAGTGTGTGTTAAAACCAAGCCTCAAACACTCTGCCGTCCTGCACAGCTCAGTTTCTTGAAGACTTGCATTTTTTTTAACATCATAGGTTAAAAGATGCAATGTTTTTCAAGCACAGCCTCCAAAACAAGGATATTCCCATGCTGAGATGCTTAAAAACAAGTAACAGTCTGTCTCCTTGTGATATTTAATACTGAATCCTTGAGACTGTAAAAAAATCCAGCCAAACAAAACCCACAGCACACTACCCTGGAGTGTAGTCAAAATAGGCCTGTGAAGTTTAAAATGTAAAACTGATTCCCAGCAAGTCCAACTTAACCTGGGTCAGGTTGTTAAATTATTGAATGTGTTAAAGTAGCAGTGGCCATCTTACCTCCCTCCCTCCTTCCCCCGTCACTTTAGCAGTTGAATGAGTCGGACTAAATGCACTTTTTATGTTATCCTGCTCTAGCTATCAGGTATCGCACATCATCTCTGAGAACGTTTTACGTGGTTCAGTACCCCTTGCTTTTTCTGTCCCTTCCATAAGTCTTACTGTGTTCCACTTCTGTGGCAAATTGTGGTCTGTGTTGGGTGCCAACGTTGCCAGTGTGGGTTGTAGCAGTGGAATCTTACCTTCTCCCCACTTCACCCTTCCGTTTTTATGTGTAGTAAAACATTGCTATCTGTAGTATTTGTAACTTAGGCAGATCTGTCATCAGAAAGGTCCTAGGACAGGGGCAGCATTTTGCAAAGGAGCAAATGCCATTTGGCACAGAGTTAATTTGCTCTATATATCTGCTTATGCAAATGACCGAATCAATTTTGTTATAACCTGAACAGAGATACTTTGTTTTTGAAAAAGATCTTCTATTTATGCGGAAGTTTTGCATACTTGAAAATGGAACTGAGCTTCAGTGGTTTTGCTTCATTCAAGCTCTATTTAAAATTTTAAAGATCATATTTTTCCCACTGTACGGAACACTAGGTGTAGATTTCCTTTTTTCCTTCTTAAACGCTTGGAAAATCCTGATGGAAAACTAGGGAAAACAAAATCAGTGCATGTGAGTAGTGATGGCGCTGATGACGAACATTCTAAATTATTTCATTATGGGAACCTGGAGGAAAACATTGTAGTGATGCAGTGTATAAAGTCTGTGCTTAAGGTGTATTGAAGAGGAAGGAATGTGGGCAGTTACCTGCAAGCAAGGAAAAATACTGCAAAGCTGTGAAGTATTATGGCACACAAATTTTTTTGGGGGGGGGGGGAGAGAAATCTTGATTTTAGAAAGTGGTTTCAGTCAACTTCATCTGCGGGCTATTTTTTAGCCTTATTAAATCAGACTATAAATCAGTACTGAATGACTTCTATCATCCAACTTGTTTGAGCTTGCCTCCTGGTGAACCTTGTTAGAAGAATACATATCTTGATTTGGTTTAGTGGGTGCAGTGTATAAAATCATAAATGGCCCATCAAGAAATGCACCCTGTAATCTGTATGCGCTGCAAGGGATTCATTCCCCCTCCTCCAGGTCAAGCCAGCTGCTGCTGCAGAAGCTGACATCCTCTAGCAAATCCTGAATGAATGAATGAAAACAACGTGATCGCCCTAATAATGACCACAATTGCACACGTCAACAGCTTTATTTTACCGAAATACAGGCACCATTTTCTAGTGGGCAGGGTAATAAGATACTCTATTTCTTCAGTCTTGCAAATGAAAAAGAATTTCCAACCCCCCAGTCTCCCCACCCCCCAAAACCTAGAGCTGTTTTTATACAGTTTGGAATATAGTTGCATGCTGTGGGGCACTATTTTGTCTTTGTTTCCCTATGTGTTCCTTAGCATTTTAGTACATGTTGTAGGGTACTAAAAACATTGTTTGTAGTCTGTATGGTGATAGTAGTATATAGAAAATTGATTGCTGAACTGGGAGACTGCTGCAGTAATAATGGAGGACTTGAAAGAAAAAAAAAATCAAAATGTTCTGTTTTCAGACGTGGACCATCTTGCTGCAGCTTGTTAAATAATGTGCTACTCCAGCTATTTATAGTTGTTACCAGTATGCAAGTCTTGGGGAAGCTGCTTGATTAAGTTTTTTTTGTCAGTTTTTCAAAGCCATTTCCCACTGCTGTAAAATGTGAGCTTAGGCTCTAGGTTTAATCCTGTTGTTTTTCTCACCAGTGCAGGAGATGTTTGTCTTTGACTCTGCAGTCTGACTTGGATTGTTTTACGAATGCGCTCATTCTGGGGACTGCTTATGATTCTGATGGGTAGATGTTTTTCTCTTCTGAACACACCTGCCCCTTCCCTTCTGCTTTCAGCCTTTTCCAGTATAGATTCCTTGAACTGACTGTCCTGCTAAGCCATTTTGTTGTGGATATTTTAGTGATTTGCCAGAGGTTCTTTTTGTAAAGGGGGTTTCTGAGAAAACACTCCAGCTTTGAGCCTCTGCAGTTCAGAGCAACAGCCGTTGCAGGCGCTGGCATAACTACTACATGAATGAAAAGCAGCATGTTCTGTTTTTCCTTCTATCATCATCTTTTCTCTCCCTTCTTTCTAGTATACTGTAAATATTTTTGTTCTGCAGCAACATCCTGTGTATTTAGAATGGAAACTTTTAAAAATTTGGTGATATTTTTCTTTAAGCAAATTTGGGGATTTTTAGTTGTTCAGAAACCATCAATGCCAGTATTAGCATTTGGTTAATATTCATCCTGAATGGGGGAGAAATCCTGAATATTATATACTATTTTCAGGGTGCTAAAAAAGGGAAAAAACTTCTGATATTGTAGGATAAACCTGCAATGTGCAAGTCTACTCCTTTCTTCTTCCTTGAAACATGTTTTTTCCTTACTAGTTGGTATTTTTTTATAGCACGTGTTCATGTTTTGGAGAGTTGGCAATGGAAAAAGTGTCTGGTTGAATGTAACAACACATGGTTTTCTTAGAGGGAATATATCTGATAGATCTCTGAGTGCATAAAAGTAATGTCAACAGAATCTGAAGCTGTGTGGTTTATGACAAAAGACATTCCAGTATTAATCAAAAAAAGCCAAACCCTTGGACATGTCTAATAGAACTTATTACTTGCTTGTGGACACATCTTTTAAAGAAAAAAATCAAGTTGTTTTCTTTCTTCCCTTACCTGGATAAAATCAGTAGTTTCTGTTATGTAAAGTAGTTTGTATAAATATGAGAGTGGGTTTCCTGTTTAGTGTGGGGTTTTTTCACCTCATGTGAATATTGTGCGTATGAGGAGGGTGTAAATAACTTCTGTATGATTCAGGCTAGACATTGTTTTCATCAAGTGCTTTGATTTGTTTGATGTTAACTCTGGTGGTACTGTAATGCTGTGCTTCATATTTTTCTGACTTCCGCTTACACAGTTTATAGCACAAACTTTTTTCCATATCAAATTTTGAAGACAAACATTAGTTTTAAGGACATATGAAAAATACTGTAATCAATTTGCCTGTTAAAGGTTCCAAATGTCATTTACTTCCCAAAATAACTCCTGAAGCGTTGCCAGCATGAGTGAGAGAAAGGAATTAGAAAAGATGCAAAACAACTGCATAACTCAGTTCTGAGTAAGAAGTATGTATATCTCTTTTTAAGCTAGTGGAGTGGGGAGTGGAGTAAGACAGTATTGCTGATCACTAGACTTGTAAGGGATATCAGTATTGAAAAAAACCCCAAAATTCAGACTTCAAAAGGCAGAACTATTTTAATATCCTGGATTCAAGCCATCCTATATTTTGGCATCATAAGAATTTATACCAGAGATCAAGAAGACCTTTCCTTTATTTCTAACAAATGTAGGTAAGGAAGTAATTTTTGTGACGCTTCCTATTTCCTGATGCCTGAATAATAGCGGTATTCCCATAATTGTATGGGCAAAACAGTTTTGCTCCAGCTTTGTCCCTCTCTCTTCCCAAAATAGCTTTCATTGGAATATAATATGGTGAAATAAAAGACACTGGCTAAATTTGATCCAGTTGTCCTGAACTGAAAGGCTTTTTAGTTACATGTTTTAATGTCACTTCAAATGAGAAAACAAATTAATTTAGGTTCTTCCAGGTGTTGAACTGCAGGAAAGAAAAATAGAAAGGTATTTTCTCCATTGAACTTGAATGGTGCTGTAGCAAGGTGTTAGCTATGAAGAAAGAACCTCCCTGCCTCATGGAAAAAAAAAAATTAAAAAGTGTGTGTGTATATATATACACACACCTGTTTTAAATCACTACTTGACCTTTAATTCTTATTCTTTGTGTGTAAGCAAGTATTAGCGTGTTGCATATGGCCAAACTGAAGTTACTTTCCAGCATCTGTGCATAGTAAACCAGTGGCAAATCCTGCATTTTGGTTTCTGAAATTCATGGCTCCTGTGTTTTTTTCGTTTAATTGTTTGTTTTTTTTTCCCCATGGTGGTGGCGTGATTGGAGATTTTTAAAATGTCTCTTAAAATGCACAGAGACAGATCAAGGGAGTGTATCTTAGAATCTTACAAAAAGGTCCATGTTTATCAGGTGTAGACTGACACATTTTGCTATATAACTAAAAATCACAGTGGAAAGCCAGTTACTTTTAAAATGGGTTTTGTGCTACTACTCTGTGTGTCATCATAAAAAGAATAATGAAGATTACTGATGCAGTAATTCTGAAATTTAAGTTAAGTTTGGACTTGAAAGCAGTAGTTGTAACATGCAAATGTATTGAAAATGGAGTATATGCTCCTCAATGTGTAAGTGAATATTTGAAATACTTTTTTAATGGAACTTCATCAGTTCATTAATTATCTCCTTCTGAAGAAGGTGATAATTTTTTTAACGTGCATTGAAAAGTGAAAGTTCTTGTTTAAATTGGTTGGCAATTGCTTCACTAGAGAAGTGTGTTGCCAGCACTCGACACAATAGTTAGTTCTCCATGGATTTTGCATATGTTCAGGAGAAGTTAAAGTAGTAGGGTTTAAACACTGACTGGCATTTTTAAAAAAGTATCTTTTATTGATGAATAAAATGACCCTATATTATAGATATATAACTGGAAAATTTTGCTCGAGAATTAAGGTAGTTAACTGTTAATGATCTTTATCTTGCTTTAATGTTAATATTTAAATGCATTGAGTTCTGTCTCCCATATATACCTCCCATATAAACTTGTAGTGCTCACACAATGGTTTAAGGCATTTTCAGGCAAGTAAAATGTTATTTACATCTCATCATTAGAAGGGATACATCACAGCAATTTGTCAGCCTGAGATTATGCCCTTTTCTTTTGTGTCACCATTTTTAAGGTGTGGCCAATCACAAAATGAAGAGAATTGGAGATTAGAGTGAAGGAAAATGGGTGTTTATACTTAATAATCTGATTTTGAGTAATAATTTTGAATGTTTATTTGCTCCTTCCCAAATTAGATTGTTCTTCAGTTACGCTTTTTCCCCCATCTCATTTGACTCTGAAGTTCATTGCTACTATTTGTATTATGACAATTTTTGAATTGGAAATTAAATGCTATAGAATGAAAATAGCTGATGCGTACTAAAAGGGACCACAATTTGAGCCTTCTGCAGTATGGATACCACACAGAATATCATGATATGGTGTGTAATACCAGTCCTTTTGAATGGTCTCTTTTGAGTCTGTCTCTCCAACTCTTTCTGAAGTTGTGTTCTTATCCGTAGTTGAAACTGAAATACATGGTCTCTCAGGAACCCTTTCTTATTCTACCAGCTGTGTGAATCTGAACTTAGGACCAGAGCTATTTCTTACATGATCCCCTTGGACTGTCTGGTAATAACTTTGCTCAGGCTGTCTCTTTTAGTAAGACAGAAGAGGGCATGTAGCTCCTGGAAAATCCGTCTTAGAAGGAAACACAGCCAGGCCAGGTGGGACCTTGCTGGGCAGTGCCCTTAGCCTGCTGTCTCTGGGCCTTGTAATACTGTCCCTGCCCTGGTTGTGTTCATTTCACTCCTACACTTTCCCTGCTCCTTTGGTATATGCACCACGTCTTATTAGCTACTGCTGATTCCTACCAAACTACTTACTGTCACCCTGTTAGAATAGGTTTCTCTGACAGGGAGGGAAAAAAAAACACCCAGAAGGTGTGGGTGTCTGCACTCAACCAGTAAGTTGTTGGCACAAACAATTTGTTAACAGGGATTAACCTGACCAGTTCGATCAGTGAAGAGGGTTTTGATAGAAAGTTTTCATTTTTCGTAGTAGTAGATATCTTAATTACCTTTCCATATTAGGTACTACTGCTTTGGAGACTGTATATACTTTGCAGTGGGTTGTTAAATGTTATGAACCTGCATTTTGAAACCTTAATGCAGGATACTGTAGTAGTTAGACCTCCTTATTTAGTGTTGCATGTGCCCTAACAATAAGTGATGGCACAGATGTTGGTGTTCATAAGGATTTAACTTTCACTGTTGCCAGTTTTAAATTGTGGAGTAGCTGTTTGCAATGGATATTGTTCTCTGAATCAGATACAAACGAGTGATTAACAGCACTGGTTCTTACATGCCACTTGTTTTGCACAACCTGAAACTAGTTTTACCAAAACTGCATATTCTGTTTCCTCTTTAGGAAGACTGTGTGTCGTATTTTGCTCATAAGAGCAGTGACTAAGAACAGTATGATAGCGGGTCTGTCATGGTTTTTGAATAATCTAAAATCCACTATAGAATATTTTCTTCTCAGTCTGCTGTGAGATAGTCTAGACTAGAATAAGTGCCCTGTTGCTTGAACAGTGCAAGGCACCTGCTTGAACAAGGGTAGCTTCATTCTTGTTTCCTATGCTCACATCACTAGGCATTAAGCAAGGGGATTAGTTATAGATGCACTTCTGAATTTCAAGAATTAATGCTTGTTTCTGGCTGACCTGATTGGTCATTGCAAGATGACTGGTGTTCATACTACAAACTTGAAACTAATTCCTGTAGTAAGCCTACATCTGTCTTTTAGAAATGTTTCCTGTAATACTAACCACTCACTTGTGAACCAGTTAAATGTATGGTATTACAGGTATTGTCATATTGTGTGCCTTTTAATCTCTGGTGTTTTAGTGTACAATGCCTATTCTGGAGTTCTGAAATAATTTGTGAAGGTTTGCTAGGTGGATTACCTGAATGCCTACATTTTTAATAAAGCTTCAAGGTTAGAAAAAAGCTAAACATTCTAATATAGATACTTAAGATGCAGTACTACAAAAAATTCAAAACTAATAATTTCTTGACCTCTGTCAGCATTTGGAAACCAAGCTGTGATTTGGAAATAATGTGTTCTTACCAGAAAACAAGTTTTAATTATTCAGTATTTGATCACTAGCTAATTCAATTAATTGTAGTCTGCAGAAATTAGCCTGTAAATAAAAAGCCCATTTCTTCAAGTTATGTCATGCAGTCAGCATTTGGCTAGTAGAGAGGAGATTACCTAAGCACAGATATAAATGCCCAGGTTTGTGAACATGCAGTTCCCAGGGATAACAGTGCAGTTACTTTCATTAGATGAAGTGCTGTACCCATGGTGGACCAGAAGTGTTGCTGGCTAAACCTTGTAAATTTTGCACTGCATTTCCAGAAATCAGGCCATAAAGACACAGTGTGGAGGAGCCAGCTCTTCAAGACCTATGGGTTTCTGTAGGTCTCAGTACCACCCCTTCTGTATGTCACAACAGACCTCACTAGCCCAGTAGATCTGAAGGATGCTGGTGATTATAGCAGGTTCCAGAGTGGTGCAGTCTGTGCTCTGAAAAGGTTTGGTGAGGGCAGTTCTTGTATGCAATGTCATTTTAAATTCTGTGCCATGTGGCAGCTATTCGGTCTTTCTGAAGTCTGGAGCCCTGGAAAGTACCTTCTGAAACCCAGGTAGCTTTGCAGTGTTGACTCTATACAGTTATGTGTTATACCTCTATATCCAGCATATGTTACTCTTTGTTACACGTGGTATCTTAACTTTCTGCTTTTCAAAGCAATGGAGAGTTGACTTGCTCACTAAAAGTTAAACCCAGATTTATGCTGCATATGCCAGAACAGACTTTGACCAGTGTGACTCTAAAAATATCAGCTAACTGCTGAAGAATGCAGAATGAGACTTGGGTTTAAACAGTAGTTGGGAAGTTTGCCAGGTTAAAGGAGAAGCTGTCTTCACAGAAGTAAATTTCTGTTCAAGGTCTTAAAATTTTCATTCTTAACTGATAACTGTGTTTGCTTAATGGTGGCAATTGATAGAGTATGAGAGAAAGAAAGTGTAAGGGTATTCCACTGATTTCTCTGGTATTTCACCTTCAGTGGCTTCTTTGTTGTACCTGATACACTGCCCAGAATAATCATCTTTGCAATGTTTTCTTCCCCCCCAAAGAAAACATAAAATACATTTGAAATACTTGATGTTCTTTTCAAGGAGGACAAGAAAAAGTTCTAATCTGGAAGAGAAGAATTTGTCGTGGGCAAAAGTGTAGTTAACTCATGCATGTTGAGAAGTAATATGTTTGAGAAATGTCCATACAGGAAAGTGACTGGAGACACGTACTCAACTTAGGACATTGTCCACACTGAATATCCAAATAAACTTTAAGCATTACTTTGGCAAGAAGGACTCGTTCTTTCTAAACAAACTGTTTATCTGTGTGTGCAGTCCATATATTCTTTAAAATATTAAATGTGAGAAACTGATAGGTACATCTACCTGAATTTCTTCCAAAGAAGGAAATAGCCTGTTAAGGTGATTGGAGTCTTGTGCTTTTGCTTAGTGGTGTGTATAGCCTTTAGTATGAAGTTGAAGGATGCAGGGAGATCTTTTGATTGTAAGATGTATAGTAGAAACTCAGATTGGCCATATTGAAGATAGTAATAACAACTCAAAATCTGGGAGGAGGAGAAGAAACAGGTGTGCTGACACTATATACAATAAATATTAGATCTAGTCTTTGTTCAGTTATGCAAGTCTGCATGCATATATAGCAAAACAGAAAATCCTACATACATATTTTTTACATTTCATAAATCTGAAGTAAATTTTTGCATATCAGAAGGCAATAGTTTGAAAATTTGTCTAAACAGGTTGTTCTGTCTTGAATACAAAGAGAAACTGTTTTAATGAAAAATGTGAAAACTATTGTAGTCTTTCAGACATTAGAAAACCTCAAGAATTTGATCTGATTGCGTGGACATTTACCTGAAAAAGGCTGCTAGGAATAGACAGCCTGCAAGAAACAGCAGGAAGAACTGAGGAAAGAATGTCACGTTAGCAATCAAAAAGTGAACCTAAGCTGAGAATTGTTAAAATACAAATAGGCTTGGACTTCGTATGCTTTAAGACAGACAATAGAAACATACAAATTGGAAAATAAGGAAAAAGTAGTTTCAGCCATTCAGTACCAAGAAAAAAAGATGAAGAAGTGATTAGATACCAATTTACTTGAATGTGTGGTTTCAAAATGAACTCCACAAAGTACTAGCAAAAATCTCAGAGGAAATAACACAAATACTTATTCAATGCTTTGTGCTCACCTGAGCAAAGTCCAAGAAATCACTTCCCATGAGGATGGTGATTTTTAACGCAGAAAGATTTAGAAAAAAATTCTAAGGGACTAGAGTAATTAGGAATTACTGAGACTACAATAAATACATATTGCATATTTTAATGAAGTCAATTCACTGATCTCCATAGCAGGATTCCAGAAAAGCCTACTCCGAAGTTGACACTTCCTTCAAATTTCTAAGGCAATCTTATAAGTAGGAGGTGACACCATCTGAGAGTAGATACCTGAGTGTAGCACATACAATACTGATGTTTTAAAACATTGCATCCACTTCTAAAATGTAGAGACCTGTTATTGTAACTTCAGAAGAAATTTGAAGGGATGGTGGAAAACAGGGAGAAATGTTAATGTGCAAAATGAGCTTTCCAAATGCTAACCTGGTGGTTTTGATAAGGAAACTGATTTCCTAGATGGGAAGTAGATCTTATCTGCTTAGGCAAATTTTAAAGTTAGGGTGATGAAATCATTCATGAATTTTGAGAGGTTTAATTAGTACATAGGAAGATTATGGAAGAAGAGCTGGAGAACCATGGGAATTGAAATAGTCAGTTTAAAAAGTGAGATTTAAAAGTAAAAGATGGAGGTATATGTATGTGAGGTGGTACTTGAGCAGAATATCTTTTCCTCAAAGGAGGAACATCTGATTTGAAAATGCTGGAGGGTGGAGTTGGATGATCATGAGATCTCTAAGAGCCAACATGAAGTGACTGAAAAAGTAGTGGGTGGAGGGCAGGTCTTGCATGAGGAGCAGCCAGCCACACAGGGGTCTGCTGAGGTATCATAAGGTGTACTGCACAGTCTTCTCGTGCTTCACAATTCAAGAAAAGTAAAATCAAACTGGAGCAGACTTGGAGAAGGACTACTAGGTTAGGAGGTTTACTTTGTGATGCCGAAAATAAATCTGCTCTGAATAAAAATATGGTTGTTTTGTTAGAATCCAGGTGAGCAGGGAAGGGGATGGAGAGTTAGGAAGGAAAAGCTGAAGTTAGTGCTAGGACATGAGTGGGATTGGTTTGACATGGCAAATGTTTGTATAGAAAACTATAAGAAGGCTTGAAACCATCATGGAAAAAACTTCTTCCCGGATCATTTTTCCAGTAGGAATCATGAGGGCAAAATACTCAACTGCTGTAAGACTGAATTTGCAATCTGTTTTTAAGTGGTGATATTTTGTCAAGTGGGCTCCGCACTTAAGAAGTTGTTTCCAGTCCTTTGTTTCTATGTCTTAAATTATCTTTTCATTATCAGTTAACCATTAAAGTTGGGCAGTCTGATTTAGGCAAGTAGTTTTAATCTGGTTTTACATTTCTGGTTTTCATATTTTTCTCAGATAAAAATGCTATTCTTGCTTAGTATAATTAGCTCTAGCTAGGAGAATGCTTTCTATCTCTAATAACTGGTGATCATTATGATGGCATTGTATAGCCTTCCATGCACTGATTACAGTTCTTTGAGTATTTTATGGAAATGGTGAATCATGCCTTCTGGTTAAGTTGTTTTATTCATTATTATGTTCAGCTGTATTTTGATGGAAAGTGGAATTAGATTAAAGGGTTATAAACCCCTCACTTTCCAGATCTTGTTAAATTTTAAGTATTATCATTATAAAAACATCAGAAAAAATCTGTTCGGTGTCAGCAAATTTATCCAACAAAGATGGTGGTGGTTTCTTTAGTTATGGAGTTCTGTGTGTTTATAATGACCTTCAATACTTTAATTATTAATATACTGGAAGAAAAAAATAACGCCTCAAGCTTTAGTGCTGTTTTTCATTCCCAGTTTGGTTCTCAATACTGAATAGGTAGACTAGATAATTCAAAAGATCTAAATTAATGAAGTAAAAGGAGGAAAATGCTCTGTATTTGCTGAAGTGCACAACAGTTAATGGTTAATTACATGTTGCAGTGTGTTTTTTCCCCAAATACTTACCTGCTGAATTCCAATGAATTTTAACTTTTAAAAATAGAAACATTTTTTAGATGCTTTATTAAATGTTACTAAATTTAGGTATTCATGTGGTGTTTAGATTTGAAGTAATAACCTTAGAAAGAAAAAATGTATTCTAAAAATGTGAAATTCATAAAAATCATTAAGATTTGGAATTAGTGTTTTACCTACATGGCGTCCTGTTAGAAGAGTACAAATGCGTAGGTTGCATCTGTTGAACAAAGCAGCCTTTTGTGATATTAAATGCCATAGGTCCTATAGATGCCAGCAGTAATCCTTGTTAGCCAAATAACTTAGCTTTAGAGTGCTGAAACTTTCTGCCATATGGTTTGTTTGCTTTTCTTACTGAGATTAGAGTGTTCTATGTTTGATCTCTAAGGATAATGTTGATTTTAAACAGAGGAGTTTTGCTGTGAACAAAATCTGACTTCTGAAAGATATTTGTAGTCTCATTTTCCTCGATCTGTGGTTGGGTGGCATAAGGGACATGAGGCAGAGACCGTACTTCAATATACGTGCATAGGCGACCAAGATTTTGAGTCAGCTGTACGTCCAGTGAAATACACCTACAAATTCATCTGTGTTCCACTTCCTCTGGGTTTCTATAGCCTAGCTCTGCGCTGTGTGCCTTGCTGTGTGCGCAGTTAGGTGAATAGAGCTGTATGCCCTTGAAGAGTTGTGCATGAAACATCTTCGATGGAAAGAAATGCCTTGATATGCCAGGTGGATTCACTTACTAATCAGAAGACCTCTTCCCTCTCTAGGTGACTTAGTCATAAATATAAAAGATAACTCATTATGGTTGATTCCTAAGTCCCTTACTGTGGATCAGTGTGCACAATTTTCCTTTGAAGCAACAAGCTGGCTTTGTTTTGCTTTGTTTTCTCAGTATAGGCTACCTCCTGTATTGACATACTTGCTGTTTCATCCCGTTCGGTTTGAATTCTCATAAGCCTTGTCAGGTACAAAACCAAACCTGATCTGTGTGGAAGACTGGCTCCCCTTTTTTTTTTTTTTTTACTCCCCTGAATAATTTTGTATGTCGAAAGCACATCATTCATGGACTTGAATTTCTGAAAAACTTTAGATCTTACCAAGTGGCCTGCTTTTTGCTTCTTCAGTTTGGTTGTTGGAGCCTTGGTTAGATTATCGTGCTGTTCTGTGCCTTTTTTTTTTTTTTATTCATTTAGGGTAATGAGGGGAA
The DNA here is from genome assembly GCA_035221455.1 of Xenops minutus. Taxonomy (NCBI): domain Eukaryota; kingdom Metazoa; phylum Chordata; class Aves; order Passeriformes; family Furnariidae; genus Xenops; species Xenops minutus. Next base: position 24,953,718 of record JAWWEE010000074.1, read on the forward strand.
ATTAGAGTGGGTTGTCAGTCTGTTTAGAGTAATTACTTAATTTTTAGTCATTCTGGCTCTTGATTTCTAAAACTAGAAACTTGGGAATAATTTCTGAAGTTGACAGAACTGAACCAAAACCAATGTGGTGCACATATTGAAGGCAGACGTTTGTGGAACTGAATGTACAGTTCTGATACTTTTAGAGAGGTATCAGAAGGTAACTTAAAATGACTGTCTCTTCTTTTATCCTCTTGCAAATATAGTTTTGGTATCAAAACGTTGTACTAGTTGCACTGCATTTTAAACGTTTGAAAAAGCTAGTATTTTGCTTTGTTTTAAGCTATTAAAGATATTAAGCTGTTAAATTTGAAATGATGAAGGAAAGTGCAGTAACTTCACATTTTTTCCTTTCAATTATGTATTAGGGTGTTTTTTTTTAAGTTGCTATTTAAAATCCTATTTTTTGTTATTTAGTATGAACAGTACATTGGTAACAGTGTGCTCTTTGTTGCTCTGCACTACTCTGAGCCATTAATGCAGTCATTCAGCCAGTTTGCAGATTGAGTCAGAAGCAAGTCCGTCAGTCACTTACAACTGGGAAATTTCTTTTGAGCCAGTAGATCTGTCCTCTAGAGTAAAACTTCAGGGTACCCCAAATCTCTTGTTAATCTTTTTCATGACAAATTTTGACTCCAGTCACATGAAAAAAGCCTGGTTGAGAATGAAGGTTGAAATATTTTTTTTTTTTTGAATGGCCTCTAAATCCCCATTATTTAATCTTTTACCTGACAAAGTCGTAGAGACAAGTTCTGCAAATAAACATGCACCAGTTTAGCCACCTACCTATATAATCAGAGCAGAAAAGACCAATCAAACACACATTCAGGAATCGGTACAGTGTCACTATATACGTGCTTAAAAATCAAACTGAGAGGCAAAACCCCTTGATCAGACCTGTCAGAGACTTACTGCTCCTAAATCTGAAAACGTACTCCTTGTGGTACTCAATAACTGTCCAAAGCAAGATTAGAGGTATCCCTCTTTCATGGTTGTACAAGGCATAACAGAAGAGGGGACTTTGAACTAGGTGTGTGAGAAAGTCATTAGTAGCTGCTGTGGGAACTGTGACCTAAGTGGTGTTGGGCCATTGTTCTTGAAGGTCACTGTGTGTCCCATTCCTTAATATTCAGCTTTCTGTTTCTAGTTTATGATCTCCCGGACTGCATTCCCAGGTACTTCATTATTTAAGAGGCATTCACACAGGCACTACTGTGTCTGATTGGGTTAGTATTTTGTTGTAAATGTATTGTCATCTCGGGTAGGAATGTCCTAGGAATACCTGATACTCTTATATAGTGTGATATGCAGTCTCTGCGTATCCTTTGAGCCTGACTTCTTGAACTCTGACTTTTGCGGCTCTTGAAAAGTCTTAAGCAGACTAGGAAGTGAGTCCTTCTAAGAGTCTTTAGTGTTTTTTGAGAAAATTCTTTTGAAGTTAATACTAATTTCCTAGGTAAAATCACAAATTCTTCAGGAATGGATGAGTCCTAAGCTTAGTATTTGTTTCACTAGTAGCTCTTAATCAGACTGTTCTCCAGAGTGGTAGCAACTAAACTGAAGAGAAACATCTCAGGAAACTTTATTGTGGAATTTAGTATTAATATTTCATGATATCATGACTTGGCTGACTTGGGTTAATAGTTTAAGTCAAAGATGAACTCTTGAGAGAAAAATCAAGATCTTACTGCAACAATGTTGTCTAACCTTATGGTAGGAGAGTGTCATAATTAGCTGAGATCAATAGTAAGATGACAATACTTAATGTTTTTGACTTGATAGGAGTCTGTATCAACTGAGAAGTTCTTAAAGCTGGTTATATCCATGCAAGGATGTGAGTGGAAAAGTTCTGGCTAATTTTGAACTGCATTTGCTAACTGTGTAGAGAAAGATGGGAAGAAAAAATGCTGACAGATGAGCTCTGGTGGATTTAGCTGAAGCAGTTTTTATAATGATAGCAATACTAGCTATCAGTTTTGCTCTTCAGCTGCAGGTGATTTTCCTCATTGCATGTGTGGCACAAAGCATTATTTAAGCTAAAAATGGACTATGAACATGGCTTTCAGATTATGCGCAGGTTAGCTGCCTCTGTTCTGGATGGGAAGGCAAGCTCTTCATTTTAGAGCTGTAGCAGGTGGTTTTATTTGAGCCCTATGTCGTTTTCAAAAGAGCTGTCGTGTTAGTCTCTTACTGAATTACATTTTGCTGTCAGAGAAATGGAAACCTTTTTTCAGGCAGTCTAGGTGGTATAACTAGAATTCTCTTTTCTCTCAGTGCAGCATGCAGAGCCATGATTTCATGCAGTTTATTTTAGTTGATTCCTACTGGGAGGTAGGATCATGCCGAATTTCATCAGCTGTAGTTTTGAGGTGGACCCTTAGGTCATTCTGGGTAACATAATTTATAACTAGAATTGTGTAGCAATAGGCCCTAAATACATGCCATTAGAACTTGTGGCGTATTTTAAATAACTTGTGAGGTATTTTACCTTCCTGCAAGCAGGTGTCTTGCTTTTCTAATTTCTAACTAACTTTTTCAGGCAATGTTACACTGCTGAAGTGCTGTGCTCCTAAGTTTACTTGTTCTGGAGCTGGAACTGAGCTTCTTGTGAGATGTGTCATACGTCACTGAGGAAGACAACAGAATCCTTCTGACTTAGCCATTCATATACTTAGATATTGTCAGATGGGGTGTAGTCTGAAACTTGCATAAAATCAGTCTGTAACGTTAGAGGTTTCTTAATATTGTTGAAGCCTTTTTGAATGCTCAAGTCTGTTGGCTGTGTTCAGGAGCTGTTGAAGTGCTTCAGCTATCAAATGGTATTTGATTCTGTGAGATGCATTAAGTTTCCTTCCATAGAAAGTGATTTGGTCTGGAGAAGGATATTCAGGACAGTAGCATCAGCATTCCATTGAGAATGAAAGTTTGGCGAGAAGTGAAAATTTTGTAGTAGCTTCCTAGTGTAGTGGGAAGTCAGACTTAGCTGAGAAAAGCAAAGTTGAGAAAGAAATCCTAAGAGCAGTTTTAATATTTAGAAAACAGTTTAAGCTGTGGTTATTTCTGCCCATTTTGTTACGCCAACTCTGCCTGTAATAGGGAAAACTGTGTATCTATGACTTTGCGGGGACACATTTTAGTTTTCTTTATGTTTAACTCTGTGAATTGCTTTGCTAGGTGGGTTCACACATCTGTGCATGCTGTCTCAAAGGAGGTGGAGCACAGGCAACAGTGGGATGGCATTAAATTGATGTTAACTTGAATTGGTTCATGGAGTTGAGAAGTGGTTTGTTTCCTGCAAGTCAAAGAAACACTGAAGAATAGTAGGGACTTTTGAAACCACATCTTGAACTTTTCCTGGCTTTAGAGTTTGACAAGGTCTTGCAGTCCACTTCCAAGATTACCATGGGAAAACAAAAATGTAGTAACTTTCGGTGGTGTTTTTTTTCTGTTCAATTGCAATGGTATTATGTTAGTCATTAATGCTGAGTTTGCTGTTGCCTTTCTTCTGGGTGTAGAACAAGACACAGACCTTAGCTTATTATCTAATGTTATGTATTTTGTGGGGTTTTTTGCTTATTCTTACTTGGGGTGTTTTTTTTTGGCAGCAAGACTTTTTAAATGTAAAGTTTGTAAAGGCATGCTTAGTCCTTATTTCCTCATTTTCATTGTCTTGCCTGCTCATTGTCTCTAACTTGTTTTAAAAGCTGCTTTTTGAGAAATTTCAAAACTTGGGCAACCTGAGGGAGTAGCATAATGCCGTAGTATGACAAGGAAGGTTGGAAGAAAGCTTTGTAGCTATGTGCCCCTTGGTACCAGGTACACTTGTGTTTCAGTGCAAATGTAAACGGGAGTTTTATTTTTAAAATTTATCATCCTTATTTTGGATTTCAGGCTTCTTTACTTTTAACAGTTCAAAGATCTTTCTTAAAATGCAAACATGATACAATTGTAATCCTATAAGGATAGTTCAGTTTGAAATAATAGGGATTTAATTTACACTTAAGGCAGTCAAAATAATTATAATTTATAAAAGTCATCATGATGTATTACAAGGTGTCCAATTTGTGGCATTATTTACAACTCTTCACCTGAAATGAGAAGCTAATGAAGTGTTTCAGCAAGTTACATTTCTCTAAATGTTCTGGTTTAACATTATCACGTTCATATATCATTCTGTAACCATGCTGTGTTAGTGCAAGCTATACCCTAATGTGCTGAATGCTATATATTGATGGACTCAGCCTTTGGAGAACCATCAGTTCTGGGTGATACACAAATAGATTTGCTTTGAAGGCCAGTGGCCATGTTTGGACTCAGAAGTGTGCCAGCAGGCCTGCTCTCACCTTCTGAGAAGTGAGTTAGAGTTTTGGTGGGTCAGATCAGTGCATAACACATAATTAACTTGGAAGTTACCTCACTTGCAAATTTCTTGTAGTGAGGATGAGCAAAACAGACAGTAGCTGCAATGTAGGGCTTAGGTTGACTATTGTAAGTCTAGAAAATGAGTATATGAAGTAATTCTGCTTAAAGGACAAAGCAAGATGATCCAGAGAGCATGCTGTAGAACCATTCTTTCCCATATCAGTCTCCTGAATCAACCTACACTCTGCTTTCCAAATGAAATGCAGGTCTAGGTGTATGGGGAGAGAAGTATAGCGAGCAGTCAAGGACTGCAGGTGCTGTGATGAGTTAAAACAAAAAAGGCAGCTGCTTTGACCCGAGCTCTGTCAGAGGGAAAGACAGTCACATGCTCTCAGCTTGCTAAGGCCTGTAGTGGGATCTTGTAAATAATATGGAATGACGTACACAAGAGCAGTAAATCAGATAGGCATCTTCTTCTTAAGAACCATAATTTTTGTAATGATTTGTGTTTTAGTATTTAGAAAGCTAAACAAGCTGACTTAAAAATGTTTTACTATGTTATATTTTCTATTTTTGTGTGTCTGGCTTTCCTCACTTGAGTTATCACTGTATTGAAATTTGCTTGATGCTGTTTGTTGGTGAAAATATATAGCATAAGTAGCCCAGTTCTCTGCAGATATGAACACTTTAAGCATTGGGGGTTTTGTAACTGTTAAAGTTTTCCCTTATATGTTTTCCTTCTTTTTCTGATGTTATTTGCTTTGTTGTGATGGCATTATTTTCAGCTTGGCATTTAGACAGAGGTTTCTGATGTGTTCTTGCCATTGTTTGTCATAGGTAGCTTTTAACATCTCACGTCAAATTTAGCCTGACTCTTTTGTTGGTTTTGTTCTGGTTTTCTACAGTGGACAGGCCAAAATCCCAGCAAATCAGAACTTCTGGTACCATAAGGCGAACTTCTTCTTTGGACACAATAACAGGACCTTACCTCACAGGACAGTGGCCACGTGATCCCCATGTACACTACCCTTCATGTATGAAAGATAAATCTACTCAGGTAAAAGCTGTAATACAAGACAACAGAGATGTTTCATATAATTGATGTCTACTCAATTTAGTTCTGAAGAAATGTGGATTCGCTTAATCTTACTATAAATATGAAACCCTAAAAAGAGGGTGCAGTAGTCTTTTTTTAATCAGTGTCAATGTGGTAACATGGTATGCGACAATAATATTTTTATGCTTTTAGAAAACAGTTGTTAAAAATAATTTTCTGTATGTGGGCAGATCTGCTGAGGCTAAAAGGTAGATTTCAGTCAGCCTTGTATCTGGTTTATTTTTAAGCTGCTATATGCAAAGTTATGCTGAGTGTTATTTAAATAAGATTCCATATAGCAGTGGCTGACAAAGTAAAGATTTTACTAAGTCATAATAAATCTGTCAGTCTCAAAAAGTGTATTTGTGTGTGGGGAAGTGTTGAGGGAAGGCTGCTGAGGTTATTGATGGCCTTATACCCTTGTGATAGCCTTGGATCTTCACAGTTCTATCCTTAGGAAGAACCTCTGGCAGGTACACTGCTATGGCATTCATACTGCTTTTTGGCTAGAAAGGTGAACTTTGTTTCTTGACTGCTTCCTCCTCATGCTGGAGCTTGTTGCCCTCAAAGATAATCACTGCCAAACAGATTAAAAATACGTAATTCTAGCCTTCCGCCCCCCGCCCCCTCGCCCAATTATTACCAGAGGAGCTGTGTTTTCATTTTTTTCTGTAGTGCTGTTCGGATATGGAATAAGTCACCTGAGTTTGTGTTCCAAACTACACTGGAAAGTAGAAGAAACTAGCTCGCTTCAGTTTTATTTTCAGTCTGTGGGCTGTATAGGGTTGGTTGGTAAATCAGTTGCTTATCTTTTTTGTTGTGATTCTAGTTCATGGTTATCACGGGTTTTTAAAGAGATTCTGTGATTCTCATCTATGTAATACTGAAATTCTTGGGGCAGGTTGTAATGTATATATAATTTTTCTCATCTCTTTAAAATATGATGTAATGCAACACAGGAACTTGTCTGATGGTGGAAAGAGGAGCCTAGAATTCTTGGAAAATAAATAAAGCTCTATCTATTTACATATTTCAGAAATCTTATTTAATGAATTTGGGAACTTGTTCTAAGAAAATTTTTAGAAACTGTAGTGGGACCCTTTAAAAAAATGGTATCTTCATGTCCTGCTTATTTATTTTGAAACCAGACAGCCAGTTTTAGCAAAAAAGAAGCAACAGTCATATTTACTGTCATGAAAGATCTACCTAAAAAGCTATGAATCTTGAACTTGCTTTCAGGGTGCCTTCCTTTCACAATACTATGCCTTGAAAGTCTTTCTGTTTTGAAACTATAATTTCCCTTCAGGAGATTTTCAGTAGCGTGCTTTGTAGTTATTGTATTTCTCAACCCACTCTTAAAACATATATCACTATCAAACTTTGCAAATACCCTTATGAATAGAAAATTTAGAATATTTAAACATTCACAAACAAACTTTTTCACCAGTTACAGAAAAGATAAACAAACTTGTTCTATAAATATTTGAGCTTCAAGTATTTGGCAGTAAAATTGCTTTCCTAGTGAGCTCCAGTAAGTGTTTAGGTTATGTGAACTGTTGGCTGCCTCCCTTTGCCTCATTCAGAAACTAAAAATGAAGTTTTACCTTTTCAGTGTAATCAAATGTAACAGAGAAGAAAGGCAGTACTGTTGTCATTACAAGTTGAAGTATTACTTCAGAGGGATAGGAGAAAGATTTGTGAGTATCTTCTAGCAAGGAATTATATTAGCTGTCTTTTTATTCAAATTATGCCAAACTCAAGAGTGTATCGGTTTTTAAGTTGAATCACTACTTGGGACTTTATGTATATGTAAAGTGGAGCAAGCATAGTGATTTGCTAATGATTTCCAGTTTGTTTTTTCATTTGTTTTGTTTTCAAATAAGTTGCTCTCTACGGAGGCTTGTAGATGGTCACAGAACATTGTCTTATGTTTTGGTTGTGCATGTGGGTTTATGTTGTTTGAGTTCTGTGTAGTTTGAAGTATATCTAATTTCAACAACTAAAGATGATTTCCAAGTCATTGATAGGATGCATGCATTGCAAATTAAGTTAAATTAAATTAAAGCCTTGTATTTTGCCTGGGTACCAGCAAAAGTGCTTCTACTGCTTCATGTTTATTAGCTAAGTAGCAGTTTAGCTCGTGGGAGTTCATATAGTTTAAACTATCTAAAAATAATAACACTTTGTAGTTTAGCAGAGTGAACGATGTTGCAAACAAAATAAGTAAAAAAAAGATAATGTAAATCAATAAACTACTTTTTTTATGAGCATGTGTCATTGGAGAATAGTTTCTCTTGTTTTACTTCTAAACTCATGAACAATGCTGTCAGTATAACTTACATTGTAGGTGGAATAATTATGTCTCTTTCAAGTGTACGTTTTGTCCCTAATTAAATATTAATTTAAAATCCAAATTCTATGCAGTTTTGTTAAGGTGGTGATTATGGCTGATCCAAGTTTCTTAGAATTCTTGTTTTTAAAAAAAGAGAGTAAGTTTCTGGTCTTCACTGTGATCAGATGACACTTCATGAGTTTCATTCCAAGTCCTCATTTCCCTCTTAAGTTCTTTGGGCCTGTATAATGCTCATGAATAAAACATTTCTTCTTTTTCTGAAATAAAAACATGATTTAAAAAAAATATCTTACTATTTAAATAGAGGGAGCAGAATTTTGTTTAGTTTCTGTTGCATCTTGGAGAATAGGAATTATAGCTCATATTTGTGTCCCTCTTAACTTGCCCCAAGTGTTTTGATTGAAAATACAGAAGAGAAGTGAGGTTGTTACTTTTGCTTTTGCAAAAATATACTGTAACACTATGCACTGTGGTAGTATTTCTCAGAATTCTGCCTGTGTTTATGTTCCTGTATGTATGTTTGTGTAGCTGATCTTTAAGGAGCAGCACTTTTTGGATAATCAGAGGTATGCAATTTTATTTAGTAGTGCTTTAAGTATTTCAGAAATGCAAGTAAACTTTCTGTTATAGGAAGTTACATGTGTTGATGTACTTCGTGATCCTGAGTTCCTTTACTGTCCTACTTTTCTCTCCTTTTGTGAAATCTAAACTCTTCATTAAGGCCACTTACAAGTCAGTATAGCTTCCTTCCCCATTTTTTCCATCTCTGTTGGGAGCACTGATGGAGCAGTTTTGTATACCACTTCTTCATGCTTCATCATGTAAGTATTTCCCCCTTCATAGTGCTAGGAATAATTCAATGTTGAAATGGTTATGCTTAACCTTGCAGTCTTCAGAAACATTTGGATAATTGTCAGAGTTGATTATTTGGCAGTACCTAAATAATTTAAAAGATATTTATAAAATTAAAAAGGCAATATTAGAGAGATGATGTCATAACAAATATTGCCAGTTAAAGTTGTCTATGTAATCTTTCTCAGTCTAAGTAATACAAAGAAATGAACAAATTATCAAGTGGAATATTACCCAGTGATTTCTAATTGACAACTTAAACTGGAGTGTCCAGTATTGTTAGATATGCCTTTTCATTGTATATGGCAATTAGGTATTATACAAATGAAGAAAGTTTTCAAAATGCATTTCAGAATTTTTGCTTCTCTCTAATCTAGAAAATAATGGAGAGTTATTAGGTTGGAATGCTTGGCTAAAATGTTTTTCTTATGTGTTGGTCAGTCAAGGTTTTAACGTAGTTATCCCTCATTAAACACATTTTGTTTTCTCCTGGATAGAAATTTTTTTACTCTAAAATGAACATCATAAACCAAGAGGCTCCCTTTCATTAAGGTTTCTTTTATTGAGGTAGTAATTGATTTTATAGGGTATTTTATATGATGTACTCTGAGCAGGCAGGACAGGGAAGAAGATACATGTGTCATAGAGCTATGCATTTATCTGAATAACCTGTCTGATGTTTAGGAGTTATCATCTACAGTCAAATTAACTTCCAACTCCTTAGGCCATTTCTTTTTGTAAAATTTCCAGATGGCCTTTGAATGCTGTAGAAATATTTGAAAACCCATCAGTTTTTATCTTCTAGTGCTGCTGTTGGGTTTATTTTGAATGTGGAATTTCTTCCAAAACATTATTGGTTCCTCTGTAAAACCTAGACTCGTGTAGCTATTCTGGAATGCAGGCTAGGTATAGTAATTGCCGTGAACGGCTGGCAATAAAATGTGAGATGTTTAGAGTAACTCAGTCTTATTTTAGGTTTAGGTAGGTTGGTATTCTATGCAGTCATTCTGATCTAATTGAAGTGGAAAGAAAGTAGGTGTATGTCCCTGACATGGGTGGAAAAGCAAAGCAGAATTACCTAATGTGTTGGAAGAAGTGCTAATCTCTACAGGGCTGGATGAGTTAGAATGACGGTAATTGTGGTTTATCTGAAGACTGTAGAGAGCAACCATATGTGGGGTTCTCAGCACGTCCTATCCCACGTGTCAATTGAAATGGACCGTGAACCTTCACATTTTGAAAACTAGTCATCCATCTCTTGTAGCTGCAGCATGTGTTATGTAATGTTTTCAGAGTTCTCCTAAAATCTTAGTTTCTCAGTATGGACTTGCAGGACTAATCTTTCTTCATGAAGTTCAGTGCATACTTACGTGATGCTGTATGTTTTTTTCCGCTCTGAAATATTACCAGTTTTGCAGATAGTGCCTGACCTCTCTTAGTGTGTGTCTAAGTTAAGGTGCAGCAACTTCGGTTTTGTTTATTGTCATTTGGAAATTTTTCTTTGAATATGGTTTTGAGTTATATTTTTACTTCCATTATTTTTTTAATACGTTTAACACATGGGAAGTACACTTGCAACTTCAAGTGAGGGCTTCCATGGATAAGCCTGTTTTGTGGAAGTTGTAAGTAAAAATGAGAAAACAATTTTCATGAAATGTGACAGATTATAGGTGCCATTCACCCTCATCTTGTTTGTGATCTAAATGACAGCATTTGGTGAGCTATGAGGTGGTCATACATGAGCTGAACTTAGAAAAGCAGAACTTTTATTTGAATGAACAAGTCTGGGGTGCTTCTATTTGTTTTGTTTTTTAAAGGCTTTTGCTTGAATATAAGGATTTGGGGTTACAAACCTCGAACTAATCTTCATGCAGCGTGGATTCCACTGTATTATAAGCAGTAGTTTCTAGGATTTGAGGAGGACTAGCTTGTTTATCTAGTAACTGCTTATGTTGTGTTATTTTTTTAATGCTTTTTCTTTTTTCAATCTGACTCTTAAGTAACAAATAATTGTAACATTGCCTGACTTTAGTACTGTGCTAGGAACATCATATAGTATTTGTTATCTAATGGTGCTAATAAATTGAGAGTCACAAATAGTCTGCCCCCTGTATGCTGACAGTGTATATATATTATTTAAAGGTTGTGTTTTGACTCAGTTTACCAAAGGTGGAAAGCAACCATGTAATCTTTGTCTCAAGGGAGATAGTATTTGAGTGGAAAGTAATGTCAAAGCATACTTGAGAAAGTACAAAATTTATTATATTAAGTTGGTTTCTAATTTTTACTTTTGATTTTCAATTCCAATATAAGGATTTCCACCTCTCTCTGCTAACAGTCACTGGTGGTGTTGCTGAAGGTCTTCAGGGTGGTGTTGTTACTATTTTTTTTTGTCCTTGCAATCTGGATCAATATCTGTGCTTATTAAAAAAGACAAGCAAGCTCTTGCTTTCTGCATATTTGTTTTGGTTTTGAACAGTGTATACTTCTCTTTATTGAGAAAGTAATTTTGGCTTTTTAGACTCTTGCTATCTTTTCTCTTTATTATGCTATAGTTGAAAGACTATGAGCTTATAGTGATCCCTGGTATGCCTTCTTGCGCTATGGGTAAGTATTTAAGCACCCAAAACACCTGCTTCTACTTCATGCTGGAGTCGTTCCCCAAATTATGGAGCAGTATTGTATTCAGAAAACATTCTTTGGGAGATAAACTCTAATAGAATTTTCTTTGCATTGCTATTTTTCTGTTTCTATGTGAGTGTGTGGTTCCAGCTGTACTTGGGATGTAGTAAAATACTGTAAGAAAAGAGCAATTGAAATTGGAAAGTACATTGTAATAAATTGTGAAACCCCATGATTTTGGAAAAGGAGCAAATTTTCCTCATCTTCTCTAGTTCAATGTTTTAAAAAAACACTTAAAACCAACACAATGTTTTTCACAAATCTCAGGGAGACAGTAAGTACCCATTCTGCAAAAACAAGTATTACTTAGAACAGGGCTCTGTGAAAATGCAGAGCAAGTGAATGCACACACAGTGGCACATGTGTGTGTGGCAGAGGCTCTGCTTTGGATGACAAGAGTGAAGGGTTGCCTGGCTGAGGGACATCTGTCTTCCACATAGTTTTGAGTAGTTGTTTTAACTTTTGATTTTTCTTTTTTTAATAACCATGTTATCTTCCATGTGTCTTCCTCACACCCAAACAGAAGAGGGTATTGTATGACAGTCATGTAGTAAATACACAGAACTCTTTAATTTTGTATATTAGGACTTGGTTTTTTCTTTTCTGGGAAAATGCAGCAAAAAGTTCAGTACAGATTTTTTCTATTTTGCTTTCTAGTTGCCCACACAGCTTGCTGGGCCTTTGGGTGAAGTATTCCTGGTGGTGTAGAAATAGCAGAGGAAAAGCCTCGCCAAAGCTATGGAAAGTGAGAAAAACACAAGCAGGCTTGCACGCAGAGACTGATCACATCAAATATTAGCACTGATGAGTTAGGTGCTGGACTGTAGAGTGTGTAATACTACGGCAGTGTGGTGGTGATGAAGGTGTAGCCAATGCTCTGCCATTACAGGTCTGTGCTTGATGGTACCGTGTCCAACCTGACATGTTTGTGTAGAGTGGCCTGGCCTGTGCCACCTCCCTTTGCAGGGCAGCAAGGAGCAGAGGGTGTTGGTTTTGTGGGGTTCCCCAAGGTGATGCTCGGCTTCCTTCCTGAACAGAACAGTCTCCATTATGTGTGTGGGTGCTGCAGCAGTTTCTAGACCCTAGAAAGGAAGGAAGAGAAGGAAAGTGGTGAAGCAGGGTTTCCCTGCCTGAGAACAAAGTCCTGCATGGAGGTGGATCCCACATCCTGTCTGTCCTGCTGGGCCACAGTCCTGTCTCCCTTACAGAAGTGTCAGCAGTGATCCCCTCCCTGAAAAACCCCACTGACAAATCCCCATAGTTTTCAGTAGTACAGTTTTATTTCTGGTGGTCCTACTGGCACAGATTCAGCTAATACTAATAGGAATTGTTGAGGGAAAAAACCTCCTGACAACTTTTTTCTTTTCACAGATTTATATTTGTGCCTATAACTCTGAGTTTTATATAGTTCGTATTCCAAACTCTTTCTGGACTTTAGATGTCCCCATTGCTCCTTGTTCAGAAATTCTGGGGGATACCCTCAATTTTCATAATAGCCTTTTGGGGAATGAGAAAGTAGTTGAGAGATCAGGTTTCCAGATGCTTCTTAGTCTTTGTGATTTAACTTTAGCTCCTACGTCTAAGGACAGTCCTCAGATTTCTGGGCTTTGAGTCATGGCTGTAAAAGACCTGCCTGTCACTGTGCTGCTCGTGTAAGTTTGTGCCAAAAAAGAGTAAAAAGTGTATCCAACTCAGCACTGGCAAGAAAGGATCGATTCTATGGCCCAGTGGTTGAGGAAGACAGGTGGGAGAAGTGAATCCTGGCTTTTGATATGAGTTTGTGCAATTTTTTTAATCTTGTGGTTTTCTAAACTGTTCGAGTGAAAAATAGACATGGATGCCAAGGCACAGGTGGGAACAGCCAGAGAAGATTTTTTTGTGATTGCCAGGCCTCTGATTCCTTTTTCAGGAATGTGCATTGTCCTCATCCTTTGTAAATGCAAGTTTACAAAGCCTTGGTTTGTATTATTATTTTTTATTTGTTGAGACTATTACTGCTGCATATCAGATTGTGAAATTCTTCATGTATCATGCCTGAACTCTGATGCTGCCTAAAAAGTAAAGCAGTAATTTGTGCCAGAAGTTTTTCTTACCTGAGTATTAAGTACAGTGTATTTTCTTTTTCTTCCCCCCACCTCTAGACACCTAGCTGTTGGGCTGAAGAAGGAGCAGAAAAGAGATCACATCAGCGCTCAGCATCATGGGGAAGTGCTGATCAACTGAAAGAGGTGAGAAGTTTTGCACAGTGGAGCCTTTCAAGTTTTGATAAGCCCAAGACATTTTTTAAACCCTATCTGTTGTCCAGGAAACTGTGCCCTTTCCCTCCCCTCTGTTGCTTTTAAAACAGGTTTTACCTCCAACACGAGAGTTGTTTGAAGAGTGATTCTTATTTTGTTTGTTGGGCTTTCTCCCTGCATACTATGAAGAGTTTGCTGTGAGAGAGTGGCCAGAGTGAGCACTGAGGAACCAACTTATTGTTGCTTACTGTTTTTCCTGTTACCTTAATTAGCTTTCTATTCTCTAATGATGCTCTCCTGAAAGAGGCAAAGTGTATGGTGGTCTGTTAGCATATTCTTGTTTAGAAATTTTGGTCAGATTTTAGGTTGGAGATAGAGAGGACACTGCTTTCACAAATGAAAAAGTGTTGGTACAGTAATGGTATGAGTACTTGAAATGCTCTTTAATCATGATTTGCTATAGATTACAACGAGAAAGAACCCACCAAAAGGGAAGTGAATTTGCATCATGAGACAGTAGATTCTGCAAAATGGTTTCCAGCTCAGCTGAAATGACTATTTCAGTTTTTGTTCTAGTAACCTCAATTTTGTCCATAGTTTGTGTAACTAGGTCTGTTCAGAACCTATTAAGTGGCCTGCATTCAGCCTCATGCCCCTGTCAGGAAGTGTGTAGCCTCTCTTCAAGACCTACACTTCTCTTTTTAAAAAATGAGTCTTGCAGCATGTTCCCATGAGGTGGAACTATTTGCTGATACTCTGGGCTTCTCGCATCCTCTCTCCTGACTGACTCCCTGTTGAATAAAGCATTCAAAAATGAGAAGAAATGTATAGGTTACCAAAGGAGATGATGTCAGAGGCAGTATATAGTCCTCTTCTGGACAGCCATTGATAGGAAGAGTAGTTTTCAAAAGGAGTGATGCAAGTTTAATGACTCTAATTTTAAAATCAGATTTGACAAATACAGAATAATCTTGCAATCCAGTGGTGGCAGTAGCCTTGTTTTTAAAATGAGGGCCTGAGCCAAAGAGAGAGGTCGATTCAAGGAGGGTTGTCCCCATCTCACTGAGTACCTTTTAGGAAACCCCGATTTGTTGGTACATGGGCCTTCAGTTGCCTAGATAAATTAATATGTAATTGTGAGGAAGCACTCAGAATCACAGATTAAGCAACAGAAATTAGTGCAAAAGGAGTTTTGTGTCTGAAAAGTGTTGGCTTAAAACATTACCCACCAGCACAAAGGAATTATAGCATGGACAGGAGTAGCATCTCTTTTTCTAGGATAACACTTCCTTGCTTTTACTGAGAGACTATCTTTCATATTCTGGCAGTTCCCTATCAAGTTGTGCAACAAGCAGGTCTTCACTGTAGGACTGTGGCTGTCGGTGATAGTGAAACCTTCAGCGTGGAAGCAAGTCTCTGCCATTTGATAACAGTAATCCATTGTGCGAGACTGCCACCCTCTTTATGTGCTTACCATGAAAGCAAGATAAGAAATGTGTGGCCAATGTGCTTCACAGTTCCTTTCTTTTGACAAAACACAATAATGGACAAAATAGGTTTTGTGGAAGGGCGTTATTTCTATCCAGACTTTGCAGCGGTTGTTCACCCTCAAACCTGCCCTTGTCTTCTCCAGCTTATAGTTCTTCCTCTTCCTCTGTTTTCATTTCTCCAGCTTCTGAGGCCAGTTTTCTTACCCTTCTAGTTCCACAGGTTCATAGTTCCAGTGTAATTCTCCAGCCAATGCTCACCTGTCTTCCCTTACTTGAGCTCTTACTCTGTTACCTTCCATCTCCTTGTCAGTTCTGTCTCTCCTTTGTTTGGCTTCTATTTTATCCCTTTTCTTTTTCCTTACCTTTAAACTTGGGTGGTGAGTGTTAAGTGTTCAATACGAACAGTATCTGTGCACTCAGTTTCTTTGTGCCACTGTAATCTGCGGTTCCTGGAAGGATAAATTCTTTGGGGCAGTTCTGTTCCAACTCTAAACCCCACTAGAGCCAGAATTACTAGCAAGTGTAGCTGCCAGTTCCAGACATCTTTCTTGAATATTGTGAAAACTAAAGTTTTTTGCTAAAACTTTACCAAATGTAGAGATTCTTCCAAGGGACTAGGGGAGCACATTTGCAGCATAAAGGACCCCCAGGCAAATGTTTGGCTTGTTCATCCAAAGCATTGGAAAACAGAGTTTCTCAGGTAAAAAGCTACAATAATGTATTTTTGCACATAAAATGGTAAAAATCTCTTCTGCTCCCTTTTCATTTTAAATTGTGTTCTTAAAGCAGCTCTGCTACTTGCACTAAAGTCTCTGATGGGAAGGAGATAAGAGAGCAGAATGTTGCGTGGTAGACCAGAAAAAGTTTGACAAAGCTATGGGCAACTGAAAGCAAGAGGTTAAGTAATGGAAATAAAAATATCACCTTCTCCCGGGCAACTGCATTTGTTGTGTGTAACGTAGGTAACAGTGTTCTGCTCAGCATTTTGAATTGTGTCCCATAGCATTGAACAGTAAACAAATAGATAGCTGTTTACAGTTTCCTTGGCTTGTCTTAGCAGTTTGGATTCATGTTTTCTTGCTTCAGCAATTAATGGAATTATTTCTAGAGTGTGTTTTTTATTATGTTGATACTGTAAACTAACCAAACACTTTTGTGCATAATTTTATTTGGTTTTGATAAAATGAGATTGAATGTGTTTTTAAGTTTAAAAAAAGTTTTTTCCTTGGTTAGAGTACTACTGCATTTAAATACATATGTTAAACACAACTGTTAGCTCTTTTAAAAAGATCTACATTATTAAAACTAAAGGGGAATGTATAGATTTAAGATCCCAAGCAAGCAAATTAATTCTGTGTTACCACTTAAAAAAAGAATTTCACTTTGGGTAGTGAAAGTTATTTTGCCCTCGATTGAAATAGATATATGTTAGGACCGAATCTTTCTAGTAGTGAAATGGGCAATGTTTGTTTTCTTGTAGTGTGTCTATTAAAAATTTCAAAGTCCTCAGCTCTCAATATGAACTTTGTAATGATAAAGCGTACCTTTTAATAATTTCCTAACAAAATGTACTTTTTAAAAATGTGTTTATTCTGAAGGGTTCTACTATTTGATTTTGCAAAGTCTTGAATGTGACTTGTGTAAGATAATTCCAAACTGCTTTAATAGATACACGTCCTAGCTGGGAGATAAAGGTTGCTCTCAGTCTTTGTACTGGACTCAAACCAAATGGTGGTTTGAACTGCTGGTGTTTTTTCCCCTGTCAACCTGAATAATTAGCTTGAAATTCTGTTGAAGTTGTTCAGGGACAATTCTGGTTATAGCTTATCCTGTACTGGAATATGCCCAAAACTGGGAAAACCCCACTATTCAAAACAGTGGGGTTTTTGCTTTGTATAGGTTTTTGAAGACATGCTTCATATTTTCACCTGATTCTTGACTTTCCGTAAGTAGCTCTGTATGCTGTACCTGTTAACACTGACAGCAGTGCTTCCTATTGGAAGGTCCCTTTTGCTCTAACAGAGTACTTGAAAAGGACTTGGGAACAAAAGAGAATTCAATATGAGAGCTTGCATGCCTTATATGCTTTCATATACCAATTGAAAGATTGTATTCAAAGGTTTAGGGTGAGTTTCTAATGCTTGTTTTGCTCTTTGACCTACTGTTAACTTGTTTATTAACAAACGGTTCATGAATGAGATGGAGCTCACTCATTAACTAGAAGTTCATGGTTTGTTCAGCAACGGGAAGTTACCACATGTAGCCTGACCTCTACAAATACAGCCTGTTGACTAGTAAATATTAATGAGCATTTGGAGAGGAGTGGTGACATGTTCCTTCCTATTAATAGTCTCCATCTAGGTTCCTTCAAAAGGGAAGAATGACTAGGATATTCAGATTATCCCAGTGTTGTAAAGAACCAGCCTAATTTGGTTATTTCTCATGGTGTGTACCATTAGTTGTATTAAACTGCATGCATATTTACAAGTGGCATAGACAAAATTTATATTTATTTCAAGTATACTTTGAGCTTAAAAAATACTCAGCAAGCAAAAAATGTATTTATAGGATATTTTCCTAACTTGTTTAATAATCTTTGATGGTTGTGTTATCTTTGGCTTTATGGTGGTAAACCATCAAGACTGAACTGAAAGTCTGTGCCCTGAATGACTTTGTGTCATTCTTATTTCTGGTAAGATGCACTGATCTTTGTCTTTTCTTGGGGATTTTTGTTGGTGTTTTTTTTTTTTTTATAAATTAAAGTAGGTGAAGAAAAGAGTATTTCCGATGCATTAGCTGGAAGAAGAAAGGCTGAGCATTTGAAATGGTATACTAAAATAATCGTAACATTTTATGAATCTTAAGTGCATGTATGTCCAAGACTTTAAAGTCTTTGATTGGTGGATGCTTTAGGATACAAATCTCTTTATTGTGTTTTACATGTGTTCCTTAATATGATTGTGTATGCCCCGGTCACATTCATGCTCATACTTGAGTGTGTGAGGGAAATGGTGTGTCCCAAGCCCTTTGTATTCTTAGCTGCTCTGTGAAAACAGTGTTTTGTTACTGCACTTTGTTTTGTTTTCCCCTTAGCACATGGTTCCTCTTCTCCCACTTGCTTGGCACCATTTTCTTTGCATGGTTCTGGTGTAATGCTAGATTTTCAAGTGCCTGTTTTCCTGATACCGCTCACTTAGCACCCTTTTCTTTGCATAGCAGACTCCCCAGCATCAGTTGCAGGCCCAAGAGGCAGAATCTGCTGCTTCTTGAGATACTTGGCAAAACAGGTGCCATCAAGGCATATTTTTTAGACTCTTTTCTTACTATATGAGTTATATTTGTTTAGGTAGGATTAGTGTACCTCATACTTGTCTGTAGATCACTTTGCTTATGTTTGATGGTGCTTCTCTGCTGCCTGGGAAGAGGGTGTAGGTAAACTTCTAGGAAGCTGCCACAGCTACCTCTTTCTTTTGGTAGTAGTGACTTTATTTCAGTTTGAGATAGAGAATAATTGGCAGGAGATAGTCTTGTAGAAATAAAAAACACATTGCCATTTTAGGATTTATTTTAGCAAGTGGTAGATACACTGTGGACTTCCCTTGATGAAGAAATGGCATATCGTATAGTTTAGAGGATTTCATAGAGTCGGCAACACTGGTTGTCTAGGCTGACAAGCCTCTGCCTCCCATGTCTAGAGGATAAATAAGAAATGGCAGATTCCTTTATATGCCCATCTTTACTTTCTCACTTTTTTGTCCATTGGTAACTACCACATCATGGATAGCCAGGGTCCTTCTAGTTTAGGGCTAAGGACATATGGTCTGAGAAGGCGTATCTTTTTCTTCATTGCATTGCATGTTTGGCTTAAGTAATCATATCAGTTCGAGATACAGTCAAATTCTTCAACAGTTTTTCATCTTTTAGTTTCTTTTCAGTGACCCAAGAATTCTTTTCTTGTCAAGAACCTACTGACTGCCAAAATATACACAGTCTTGAGGTGGCTGAGAGAACATTAAATTCCAGGGATCCATGATTTCTTCCATCATACCAGAGCTTCAAGGTTTTGGCTAGCCTGGAGACATACCAGCCTATCAACACTCTCCCATTTAGTGCCTTCACTATCTGAATTTGACAGTGAAAGGCTATGTTCTCAAAGATTTGCAAGCTATTTGTGACAGAAATCAGTCAGCCGTATCTCTGAGGTGGAATTGTGTACATACTTTTTTTAATAGTGTGCTCCTGAGGAAAGCCCAGAATCCAGATTTAATTTAAATTAAAGAAAGTGGTGCATTTAACTTTTTGACTAGGAGGAAGTGCACAGCATCAAGGAGAGACAGTAGAAATGACAGATTTTATATACTGCACTCCTCATGCTTTCTGATTATTCTTGTAGCCAGCCATCTCTGTGCAGAGCTGTCTTCTGATCTGGGCATCATTTTTCTCTTCTGTTTTTAAGTTTTTAAAGGGCAAGAGGAAGTTGATTTCTCAGTTCTCCCCATTCTCTAACATTCCAATGTAAGACATAAATATTTGTAGATACATGTACACTTACCAGACTGGTTACCTGCTTGCTTTTTCATCTGTGGAGTTACGTTTCCTAGTGGCTGTTACTCCTACAGGGAGAATGGGGAAGTTCTGGACAAATGTTTTTGTTTTTTTTTTTTTTTTCAGAGATGAAATATCTCTTCAGGCTCCAGAGTTTCTTCCAACATGGTGCTTGAGCTGCCCCTTTCATGAAGGGACTGGTGTCCCTGTTCTCTAAATGTAGCTTATCTATGTTAGTAACTCAGTTGTATTAGGGCAAATCTGTTTTTCTTGATGTGTTTTACACAGAAACCCTTTTGGAAGTCTGAGCTGTTTGTTGTTGAAAGATGAAAATTTTCAGCCATTTCTGAGTACCAGTTCTCTGAATATGTGTGAGGAGCTGTGGCAAACCTTGGTATGAAGCCTTAAAGGTAGATTGTTCTTTAGTGAGTGCTACCAGAAAGGATAAGTCCACAGCCTGGAGTGAAGCTCCATCCAAACCTCTTCACCAAGCACTGTCATCTTTGACACTGTGAAGAGTGATATGAAGTGATTCTCCACCACAGAGTTGCTCTGCGAGAGTACTAGTGATATATTTAACTACTTGGAATTAACCAGAGAGTGCATGTACTTGTAAGCTGTCACTCAGAAGAGAGTTTAGTTTCCAGCTGACAAAGTTCTTTGAAACATGAATTGCATGTGCATTCATTCTCCTTATTTGCCCTTCAGGTTTTTAAAAATTGTATCTCTAACTGAGTTAAAAATGAAATGGGGCGATGTGTGGCTTTATAGTCCAGTGTGCTGAGCATGAGGAGCAGTGGGATTTGAGCCCCAGGGAAAAGATTATCCACTTTGAAGGAAGTGTTTGTACCTGTTGTGTGAATTTGCACATAGTCTAAACTTCTGAGACAATGTTTATAGAGGTAAACACTCTCTTTCATGTAGAAGTTTCCCAGGATGAATAAGTAAGTTGAGGAATCCCCAGATGAAATTCTTTGGTTTCTTGTTACGGAGCAGGTCAAGTGAATAATGGCTTTAGTTCGATTTGACATTTAAAATATGTAACTTTTGATTAGACATCTTTGCAGCAGACAGAAGAAAAGATAATTCTGTCTGCCTGAAGGAATCTGTGATAATTTAGCCTTCAGGGAAATGCTATTAAATAAGTTCTCCAAGATGAACAATGCATTTTGATTGCCAGTTGTTTGTGAAGGATCTTTGCTTTTATGATGAAGTATCACTGAAAAACTTTGGTTTGGTTTAAGATCAAATAAGCTGTAGGCTTCAAAGTCCCCAGTTTAAACGAGCTATATGTCAGAAATTGCTGCAAATTGTCTTTCTGACTACTTTTGTTTGCATTAGTTATTACAGTGCTTGTGTATAAACGAGGAAATTCAGTAATTAAACTTGGCTTGTTGTTGTATTCAGGTTGGTGAATAGGGCAGATACTTTGGAGAAAGTATCTGATAAGCAGAAAGAAGCTTTAGTGCTCCTATTTGAAGGAATGACAATCCCATACACCTATAAAATTCTCCAAAGAGGATTACAATGTCCATGATTCATTTCATATGTGATTTGAGCAGCTACCCGTTTGATAACTCATTCTCACTTTGAACTTCTTTCCAGCAGATTGCCAAACTGAGGCAGCAGCTTCAGCGCAGTAAGCAGAGTAGTCGTCACAATAAAGAGAAAGAACGTCAGTCACCTCTCCATGGCAACCATATAGCAATCAGTCAGACTCAGGTAAGTAGCCTCCTACCTTACTAGGGTTGGGTGAGTGGCCTGCTGAGCCTTTCCATCTGTCTTCTGTTTGTGCTCTTGTGTGGTACACTGAAATGCTTAACAATCTGATGCTACCATATCTTTGCTGAAGTTTATCTGATGCTCGTCATATAATAAAAAAAAGGAGTGTTGCAGTAGGATAGCAACTGAAATTTTTATGATGCTGTAAAAATTCTGAGCATTACTAGATAAGGCTGTGCTTCTAGCAATACATACTTGCTTCCAAGACTCATTTTTGTGGTACAATTTTAGAAGTATGTGCTGTTCTGGTATTGGCTTATCAGTTTTGTAACCTAATTTCATCTAGGCTATTTAAAAAATAAAAATGGAAAATAAAGTAAAAAAACAGGCGCAATGCCCCATGCAGTGTTTGCTCTAGCCATTACAACCTGCCAGCAAAATTGAAACCCAATTACAGTTCCAAAGCTCAAGCAAGATTCAGTCAGTGACTTCATGAATTTTAAGCCACTTGTAGAAAGGATTTAATCATGACTCATTTGACAGTGCAGACATCTGAGCCTGATTAAATTTCACCTATAGTGGATCCTTAGCTTGGACCATGTTACTAACAGGCTCCTGTTTGAACATGTGAAGTTTTGGTTCTATCCTGGTATTTCCTGACTGCCTTTTTAACTAGCTGGTGTTTTATAAAGCAGTGGTTGAGCTGTGATGGTTGATTCCTTATGGTCCTTCTGCTTGGATAAAATTTTGTGGTTAAAACCTAATCTTGGGACAAAGAATACAGGACTTCGATATTCTTCCTGAACCTGTTCAGCCTTTATAACAAAGGATCCTACTACATTTTGCATAGGAAAGGGTTTTGCTTTACCTTTCAAAGTAAGCTGTGGCAAGTACCTGTGCCATTATAGTCAAGTACAAACAGTCTTTGCCACAAATTGAAAATCCACCTAGGACATATGCTATGAAGAAACATTCTTTAGTACTTGGAGCTCACTTTGTCACTGCTCACACAACATTTTGATTTCTCAAGGTGTTCTCTGATGAAGCCATCCTGCAGGCAGTGTGTTTTGTAATAGTCAGAATGCTTGCAGACAAATGACTTGCACCTTTGGAGCTGCAAGGTTCACTTGATAAGAACTCAAAAAAAAATTTTACGTTCTGTCTTAAGCATCCTATGATTCTGTGAACAAGAGGAGAACACATTGGCAAGCGAGCACTGTTCATGGCTGTCAGTGTATCTGCTGCCAAGGTGAAGCTTTCAAGATTCACTCTGCAGGATGTGTGCATACTCTTGTGAATGTTTCCTGTTGGTAACACAGAGTTCCCCTCCAATGGGCTTTTCTGAAAACCATGTTTGTATTTATTTATGTGATTGATTCTTAAACTCAGGATGATTTCTCTTAAGACCTTTGACATAAATTCTGAAAAGCTATAAGCTAATGAATGAATGTTTTGCGTTTGCTAGAGGCGACCAAAAGAGAATGAAAGTGCATTAAGTGTATATTTCAGTTGAGTTGTTAAGCTTTAGCAATGTTATGAAATAACTTTTGGATCCCAGTTAAAACATCAGTGTCAGCGCTCCACATGCTCCCCATCCCCCTGTGTTATAGTCCCTAGTTTGTGCATCTGGAAAGTGCATATACCTGTCTACTTCCTGATAAGTCATAGAATGCTTTGATTATAGAATATTACTATGAGTTAAGTAGAGGTGGTTTTATTTGCTTTAGATTTATACAGGCATTTGTTTTTATTTAAATTTGCCAAGTAAAGACAGTCTTCTAGATGGCAAAATTAATACACAGCTTCTTACTAATGTGTTTAGCATTGGTCTCAGACTTCTGTCATTATTCCGTTTTCAAATCACATTGCTGTCTACCTTCTAGGCTTGTATTTCCAGAACAGTCCCTATGCCACTGTCAAACATTTCAGTGCCAAAATCAACTGTTTCACGTGTGCCGTGTAATGTAGAAGGAATAAGCCCCGAACTGGAAAAAGTATTCATTAAGGACAACAGTGGAAAAGAAGAAATATCCAAGGTAAGCTTACAGTAGCATGTTTATGGTTGTTTTTTCTTTGTAATCCATAAACACATAGAAAACCTTCCTTGTGGGAAATGTTTCTTGTGGCTGAAATTACAAATAATTTTCTTCAAATAACTCTTTGTTTGAAAAGTTTTTTTGGGTGCTTTAGCGTGGTGGGGTTTTTTTAGTTTTTTATTTTTAAAGGGCTTCTGGCCAACCAACTTCATGTAGAATTCACTTTCTGTAGAGAACTTGAAAGTTCTTGTGCGAAATGCAAATGCTTGAAAATTCAGATACTTCAGGCTGCATTTATAAGTAATTAGAAACCAGGAAGTTATTGTATTTGTTTAATTTTATATTCTTTTTCATGAGAAAGATATAAGTTTCTTATGCAATGCTCTCCTTTTAGGTTTTAATACTTTTTTCCCCATAAACTGAATGTGGACCGTACTGTGATTTGGCATAGGAGAGCTCTGCATGGGAAAGATTGACAAATGAGACAGCTTTGCTTTGGAGCATTGGACTTGTCATTGAGGACTTTAATGCTTAGATGACACTTAAAATATGAAATACTTGGTTTGCAGCCACTGTTTCCTAAATACCCAATGAAAATTTTCTGCCGTGGAATAAACTACTCCACTGTTTTTTCTAATCTTCTGCAAGGTGTAGGTGCTTTCCTCCTGAATGGTCATGTAATAACAATTTAGTATCCAAGTCAAGCTGTAAAACTTTAATCAGAGGTTTAAGATTTTAAAACCTGATATTGGTAGTTCTTCATTTTGGTAGTAAACTTAGAATGTTTTGGGGTAGTTTTGGCTTTTCTAGAGTGGACAAACCAGTCTTAAGAATGAATTATTGCAGTAGTAGAAGTATTACGCTGTTTGCTTTCCTAAGGCTGTCTCATCCCTTTAGAAGAGATGTGTATTATAACAGGGGAATAAGGAAAAAAAATGAAATGTGAAAACTGAGACAGAAAGCCCAAATCAATAAACCTTGTTGCACCATCTCCAAAGAGAGCATTAAATGGTACGTATTGCAATGCCACCATTGACGTTGCTATGGCTGGAGCTGTAATCTCCTATAGTTAGAAGATAATTCATTTATTTATCAGTCAAATCATCTTTGTAAATGTTGTCCTTGGGTTTTAAGAGCTTACTGCTTGGGATGCAGAGCTCTCCTGTGTTACTGAATGTACTGACTGATCCCGCAAAACAGTTAAGCGTATACTTAAGTGCATTGTTGGATTTGGGCCGAAGGTGCTCAGCAGTTTACACAACCAAGGCAATAGTGAACCCTTCCTCCAAACATTTAGCTGGCAAGAGTCTTCAAACACAAAAGAAACTCATAAATCAGACATTGCCCTTGAAGTCAAGTCCATCTTTGTGTGCAGAGGGTTGTTTTGTGCTATGTAGCTGTTAATTTCTGCAAAGTCTGGTCATGTGGAACTCCTAGCACTGTCTTTGAGATTACTAGATTTCAGTTTGCTTATGGAATATCATAACAAGATTGTAATTTACTCAATTTTGCTGCTGTTGAACTTTCTCCTAATACAACAATTTAGCTGCATGTTTGGCTGGGGATGTTGGGGTGGTAGCTAGGTTAAAGGTTAGGAATAAACCATAGGAAACCAAGCTTCATTAGTTTCACTGCTAGTGAAACAATTTCTTTTGCTTTCAATTTTCTGTTATTCTTTCTTATTGTAACATTCTGTATTTTTAGAAACTATTTTAAAAGAGCAGTCAAAGGTAGTTGGTTCCTTTGGGTGATGTGTGAAGTATAAATTATTCTACAGACTCACTTGCAAGATGGGTGTGCACCTACGTTTTCAACTGGTTTCCCTTAATGTGTTTCCATGTTTGCTTCACAGTTTTAACACTGCATGTTCAAACTTTAATTTTCACATGAATTGGTCTACCCAGCTGCAAAAAAACACTTTGTGCCTTAATGTGAATTAGTATTCTATTGCCAGGAGAGATAATGAGGAATAACATAAAATCTGTTAAAATCACTGAGAAGGAATAATATCTTTAGTTGCAGCTCAGTACTGAATTTTCAATTTTTATTTATTATTTTCAAATTTAGGTAGTACACTAGTAGCTTTGTGATTTCTTTCATTTTGATAACCATGGTTGGGCTTTCCCAAGTGAAATAAAATGCATTTTAATTCTGTTAACTTTTAAAATTTTACTTTAATGTTCTTGAATTTTTTTCTGTTAGTCTCTCTTCAGTATAAATTTATATATTTTTTTCGAAAAAATTGTTTCTTAGTTCATATATTGAAATTTATCTTGCTTAGTTAGCTGAAGGTGTTTTTTGTTTTCATAAAACTAAATTGACTTTATTGAGTCACCTCTTAATCATCTCTTTCTCTTAAAATTTATTATTAAACTTATAATTCACATTCTAATGCATTTATTCAAAATTCTTTGATATAGTTTCCTCTTGTTTTTTGTAACTTCCTGATTAACATTGACAAATTGTGATTTTGTGTCTCTGTTCCCACCATAACTTGTAATGTGGAATCAGCTCTTTGTGAAACTGTGGCCGGTTTTTGTTCTTTGTCCCATTGTGACTCCACAACACAAACATTGGAGACTGTGATGCAGTAAGATGATGGACTTATTTCCCTTATTATAGGGATAAGAGCTGTTCCCTCTTAGAGAATACATTGTGGAAATCATCAAAAGTGCCCTGTAGCAGACCATGGGTTCATAGGTCTCTGGTTAGTAAGAAAACATAGTACTGGAACTATCTTTCAAGTGTACAGAAGTAATTAGAAATTAGGCAATTTTGATGGACTATCACACAATGGAAATAAAATGTTTGTGTTCCTTGTTTGACTTCTAGTGCTTGTGGAAATAGATAGCAAGATGGTTTCCTCTACCTATCAGAAAACTTAATCCTGAAATAAAAGGTCTTTTTCTAATTTTCACAGATCAGAGAGGCCTTACTTAAATCTGCATAGCCTTCATAAGAAAAGTCTGGGTTTTTTCCAAGTGTTCCTTTCCAGAATGGTTTTTGCACTTGCACCTTTATCTAATGCATTGATGGCTTCATTTATGCCAGTAGGAAGAAGCACTTTCCTATGTCTGCCATTGTGTTCCAGTCTAGGGGAAAGTTTTTAAATTAAAAGCATTGAATGCTTTGCTCTCAAGAAGTTGCCTCCCAAATAGATGGGAGGAGCTGATTATTTGTAAGGCTTTCAGTGGCATGTTATGTCCTAGTAGCATCTTGATGCTCCTACTAAGTTGAGTGGTTTTGGCTATTTTCCAGCAAAAAGGTTGATATTGAGATCAGAGTAGTGAATATGAATAGTGCATTGAGAAATGCATGTTGTTGTCAAATGGAGCATTTCCATACCTTTGCAGGGAGATGAGAGCAGTGTGTAATTGTGTCCAAGAACAAACTGTCCTGTAGGGGCTGACAGTTGTCCTGTCAGAATGCATTTGGTATAAGGTTAGTACATGACTAGACATTCTTGCAAAAAAACATCAAAAGGGTATATAGAATATATATAGAATAGCATATCAAATGCAGTAATTTCTAGTTGTTTTCCATGCACTGAGCATTATGGAAACTAATAGCAGCTGTACCAAATTAGTTACCATATTTCTTATGTTGCAAGGTTGTGAGAACTTCAGTTTTAGAATAATTCAGGCATGACTCATGGAAATTAACTTCTAAAGTGTTTTTTTATGTTGATCAGGCTTAATACATAAAGTTTTTAATAAGTGAAATACTTAGAATTGATACTTTTGTGGAGATTTTTGCACTTGTCAAAACTTTAGTTCAGCATTAAGGGAAAAACAAGCAGAAAAGCACAGTAATCTATAATATTCACTGACATTTTCTATGCCATAAAAGTTATTTTAGTAGGAAAGAATGATAAATATTTAGCTTTTCTACTTGTGTGTATATTTAGATACATGTCTAAAAATATGGATTATTTTTGTACCTCAGGCTTTAATTCAGGGGAGATTGAAATACATGATTTGGTATATACTTCTTGACTGCCTGAGAATACATTGTTCATCCAGGTGTGGAAGAACATCTGTGTTATTCTGAATCCTTTAATTATGTGATCACTTACATTTTTTCCCCCTCCCTGGAATCCTTGCTTTACCTGTTATGTAGAGCATTGTATATGCACTTTAATGAGCAGCTGTTTGGTGTTTTTCTTTTCTCCTCATTAGATATGTGTCCTCATGCTTACTGTTAAGCTTTGCTTTGAAGTCAGAAATCTGAGTTTCTGAGGTTTTGATTGTGTGTAATAGGAGAATATATGAAATTTTGTTCTCTTTTACCATGCTTCTGTGATAAAAAAGATATTATCTACAGTGTATGGATGGAGAAACACAAATCCATCAGGGTTCTGTAATGTGGCTCTTCAGGTAACTCAGAATACTGCATCCCATTTTAGGAGTTTAAAGTGCAGCTCCCAGAGTCTCCTGTGTCTGTGAATACAGAAAACTTTTGCAAATCAGACCTACATAAACTGGGCATCCAGAAAAAATACCATAAAAAGGCTGTCCTGCATGGCAGTTGCTTCTTCTTTGTTATGATAATTATAAGACTGTTTTCTTTCTACAGCTTCAGTCTTGTTTTCTACCTCTCTTTTGTCATGTAACAAATGATACAATGCTTCAGGTCTCTCTTGTGCATTGAATGAGTCAGGGCTTGTTGGGGGTGATGGGAATAGCAGTGTGTAGTCATGTTGTAACGCATATGCAATATGAACTGAGCGGTTGGAACAGACCACACAGCTGTGCCCGAACTTTGCAGCATTTGATGTAGCAACTGTAATGTTCTCTTTATAGAGTGGTTCTTTCTGCTCTTAATTGAAATGTGAAATGGTATTAACATGAAGGTCATAAGAAGAAAATGATCTCCATGCTCTGTTACGTCTGCCTCTGTATAATATGTGGTGGTTTTCTGAATAGACTTACTGAAAAGTGGAGAAGGCACTACTTGGCTGATAGGTTTCATGTCCTTGTTGTTAGCAAAAGTGTTGGGTAGAATTTTAGGCTCTGGAACAAGCTGTTACAGTTTTGGAATATATGTGGAAGAGGAAGGCAATAAAATAAAAATGTTCACTTGAAGTGAGAAGGAAAAAGACATTAATTTTTTGTAGCTAGAACATTTCAGCTGTTCTCTGTGGCTTGGACACAATCCTCACTGAAGGGAGGATAAAAATTACTTTTAAATCTTGCAGGCATTTTTTCCTTTCACTTGTAAGCAAAACTCTAATTCCCATTTGATTTCTTACATTTAAAGCAGCACCGTCTTTATCATAAAAAACAATTTTCTACTGAGAAGGACAAGTAAGTAGAGCGTGCCAATCTACTGCTGTGAACATGTCTACGCAGTATATTGCAGAATGGGATGCAGTATTACTCTGGCCAGTGCCAGCTACTCTGATAAGGGCAGGCAGCACTTACTAGCTTTGGTTCAAGACAGAGCTTGAGAACCTTGTTATAAGCCTGTGTGTACATCATCTATAAAAGCAGAGGATGGAATATTAGGGGTATGCTAGAGAATTACAACTTACTAGCAAAACTTGGATGCTTTGTATTATAAGTGCATAATTGGTTGTTATGGCAATAGTGTATGTCATTGTATTTGACATTTTCTACTTTCCCTTTTATCCAAATGTAATCTCTATTGGGTTACTTGTTTTTCTTTTAGAATAATTGTCCTTTTTATTGAAAATTGTGTTACTCAGTATAGTTAGAGATATATTTGTTGGTGAGGTTTGACTTCTTAAACTATCATACACAACATAAAAACATAGTACTGGCATATGTTGAAATGCATTTGGGTGTTAACTTTGTGTTAAGAGGGTGTAGTTGGCTTGGAACATGTGCACATTGTCCCAGCATCCAGCATAATTAATGTATGTTGTGTCCACTGCACACTGCGTTGTTTTCTTGTGGAAAATCTTCCTGTTCTTTCAAAAATGGCTTGTTTGTTGTTCTTAAGGCTTTCATTTGCAAGAGCTACAGGCTGACATGGCTTATGAGTTTGATCTTCTCTGTGACCTGAATTGTTTGTTTCTCTTGCAGCCTTTGGATATCCCTGATGGTCGAAGAGCCCCATTACCTGCTCACTATCGTAGTAGTAGTACACGAAGCATTGACACTCAGACTCCGTCTGTCCAGGAGCGCAGCAGCAGCTGCAGCAGTCACTCACCATGTGTCTCTCCCTTTTGCCCTCCTGAATCTCAGGATGGGAGCCCTTGTTCAGCAGAAGATTTACTCTATGACCGTGATAAAGGTGAGAGTAGAATAGCCTGCCTTTGCCTATGGAAGGCATGTGATGTCCTGCTTTTACAACTACCTTCATTTTGCTCATTACATCAGTTTTTGTTTTTGTTTGTTGGTTGTGGAGGGATTGAGGATTTATCTTAAAATTGGTTTTGTTTGTTTACATATCTTTTTCCCTCTTGTTTGTGAAACTTCACAAACATCTTCCATAAATACGTCAGAGGAGCACAGCAGTTAACTATTTATGAAGATTCTAATGTGAAGAATTCAGACTGTAACATGTTTATGTTTAAAAAAGGTTTCAAGAAGGTTTGTGATAGACTGTATATTCATCGTGGGTGAGTTACTTGCTGTTCAAAATGGTGATGAAGTTTTGGACTGCTTTTAAAAATACTCTGCCTCTGAACTCTTACATTCCACTTGAAGCTATTTGGTGAGAAGCTCAGATAGAGTTTGAACAACCTGATGGAGAGTAATTACTTCTCTGTGTATGTTGCATAACAACTCAAATTCTGAATAATTTGTGTGTTTATATGTCAATATCCTGCACTGTTTTTCAAAGTCTGTAAAATGTTTTTTTGTTTCATAGAGGGAGTACAATTGACATTTCAGTAATTAAGAGTTACTGACATAACACGTAGTGTGAAAATATAGGCACCAGTGTAAAAGACTGGGGTTTTCTGTGCAACTGTTTACTAATGAAGTTATCCTTGTGCTTCTGGTCAGATATCTGAAACATGGATTTTTAATTTGGAGTATGCAGGATTTGGTTAAAACGTGCAAGCTAAGACTAACTAGTAAGTTCCACAGAGGAAATGAAAACTTCTAAGATTTAGTGTAGACTTACTACTGAGTTAAAGAGATTATATTTTGAGATTATAAGTAATGTTAAACCTGCTTTTGTAAATACTATCTGTTGAATAATTCTTGAAATAATTTGGGAATAAGATTGGGGAAGTCATAAGAAATACTAGGTTTTCTTGGTTTCTGAAAAGTAGTATTTTCCCATCTTGGATTTGAAAGGAAATAATGAAAACAATTCCATCTGCCCAAATCCTGAATGGGGGTGGGTACATGTAAGTTAACCACATTAAAGTAAAAGTCTTAGCTCAACATAATAGTTGGCCATGCTCCAAAACTATCAGTGGTATTAACCACCCTCCCCCCGCTTCTCTTATACTATGCATGTGAATTCTAATGTGTTGTCAAGATCGAGTCACTGTAGAGACATCCACTAAAGAATTAGCACACAGAAAACTATCTTGACAGGTAAATTGGTTCATATATGTCCTGATAAGAAATATAAGTTAAAAAGTGAGGAAATGAATAATTTCTTTTTCAGTTAGTAAGTACTCTGTTACCACAGTAATGGAAATTTTCAGTGGTACACTATTGGCAGTAGCAAGTGAAGACAGTTTGAAATAGTGCATCTAACCTTCTTAAGGCTTTTCAAGGGTTTTTATCTCCCGTCTTGGATTTTTTGAACAGCTAACTGGAGTGAAATTTATGAGTAGATACTTATTTGTGGATTTTGGTTTTAAGGCCAGCTTTAATGCTAGGCTTGTATCAAAAGTCTGCTCTAGTAGTAATGTGTAGGTGACAGTGATAAACAGTCAGCTTTGTCAAGTCATTATAATGGCATTTTTAAATTAGTCTATATAAGGTACTTAATAGTGTGTGTATGAAAGATAAAACTTGAACTGCTCATCACAACTTAGTTCTTTAAAGGCAAGGTAAAAACTAGGAAAACATGTAGTGGTTTTCCAAGGGAAAGTAGTTTGTTTGGAGGTTATAAAAGTGCAGTCAGAAAGGTGCCTTTTACTTCAGATTGTCAGGATCCCACAAGCCAGTTTTTCTGAACAAGAATGTTTTCTTCAAAATAATTAAATTATAGATAAATGAGGGATATAGGTAAAAATTTTAAGGGACTAGCAAATTTTGAGAGTTTATTTGTTGTGGATGTTAACTGTTTTATAAGACAAAAACTTGGGAAAGGTTTTCATACCTTCATTTTAAAAGGTTTATTGATTCCAGAATAAAATCATAGTGAGTTTGCTGTGAGGCCTGTCAAGTTTGGAAAAATGCAGATGTAGATGATGAAACCCCAAGATTTTTCTTCCTTTTACTTTTCTCAAGGTTTAAGTTTTCTTTCTATGGGAATAACTTGGCATTACCATTAAAAATTACAATTATCAGTGTTATTAATGCTTCTGGGTGTTCTGCTGAACAGGAAAGGAAGGTTAGTAGTTTGACTGAGAAACATGAGCACTGGGAGGAGCCAATGTTCTGTACAGATACAGCACTCCTTTACATTCCTAAAGCATCTTTTATTTCTTGTGCAAAGCTGTGCTGTGACCTGAGGCCCTCTCAGCTGCCCTTTGGACTGTATCAGCTCTTGGGTTTACCTTTCTGCAAGAAACTGCTAAGTTACAGAATTTTTCAAAAGAAAATGAAAACTAGTTTTCAGATAAGGCCCACAGTATTGTTCTGAATGGAGCAGTGATACTAAACAGTATTGATTAGAGCAGAGAAGGAAGGGTTTAAAGAGAAGGTATTTGAATTGCACCTGGCTTTATGATTTCATATTAAAGCTTTTGATTTCACTAGGTCTGTTTTATGATACCCTGGTCCATGAGACTGTAATTCAGAATGCTACATAGCGTGCTCAGCAGCTGTGACAGAGTTAACGTTCAAAGGCATCCTAAGGTATAATTGGATGAAATTTGGAGCGGCTTTTTTGTACAAAAATAGATAGTATAACCTGTTTTTCCAGGATTTTCATTCAGGTGCCTTTTGTATTCCCACTGTTGCTTGTAGGCTATTACAGTGTTCATGAAGATGAACTGAATACTTGTTAAATTCTGGGCATCTGATTTACTGTTTTTTAAATGAAAGTTGTTAGTGATGTCTTTGGACAGTCTTAACAAGTAAGGGTATTTTTGAGCCTGTCAAAACAAATTGCAATGTGCTCACTGGCAAAGTTTCATGTGTCCTTCAAGTTTTGTCTTTCAAAAACTGTTTTACAGATTCCTTTTTAGTTAGCCTTCTTTGTTGTTCGAATATAAGCATGCTATAATTACTGGTATTAAGTGTTGATTAAAGTACTGTTTTTAGTGTTCTAATGACAATGTGAAAACATTTTCTAGATAACAGAATATATCCATTTAAAATACTAATGTTTCCAAGTTCTGCATGCTGAGGCTCCACATTGCCTGCAGTGTGTTGGAGGTGACAGCTCCGTGTCGAGGTCTGTCCATGTCCCACAGTCGGTGGTGTGTTGGAGGTGACAGCTCCGTGTCGGGGTCTGTCCATGTCCCACGGTCCATGTCCATCGGTCCATGTGCCGCACCGCGCCCCCTCCCGGCAGCGTCCAGAGGCAAACCTGCACATCAGACACTGTGGCACCGCACGTTTATGTGCAGTGTCATTAGGGATTAATGACAAGGCAGTTTAGCACTGAGGAGCTTACAGGATACACAAGTGGAGGCTGGGTTAAGCTGTGAGTTCCACCTCTCCCCACTTCACCTCACTCTTCCGCTGTGCGTGCAGGGGAGCACCAGATCTGACCTGTGGCCTCCCAAGAGCCACTTGTGTCTTCCACAGAGCAGTGTGGTAGCCTTTGGTTAGAATGGAAGTCTAACAGCTTAGTAAGCTTCTAGAGCTGAGAGGGTAAAGAGAGATAGTTATTTAGCAGCTGTCTTATATAGAAAGTTTCAGCCAGACAGGGCTAACTAAACAAAAAACTTGATTGAAAGCTGAGCTGGCTACTAGACAAGACTCTAAATCTTCCAAGAACTGACTAAACTTTGAATTCTGTTTGATTCTTACCTTGGATGTGCTGCCACAGTTTTCCACTATTTAGTGGAAGGAACAGTAGTACATTTTATGTCTCAAATTTTTTAAATAGAAACTTGGATCTTCAATTTCAAATATTAAAAGGGGGAAACAAACTGTCTGGGTTCTGTTAATGGTTTCTGTGTTTGGAATGAGCTGTACGGGCCAGAGGGAAAAGATGCCAACAGGGCCATCATGCTCCCAACTTGGCAAATATCTGTATCATCCCTAAGCACTTTCGGCCTCTATAGTTAGCACTGAAAAATCTGTAAATGGAAGTTCTGCATTCGCTCTATGGCAAGAAAGAGCTGAATAATCAATACACTACTGAGGGTCACTTCAGCCCTTTTTTTTTTTCTTATATCTTTCATAGTAAATCTTCAAAGGGAAGTGTGACATTTGAGTTGATTTGTTTCTTGTAAGAGGAAGCAGAAACATTTCAACACCTTTAAATATTAGCCTTTGTATTTGAGTCATGGTAATACAACAGGTTCTGTAGTTATTGTTTGCAAGCTGTTAAAGGCAACTTTTTGCACTTCAGTGAAGCTGGATCATAGTCCTTGAGGCTTGGGTTGGTTTTCCACTGTTGCTGGAAAGGCACAACACACATGCACAACAGCAAAGTAAACAAAGGTTATAAACAGTTAAAAATGGTAAGGTACCGCACACTGGTAGAAAGACTCAAAGGAAGCTGAAGCAAGAGCAGCTGTATTTCTCTGCAGTTAAGGTGTGTTAGTAAGTTGGGAGATCCTCTTTAATTTTGCTATTTCATTTTTTAAATTGTAATGCCAAGCAGGAAATAGAGAACCACTAGTACTAGCCTGAGAAAATGTTGTCTTTGAAAAGGTAGAGGCCACTGCAGAAAACTAATTTTCTGAGTATTTTTGTACCTACTTTACTTCCTTAGTGCATTGACTATCATGTTGTCACCATGACTTTTAAAGTGAGCCCTTTCATAGTCTGAATATTTCAAACTTTTGTGCTTCTGTCATTACCAGACTTGAGGCTTCTCTCTTATGTTTTCCGAGGAGTACAAATACATCTGCCCATTGCCTTTTTCCCAGATCTTCACACCTTTAGTTCTAAGTGTATCTGTTTCAAATATACACAGACAGCTAGAGTTATGAAGAATACCTGTATCATAACTAGTAGTGATGAGAGAATAAACTGTAAAAGTTATATTTTGGATATAAAAACAACTTCACAACTTGAGCAAGTAAGGTAGGACATTGTAATGATGAGATATCAGTACCTGTGTTACAAACATACTTTGTTTCTTTGCAACTTTTAAACTATTTATGAGACTAATGACGTCAATATTCCAGTGAAGAATTGGCTTTTAAAACAAGATACATGTTGTATACACACATTTTCAGTAACACTGTTTATACAGTGAGAAGGCGTATTATCATTGCCACTCATAATTCTTCTGCATGTATTATGTATATTACCCTGTTCATTTATGGTTTTTTAACTACATAATAAAGAATGTATTTGTTTCCAGGATCACAGCTCTGCTTTGTTCCGATTGCAGTGTTCTGGATAAAAATATCCTTCTGTTATGTGTTGTTATATGACAGATTACTGCTGCACTGGTGCTGTTATTCAGAAGAAATGTGCTATACAAGGGTGTTAGAAATAGCCTGCAATAAAGGAAGCCTTGTGGTAGAAGCAAACCGGCGTAGTGGCTCAATTGTGAAAAAAGGCATCTTGTTTGGAAATCAAATTTAATTAAAAAGCACTCTCAATCTCTAGTAATATAACTGCTTTAAATTTTCAGACAGTGGGAGTAGCTCACCGTTGCCCAAGTATGCCTCATCTCCCAAACCAAACAACAGCTACATGTTCAAACGAGAGCCCCCAGAGGGATGTGAGCGAGTGAAGGTCTTTGAGGAAATGTCGTAAGTAATGCCTTTTATATCAGCTGGTATCTGCAAAGCAGTAAACCTGTTTACTGAGCCTATTCAACTGCAGATGAATAAACTATTCCAGCTGATGGGTTTTTCAGGAGCAAACTATTCTTAGAGTTTATACAGAAGAGAAGTTGAAGTGTTTACCTTGGTTTGAAGAGGAAATGGAGTCTTTTAACTCTTTTTGTGCATTTATAAAAGGCAACAAAACTCTGAGCAGAAAAGATAAGGTACATTAATTTCCTAAGCATTTGCAAACCTCTTTCAATATACTTTTTTAATAAGATTTTAAATTTTCATGGCTTAAACAAAAACTTTCCGTGTCATAATTATCAGTTTCAAGAATAAAACATACAAAATGGAAAGAAACATGTAAATGTTTGTGGATGACAGTATGCTTATGGCATAGACCTTGCTTAATATTTTTGCTGAGCAAGAAATTGGAAATTACAGTCTTGAACATCATGTCTTTTCCCCTAGACCCAGCAGTATCTGAGCACAGCATGTGCTGCCAAGGTTGCATGCTTAGCTCCTGTGGATGGAAGAACTAAAGAGGGGGGATATTTCTTGCTCTGACAGCATTCATTGCCTGCTGGATGGTGAAGGAGCAGTGTTGGGTTGTGGAGAAAGCCTCCAAACAAATTACGGAATATGAGAGACGTCTGTTGTATGGAGGTTCTCAATGGGATTTAAAAGGACTAGATGTGTTGTTGCTGCATTGGTTTTATCAAAGAATTTGTGCCATTCTAAATTACCGCGGCATTTTTTCATGTGCATATGTACTGCAGATTTTTCTTGCTGGAAGTTGCATGTTTGTCCAGTAATTATCAAGTCATTTTTGTGACAGTACTATTTTTAATGCTGTGGATCAGTTAGCTGACTACCAATATGGAAGATGTTTGCCCCTCTGTCCAATTAATCCCATTCCTTGTCATTCACATTTTAGCAACATGTAGATCCACAAAGTTCATGAAGTAAAAACATGTTTGGCCAGAGATATAATTTTTTTTCTCATTGTAGGTCTCGTCAGCCTGTCTCAGCCCCTCTCTTTTCATGTCCTGACAAAAACAAGGTTAATTTCATCCCAACCGGATCAGCTTTCTGTCCTGTAAAACTTCTGGGCCCCCTCCTTCCAGCTTCAGACCTGACGCTGAAGAACTCTCCAAACTCTGGTCAAAGCACAGCTTTGAGCACCCTGACTGTCGAGCAGCTTTCGTCTCGGGTCTCTTTCTCATCTCTGTCAGATGACACCAGCACAATGGACTCCACAGAGGTCCCGGTACAGCAACCGTCCCAGCAGCAACAGCCGCTTTTGCAAGAAATTCAGACTGAAGACCATTCCTCTGCTCAGAGCTACGTGTTAATCTAGACCAAGGCGGAGCAGGCCTCTGCCCCGAAACAAGGACTGAGAAGGTCGTAGCTCAGATACATCTGCATGAAGTGGCAACCTTTCAGAACAACATGAGATACTTAGCAGCATTCAAATAAATATCTCAACACTGTTCTTAGCAGGGACAGTTTCCATATTCAGCATTTTTTGTGAGAAAGCAGTAATGCCTGCAGAATCCATATATCATTAAGCGTTTTAAGTGGAGACTATGCATTTCATAGTACCTTTGACCAGATTAGTACTGTGTCCTGTGTTCTGTTTCAAATTCTACACTATAAATAAGCTCTTTCTCTCTCTCTCTATATATATAAAAAAAAAAATTTGCCTGTCTGAATAGAAAATGTCTTGCTGTGTTGTGTCCTATGGAAAATACTGTACTTCAGGATTATGTTTACAATTGATCCAGGTGTTTGTTTCTAACTTCTGTAATACACACAATGCAAAAAAAAAAAAAAAAAAGTGGCCACAACAGTTGCACAGTGCCCACCCTATGGCCTAGCTTCAGGTACTTCTCTTGAAGTGTAAACTCAGGTAACTTGGAATGTATATCATATTGGAATATAAAATATTTTACAGCTACAAAGCTAAAGAGGGAACATCACTCTTTTGCCTTTCCTTGTTTTATGCATTAATATTTCCTCATTACATTCCACTTTCTTGGAATAAGTGCATTCAGATCCAGGTGAACAGTGACCCTGGACATGGGTGAACATGAGGAGAACCAGCAAATCTGTGATGTATATCACGTTGTCATGTGCTTACAAGTAAAACAACTGTTGCATTTACTGTCATTTCAATAGATGTAAAAATGTGGCATTTAAAGGTTTCAGGTGTTGCTCAGTTAATGACAAACTGTTGCAAATAAAGTGTTCAGTACTAGGCTGTATACGAGAAACATTCCACATGGTGTGTGAGAGGATTTTGAAAGACAAGAATGTTTTTGTTCAAGGACAGAAATTCTTTCAGGTTTTACAGGGGGTGATGGGGATTTCCTCTCACGGTTTTTGTTGGCAGTTAAGGATGTGAAATGCTACTGTTGCCGTCTAAAAGTCAAATTAATGTTTAGTTTCTCTTTTGGAAATGTTTATTCATTTGCTGGTTGGAAATAGGTTTTCAGATTTTGTCAAGCAGTGTTAAATGAGCAGCGTTTTATTTATGTAGTGAGTAATTGTGTTTGGATTGAAGTCTGAAAGTAGCAAGTGGGTGTTCTAAGATGGGTGAGGAATACAATAGTTTTAAGTTCATGTTACTTAAAGCTTCTCCCATAACTTTCAGTTACTTAAGTTGTGTGTGTAAAAGTGTGCTTTCCCTTCTCCTTAAGTGTGAATAAAAGAAAAATCCATGTAAAATAATCCTGGTTTTGCAGGCTGGACACTTTCTCAAAATAGTACATGGCAAGATTGGGTTCATGGTGCTCTTCTGTTGTACTGGAAAAAGGAGCATTGCTTTCAGAGACAATTTCCTGTGATACAAAGAGGACCCCAAAGGCAAAATAACTTGATGTTTTGGCTCAGTTGCTTTCAGCTCAGTGGAACTACATTTATGCTCTCTGCTCCTAAGAGAATAAAGTTCACCTTTTCCAGGAATTGAAGAGATTAGTAGCCTGCAGCTACTGAGCATTTAAACGTTCCTTTTTGGTTTTTTCCTTTTTTGAAGATGAGTTTGGAAGGGGATAAGAGCGAGCCACCAATAACTACTCACTAAATATGTGCTTTCTTTGGAGATAAAACATAGCTTCCTTTTTAGTACTGAGTTTATGTTAGTGCTGTCTTACAAAGTGGAATTTGCAGCCTGTAAAACAGTCACTATTTTTTGACTCCCCTTTCAGAAAATATAGAAGAGATCTCTCTCTAACCATTTTCATGTGAAAAACCTTGAAACACCACAGCCATCTTTAACCCTACTAATCTCAGGCCTAGGTGAAAACACTATATTTTAGACTGAAGATAAAGGGGAGGAAATACTCGTGATGTAAGTATCGATTCCTTTTAATATTTTTCTTTCTAGATTAACATTGCAGTATGATGACCTTTTTATGCTCTGGTTATGTCCAGATGAGAAATCGTAGTCTCAGTTATTGGTGTTAGGTTACCAGGGGATATGATGAGTGGTTTTTAGATCAGTGCTGAACTCTGTACAATATTTGCAATGCCATTACATGTTCTTTATATTTTTTCCACGAGAAACTAAATATTAATTAAATTGCACATTTGTTCTGAGCAGATTTGGATGTTTTGAACCAAATGTGTTAAAGCTAATGCTTTGCCATGTAAATTTCCCAGCAGTTGTTTCTCTCAATTGTATTCTACATGCAGCTGTAGAAATTTGTCAAATATTGT
This sequence comes from Xenops minutus, assembly GCA_035221455.1. Classification (NCBI taxonomy): domain Eukaryota; kingdom Metazoa; phylum Chordata; class Aves; order Passeriformes; family Furnariidae; genus Xenops; species Xenops minutus. Next base: position 24,992,853 of record JAWWEE010000074.1, read on the forward strand.
TTAAAGTTTTGTACATAGTACTGTTATTTCTAGCCACTGTGCTGAACAGTATTCAAATTATCACACAATATTGCTTTACACAAGGAAATGTGTGGCTTTTGTTTTGTATTTTTTTTGGTATAGAAGTTCCTGTGTCTTATTTAAATAAAAGTTAGAGTTAAAAAAAGTGGTGGGGACAACACACAAAAGCAGTGGCTCATTTATTTGTTTTGGAAACTGCATGAAACACCATAGAATGAGATTAAAGTTTCATATTGTTCCAAATTTACATCTAGAATATTGTCAACCATACTATGTTGTTAGATGATCTATTGATTTTTGCATAATGCTGTACTAGGAAGGGGGGAAAAAAACCCTAAAAAACCAGCCAAATGCTTAAATATGCTTTAAATAGTGTATTTTATTTCTGCATACAATGAGGTTTTTCTTTCTTCACAGCACAGGAAAAAAATTGGTTAAGAGTTACTTGAAACCGTGTATCCACTGCTGTGTATGTGATACGGCTAATTTCAAGTTATCTGTTGAAAATTATGAAAGCAATTAGATGTTTCACTATGTGAAACTAAACGCCTAAAGGATGTGGTATAAATCTACTGACAGTCTTGGTTTCATGTTGTTTTGTATGAGTCAAATGATTGTCATTTGACTTGCAGAATAATTCTTTCCAGATGGGGGGTGAGAGGGAGGGAGGGAAGAAGCATTAAGGATAATATTTAAATATATGTAAATCCTCCAAAGTTGGTGTTTACTGAAGAGCACTATGGCAATAACCATCAAGAATGGTTTAATGCTTATTGTCGTCCGTCAGTGGAAATTGAGGTTTTCAGCATCCCCAAAATTACAAGGTTTCTATGAGACTGTGTTAAAAACATTGGCTGGAACTGAGGTAAAAGTCCTGTGCAGGGCCAGGAGTTGGACTTCAATGATCCTTGTGGGTCCGTTCCAACTCAGGATATTCTGTAGCTGTATGATCCCACCCTGCTTCAAAAATGCTTGGTGTCCTTCACTCGGAAGTGGCTTCATTTCAGCCATTTCATTGTCAGCTTGAAGGGGTTACTAGGAAGAGCTTTGTGACCACCTTGTCCCCTACATGGATATGGCTGCAGCAGTTTTGGGCTGTCCTTCAGTGGGAGGGCATCTTCTCAAGAAGTACTTTGACAAAAGGGTGTAGTTTGCTCTGAAAAGATGTGATGCAGCTTGCATCATGCCTAACTTTTAACCAGCCCTGTGAACCTAGTCACGTTTTGGGTTTTTTCCCATGTAAGCCACACTTTAATTTGTGTGCTGTGTGTAAATCCCTGCCTATGTCTGCCTCAAAGCCAAAACAACCAGTCTGAAAAGCACTGAGGAGACCTAAGAAATACTTCTGCCTTGAATCTCTGCTTTGTGACCAAAAGATCTTCATTGACTTGAATGTTACCTTTTCTAGTAATTCATGGCTCTGGAAGTGGACCCTCTTCAGAGACTGGAGGACTGTGTAAGGGGAGTCCTTGGCTATGTATGCTGGGGGTAGGGGTAATGGATAGTGACATTCTTTTAGGAAGCAGGGTGTTGTCAAGGAAGTGATTTATGGCTTCCTGACAAATCAGCTCTTGGGAAGGGCTAGATAGTGCCACAAGGGTAGAGTCTCAATATCTTATTAAAGCATAAGGAGTAATACAAAATAAGCACAAGAACTTATGATGTCAGCCAGTATCTCTTAATCCATTCAGTTGCAAGTAAAGACCATCAAGGCTTAGTAAACTAGCTCGTGGCCTTTCTCCATGGTAGTGGACTGGTACCTTCATATGTTACTTGAGGTAAAGCCCAAGCAGCTTGAAGGTGAGGGATAACTAGTAGAAGTATATATCAATTACTGTTGTAAAACAGCCTGCCTGGCTTGCTTAGCAAAATATAGCCATGCAAACAGAGATTTGAAGCTACTCAGTTGGGAAGAAATAACCAAAGTTCCTGCCATATATTTCCAGAACCTAACTGCAAGGAAAAAGTGAATTAAAGCTGGGAAAGTACATGCATTACATGTACAGTCATCCATGCTTGGTGCTTGGCTGAAGAAAGTTGTTTGATCAGATTGTCGTGCAGTTAAAATATGTGTATCCTGTTTCTGTTTGCATTAGTGTAACCAGTCCTGGAAAACTCTAGTTTGGGAGAGTAAAAGGCTGGAAAAGGCTCAGAGAGGCATAAAGTACTGGGAAAAAACCTAGGAAAGCTGTGTAAGAACTGAACATTATTAACCTGATGATTGAAGAGTGATTTAATTCAGTTACTAAATAGCTACATATGAAATATTTAGCAGCTTTAAATGTAACAGACATGGAATCTTAAAGCAGTAAAAAAATGAAAGTAGATGAATTCACACTAAAAATGTGGCTTTGTTTTAGCACCAGGCATAATTAAGTACTGGGCCAATATACAAAGGTGGATTTTTTTCAAGTACGGATATATTTAAAATTAGATGATTTTACAAAGGGTGTGCTCAAATAAGATGCTTTTAGTAAGTCTTCCTAGCTCATGATTGTTTGGAACATTTTAAATTTCACTTCACTTTAAAGAGGTGGGGATTTTTAAGTACCATAAGCATTCTTGTCTTAATAAAGAAGCAGATGTTATAGTGTTTAGAGTTAATTGGAGTGTTAAGACATCTTTTAAACTGACTAGAATAGATCTTTAAGGATAGTTTTTGACCTCTGAAAATTTTTGGTTTGTCAAATGGGAATGAAATCTCCAGTAAGGCAGAGGTAGTTGAGCGGCTTTATTAGTTGTTTTGATTTTTGTCACCTCCTCAATAACACCATAATTATGAAGAGATGGCAAGAAACGAGAGTAGGTGGTGTCTCTTTGGAGTGCAATAGGTCACAGAAATAATGTGTCACTTAAGTGGGGCTGAGAGGAAAATGCTGGTTGACAAAGTAGATTGTTTCCTTAGTAAAGGCCACATTGGAAGTGAGTGAACATACAAGTTAAGTTGCAAATTCAGTTGACAAAGAATAGCAATCAGATGAAGCTGGATAGACAGGTCAGCTGTTTTTTAAGAACAAGTTGAAATTTTACACCTCAGGTTGTAACAAGTTCTGCTAGTAAATTGCTTGCCTTGAACTGCAGCCTGGAAGCTCAGATGCAGAGGAGCTGAAAGCCTGGGAGAAGAGGAAGTTGGCTAATCATGGGGTTTTTCCCCCTTGAATTAGAGACTGAGCTTGTTAATGTCACACAGTTAAGCTAATAACTGTGCCTGTAGAAAAGTAAGTTCTGAGGGGGGTTGATTTGTTTTATTTTTGTGTATGTGCATAGTGAAGCGTGTGGTTAAACTTAACGGTGATTTGTGCAGCTGTTGGTTGAGAAATAGGGTTTGCTCAGGGCAATGTATGTTTACTAATACCCATGGTAATCTGGTTCTTCTGCCTTTTTTTATAACTTCTCCAAACAAGCTGTGAGTAAACAGCATCATCTAAATGCCAGACTGCCCAGCAGAACAGTCATGTTCACTAGAACTGGGTGTCCAGCTGCTTTCTGCAGGTGAGATTTTTTATGATTTTTTTCTTGAGACTTTTTATGGACAGAATTGCTTTTTCCAAGGAGGAGAAAAATAAATTAGACTCTCCATTAAGGTTTGATGCCAAAAGGCTGGGTGATGCAATTACTCCCCTTTATGATTTTTATTTGGATAAAAATTGCTAGTCCCACCCTGTCTCTGTAATACAGAGGTTTCTCAGGGAGTAGCAGCCTCCCATTCCATAAGGTTGGTGCTGTCTTTGGGCTTGTTACATAGGGAAGGAGGAACGTTCTTGTGAAAGGTTAAGTTGTTGCCATTGAAAATGTAATGTTATTTTTAGGAAATGGGGAAAAAAGAAAAAAGGAAGCTTGATTCTGCTTTTGTGATTCCTTTGGGTTCTAACTTATTGTACCTTCAGAAAATACTGAGAAACGTTTTCATGGCTGTTGCTGAAAAAAAATTGTAGCTGTCACCTCTATGACAGTACAGAGATGGTACTGATATTACAGACTTTCACTGCATGTAGGTGTATTTTAAGGATTGCCATTTCCTGGTTTTGGTTCTAGTGAAGAATTCCGAGGAGATAGTTTAGACGCTCTCTGAAGAACCTTGATAGAGATTGTGTCATTGCTGTTGGTTAAGTCTTCCCTGCAGAAAGGCATTTGCTTCACTTTTGCAGTCACCCCTTGCAGAAAGGAACTTGCTTTGTATTGGGGATGCTACACAACAGGACTTACTTTGGGGCCATAAAAGCATTTTCTTGTATCTTAAAACACTTCCATTTTTTCACTTGGATAACAACCATTAATGAAAGAACATTATGTACCTCAGCCTCAGTTAAGCCCTGCATTAGGTGCTTCACAAGTTTATGGGGAACAGAGTGGAAAACCAAACCACTTACAGACAAGCTGTAGTGTTCAGTAAAAACCAGCCCAGGACAGACAGTTCAATCTGCTCCTCCAAATCTCAAGTAGGAACATGACCCATTTTGGATTTCTAGTGTTTTTCGATTGCGTTCAGTATTTGGTAACAGGGTGGGCTGTTAAAATGGGTGAGGGCAAGAGGAGGGCCTGTGACGCAGTGTCAGTGCAGCCTTTTTTCTTGAATGCCTCTGTTTGCTTTTTAATCTTGTTTCCCTGTACGCTTTGTTTTGGCAACATTCCCATGGCTTAAACTTTGAGCAGTGAGATGGACCTGTGCACTCTGTGGTCTGTCCAGGCTCTGAAGCACAGCAGTAGTAACTTACGAGCTTGGCAAAGGCTGGTGAAGCCAAGAGGTCTCCTGCCTCCAAGAGACCGAGGTCACTTCCCTTAAAAATGAAAGCAAAAGCTGCAAAGTGCTCAGTGTGGGAGCGGGAGGGAGGGTTAAGAATTGACAAAAGGAAGGCTTTGTTCAGTCAAAGCTTTTCATAATTCTTTCCCTACATGAGGAACAGCAATAGCTGTGTGTATCTTGCAGGTGAGCTTGGCTGTGGTTTGGTGACAAGTAGAGGCGACCATGGCCTGGCCTGAGGGCTCTGGGAGCGCCGCTGGCACTGCTGGCATCTTCTGCTGCACAGCCTCACATACCTCAGTGCCCTCTGCTGTCTCAAACTTTTTTCCCTTGTGTTTTGTTTTGTTTGTTTGTTTGGTTGTGTTTTGGTTTGGTTTTGGAGGTAGGCAAGTTTTCAGCCAGATCACTACCTTTACAGACTTTTTTTTCAGCTGGAAAGGGCCTACTGTGATGCCATGGGGAAGAGGCCCATATTTAGATGGGTTTGAGATGCTCACAGATCTCAGCTCTGGGCAGACTTCTGTGACTTTGCAGCACAGACTGGTATTTTGGGGAGAAAGCTCTGAATCACTCATGTGCCTCTGAGTCCTTTGCAGCCATGGCTGGCTGTCACCAAATCTAGGGACAACCTTGGAGAAAGGTCAGATCAGCCCAAGACCCAGGTGAACTGTAGATCAGGAAAGTCCCCCCAGGGCTTTTCTCATTCTTCAGAATCTGTGCTGTCTTTAAAAATCTTTCTAAACATCAACCTGTCCCCCCACCACAGTGAGGGCTGCTCTCTTGTCAGACTTTGATGTTCTGAACCTCAGGTAACCAAGTTCAAGGCAGAGGTGATCATGGAAGGACCACCCAGACTGCCTTGACAATCCAGGAGACTATGCAGCTGTAACAGCAGAGCAGTTACTTCAGTCGCCTATGATTTCAGTTCTGTATTTTATGTGTCAAGGGTTTATTTCAAGGATTGTACTTGGAATAATTGTAGGAGTTCGGTCTTTTTTCTTTTTGGATCCTGCTCCTGTTACATTCAGCAGGCTTGATTTCTGCAGCCAGCTGTTATCCACTCACCTAGATGGAGACAGAGTTGGATGATTTAATTGTGTAGCACTTTAAAGTTGTTTTTACCTTGCCCCAGCCTGTTGATGAAGCAAGCATATGGCTTCCCGCACCTGTCCTGGGGCCTTTCCTACTGCCATAATAGCTGTGGAAGTCTAAAATAAAAACACATACCCTCAGAGTAGGTTTCTGGGATAGATGAAAGACCTTTGTTTAAAGAGAAGACTGGCTGTAACTTCATTAACAGCTTAGGTAGGTCTGCTGTCTCTTCTAAAATCCATCTACCTTTTTTTCCTTGGATTTTTTGGGTATTCCTTACCCCATAAAGATTCCAGCAGCAACAAGTGTAAATAGCTGGCAGGTAGAGTCAGCCAGCCAAGCTACAGCATGCTTCTCTCTTTTTAATTTATATTTTGTAATTTTTTGCACAGAGCCAAAACTTTAAACCCACTGTGGCTTAATTTCAAGGCTGGGCACATCAAGCTTCTGCTGTGATAGAAGAGGGTTAGAAACTGGTGCAGTTGATGGGAGTTGTACACTGCTGCCTGGCACACAGTGGCCTCACTGTGTCATGGACCTAGAAAATGGTTTGGGTCTTCTAGTCCAACTCCTTTGCCCTGGATATTTTTTTACTAGATAAAGTTTTTCAAAGCCTTATTGAACCATACCTTGAACACTTGACATCTGTCACTTCCCTGGCCAACCAGGTATCTCACCACTCTCACCATAAAAAATTTTCTTCCTTATATGCAGTCTAAACCCTACACTCAGTTCAAAAACTTGCCCTTTGTCCTTATGTCCCGATGACATTTTTCTGTCTGTCTTACAATTGGTATTTACATATTGAAAGAAAGCCACAGTAAGGGCTCCCCCCAGAGCCTTCTCTTCTCCAGGCTGAACAACCCCAGCTCTCTCAGCCTTTCCTCATTTGAAAGGTGCTCCAGCCCTGTGTTTGTGGCCCTTCTCTGGACTCGCTCCAGCAGGGAGGGCTCCTGTGCAGGCAAGTACCTTGTCTGACTTAAATGGGAAGGTTATACTGGTTTGTAATTAGTCAGTGAGGGAAAAAGTCAATTTTATGCTTAGGAGAGCACTGTTAATGAATACCCAGGCAACGGTCACATTGACTGCAAAGGCAGCATGCCTTGGAGCTGGAGGCTGGATGGTTACCCAAGGCCAGACTTGCTGAACCTGCGGGGCCTGTTTGGCCATGGTGTCCTTGTTTCCTGTCACAGGGGAGGCTCGGTGTGTGTGCATGCGCGCAGTGCTGGGTTCTGTGCGCTGAGCGCATGCACAGTAACTGCTTCTCAGCTGAGGCAAAGCTGCTGTGTGGCTGTTGGCAAGCCTGCTGGTTGCTCTGCTTCCTGCCTTCCTCATATGGTAGCTTGTTTAAAAACAAGACATTTACAAGGAGCAGAAATTGTAAAAGTAGGCTGACCAGAGAGGGATTTACATTAAGTGCTTGGAAGGGAGCTTGAAAAAGTGAGGAGGATCCCAACATAGGCAGCTGCACCTTTATTATGTTCATGTCTTACTATGGCTCTGAGTAATCATCTTTGGAAACTGCACTGAGAAAAGACAGAATCTTCCAACTGCTCCTCCTTTGCCCTGGGGCTATTCCACCCTACATACTCTCAACAGAAAACATAGACAGTACAGCCAGCATTCATTCCTCAGTGGTGCTCATCCAGTATCCCCTGGCACCCGCAGTGGGACATGATGGAAGGTGGCAGATGGCAGTTGACAGAGGCTCTGGGAAAAGGCAGGATGATGCCAGTACCTGGGTGCTGTGTCCTCAAGTCAACCTTCTACTCTGCTGAGCCTTTTCAGGCTCAGATCCTGAAGCTGTCAGGGCTTGTAGGCCATGACATTCCTTGTATTCCCACTTGGAACAAAGCTGCTGCTACTTCTCCATTCACAGTCACCTTGTTACTCAGGTGGTTCCATTTTTTCTAGCATGTGCAGCCCCTAAAGTTTGAAAAGCATTGAAGAGGGTGCGGGGGAAGGCAGATGAGTGCTTATAACCAAGTGGTCCTGCTTCAAGGTACATCCGTGTCATGCCCATGCAATGCTGGATATGGAAACAGCAGAGGGGACAAGGTAAGTCCTATTCTATTCTGTTGGAAGTAAATTATAGTCACTTAAGTCTAGAAAAGTTACTGGAAAAAGTTCCTTGTTTGTTTTCTCTATGAGCTGTTCAGTTCTCAAGGCACACACTCCAATTCCCCTGAAGCAGCTGGTCTGAGATTTGTAAAAACCTTGAATCATCAGAATCAATTACATCAACTTTAATAAACTTCACAATAAGGACAGCTAATCAATTACCACTGTTTTCATCTGCCATAGGGGTTATGCAGTTTTAATTTTAAAACACTTCTGAACCAGAATATGCAACTGGAATGAGGCATATTAAATCAAGATGAATGCTATGTGTGTAGAACAATCAATCTGTAATTTTACCAGGATGATGAACTATCCCTGTTGTCCCAAGTAGTGTTGAGCCTGTACACACAGCACAGATAATCCTCTCACAGCAGCACTGTGGCTGGGACTTACTCCACAGCCCAAGCTGCCAAGGAACATGTGCCAGACACTTCCTCAGTAGTAGGGAAGTATTGTTTGCAACTCTGTAATTAAGATTTTTTTCCCTTAAAAATGTTTATTTGCAGGATGTTAGCTTTCTTGCTCTAGTTTTCAACTTGAATAAATCTTCATGATGGTAATGCATCATTGAACACAGGGATTTCAATTGCTTTTCTTTAAGCAAGATCAGTTATATTTTAAATACCTCTGGCTTCTTGCTTTTGGTTGTTTTTTTGGGGTTTTCTTTGTGGGGGGGGGAGTTTCATCTGAAAATATGAAAAAATTGCATTGCAAAGAATTTAAAGCTAAAGTTAATTCCAAAAATTACACATCACAAGAAATCAATATGAACTACTTGGTAGTGCATATCCACCCACTTTGAGGGTGGGTATGAGGGGAAGGAAGAAAACCCCTGCAGCTAGTTTGTGTTGAGTAAAAGGGATGATCCTTTTGTACCTAAAAACATGGTGATGATTCAGAACATCTTTTGCTGAACTTCTGCAATGCTCTTAATTGTCCCAATCAAGACAGAAGTTTGCTTTTTTTTTTTTTAATTTTTAATCCTGGAATTCTAGAATCTCTGACCTAAAAACCAAACACATATGTTTTTTTGAGCCCTAAAGAGCAGTTAATTGGCTGTTTTAAAGTCAATGCAGCCTCCTCTTTGCTTTTAGCCTAACTGTTTCAGCTACTAAGAAATGCTGGAGTGGATTGTCCATAAGTGTTTCAGCAACTATCAAGACAAATGTAATCCAGAGCAAGTTTAGCAACCACAGACTTGCTTAAAGTTGCAAGAATCTGTTTAATAATTTCAGTGGGAACCCAGCTGGGCTGAAAAGCAGCCTGGCTATCCCTTGAACGTGTAGCATTTTTGGCATTGCAGATAATTACAGCCTGAAATGAAGAGGATTTGGGCAAACATTCTCTGTTATGAGTACAAACTAGCACTCGTAAGTGCACCCCAGTGTAAACCTTAGGTATTTCTCAGTTAATCCCCTTTGTAGGTGTCTTATTTACTGCCAGAACTGCAGCCCAAAGTCAGGAGTTCAGCCCCTGCTTAATGCTCAAGGAAATCATACATCACAGAAAAGGTGGCTTACTGAGCAAGGAACTGCCAGTATCGACAGGAGGAAATATGTGGAAAGAACCAAGTTTTCTCTTTAAAAAGCATCAGGCATCTGCATCAGGTTCTGTGACTTGCTACCCAGTCCACCCAGAGCCCCAGCAGTGAGGCTGGTAACTGTGCAAAGAGATGATCTGACCATCTTTTCCCATTATACATGAAAATATACTGCTAAGCATCTGAAGAACTTCTCTGGCAAAAGCTGAAGTACCTTAACACTTCCATGCTATGGCGTGGGATAACAAACATTACAGTTTAAATACCTCTGTTCAAAAACTTATGGAGGGTTCAGCCAGATAAACTCTTCTCCATCCAATGCCCCATCCACTGACAGCACGTAGCTCTTTAGTGGAGGCATCAAATGGAAGAAGCTGATCAATTCAGTGAACTCATATTTAAATAGTTATTTTCAGGTACTCAGTTATCTAACAGACCAGGAGGCAAGGACTGAGTGTACAGCTAACTGGTAATGAAAAGCTTCACCAATATAAAAGAAAAATCAACCAAATTAAAAAAAAGGCCACATATAATAAAGCAGGTCCTATGTAGTACATAGAACTTGTAATATTAACTGGCTACTGCCATATCCTCAGGCTGCACCAGGGGATGTTCAGGTTGGACATTAGGAAAGATTTCTTTCCTGGAAGGGTGGTCAGGCATTGGAACAGGCTGCCCAGGGAGATGTTAGAGTCACCATGCCTGCAAGTGTTCAAGAAATGAACTTGCTGTCTTCTAGTTGGCATGGTGGTGTTTGGTCAAAGGTTGGACTCTATGATCTTGGAGGTAGTTTCCAACCCTTATTACTCTATGATCCTTTTCCCCTTCTTTTATTATAAAAGGAGAGCAGGGAGGCAAATGGACACCACACTGAGTTCAAATTTTCTAACTGTCCTACTGGATTACTATACAGAAACTGAATGAATTGTTAGGGACTGTTTCAAACTGGTCATGTTTATCTTTGGATGCTTGTCATGTATCAATTCAACAGCACACCACCATTCTAGTGGGAATAAAGTTGTGTTTTTTGTCAAAATCATTTTATTAAAGAGTTAATGTCACAACAAGCTCAAAATAACACATGCTTCAGAAATAAACTGGATGAAAAACTCTCAGAAAAAGAAACATGAATGGTTTGAAGGCATGGTAAAGCATCAGTTTAAAGAAACTTCTGCAAACAGGTGCAAATTCTGTTGGTGCAATGGAGAAAAACCTCAAAAGAAGCCTCCTGGGCATGACTTCTGTTTATGTAGTGCAGTTTATCTAATAAGTTAAATCATAAAGGGCACAGTTTCCATGGCTGCACAGACCCAAATTTACTTCTTCAATAATTAGCCCCAGCACAGGTTTTTCACTGTGAGTACTAACAAAACAAATTTAGTTGATATCTTAACATAGCAGTAATATATATATTACATACATGATGGATCTTTGACTCATGCAGCCTCCTCAGTTACATGATTTTGTTTTTAATTTACTCAAGAAACATTATAAAAAAATAGGTTTGCAATTTGTATTTCACTCCAGTGTTAGCTCCGTATCACCCCAGGCAAAGACAGTGTTTTAGTAGATAATCTAATTTGGCAAGAAATCTGCCCTAATTCTTAACCTCATTTTTGTAAATCCACATAGAAAATAAATGTGAACTCTTTATACAAAACAAGAGCAAATAACTGTACCTATATAAAAGGGGATTCATTCCCTTTAGTTTTATTATCATGGCACATACTTTATAGTTTCACAACAGCATACTAATTTTCATTTAGTTTTTTAAAACCTCAAAATAGTGTTGATGAAGGGAAGAATGTGAGTTACCAGAGGCAGCTGACTCATGCATTAAGCAATTCATGTTCTTTATCAGTTTTCCCAACAGCATCAGGGTTGGATAATGGGTCAAGGTCAGCAAAGAGACTGAACCAAGCAGTCAAGTCTTTAGGATTCTTTGTAGATTCTGGGGAAAAAAAAAAAAAAAAAAGAGAAAAAAAAGAAAAGTACAGACTTGTCAGCTATTTTAAAACAAAACTGACTGAATGTTTGACTGAGGTCAAACAAATGCCATGCTATTGTTTAATTTATTACTAAGGGCACTTCTGACAAGAAAATGGGAATGAGTGATTGCATTTTAAAACACTATCAGAATATAGAACTTCAGTACAAATGAATGTTTTACATCTGTCTGGTGTGCATTTCATATGGCTCCTGCCATGGTAAGTATAAGAACACTTGAATTAAAAAATAGAAACAATTTCACTCTGTCTAGCTTTGTTTCATGAAAGGTATTTGAATGCACACCTGCAAAAAAGCAAAAGGAAAGTGAAGGCAAATTTTACTTTCAACCATTCTTACAGGAGTAAATTCCTTTGCCTAAATCCAGTTCATGTGACTGTTCTGTCTCCCCTATATACAACCACACAAGGCCATTACTTATCTGGAATTAAATTTTAATGGGAAAGCATTGACTACAGAGAGGAAGGTTACGTTTGCTAGCCAATCCCAAGCACAACTTCTAGTATTATTCTGATGGATATAAACAAAATGTGAAAGGGGAATATGTTACAACAAGCAGTGGGACTATTGCACTTCTGTGTCCACACTGACACATGTATTTCATACAGGTCTCCTGTCTTCTCTTATTCCAACAGGACAGATGTTCACGTTAAAGCAGCGACAAGTTTGGCTGCTATTGAAGAAGGTACATCACCACTTGTTTTGCTTTTGTGACCCTATGCCTAACATGGATTATATTGATAGTGAAATAAGATGTGCTCTTTCACTCAGAGAGATAATGTTGCATGAAAGCTTTCTTTATGACACAAGGGATTTACAGATAAAATAGGCTGTCTGGCAAGACACTCATCTTGGTGTCTGCAAGGCTGGAGTATCTGCCACTTTTATAACCACAGATTTCCAAGAAGATGAAGGCCGTTTCTTTTTCTTTTGCTGGTGCCAGTCCTGTGGCTGTGTAGTAACACTCCTCTCCAAAACACCTTAACCCTCTTTTCTTTTTTTTTTTTCCTGCTAAGCTATAAAATGTCAAAAGAAAGAACACATGTCACCCCTTTCTTCTCAATGAACATCTTTGATTTTGCTTCTGATCAAATGTGAATGCACAGAATAGGTACAAACTGGCAATAAGAATTCAATACAATCCTGGTTCACTTATCTGGAAAATCCTAGTCAAAATCAGCAGGGTTTTGTCTTAGTAGATGGCAGGACTATGCATGCTTGGCTCAGATGCAAGAACTGAATTAAGTTTCAAACACATGATTACTGATACGAGGTAAGTTTATATATATAAAAAATTCTTCTGCCTTATCAGGAGCCTGCATTTTAGCCACAATGCTAAATCCTAGAGCTTCCAAACACTGTTTAGCTTAGACAAAGTGCATGCAGGTCCTATTCTGTATGACTCAAAATTAAAGTAGTAAAAAGAAACTGTAGCTTCAGCTCCCTTATTATATAGTAAATTACTCTTGATACACTACTTGCACTGAAGCATACCAAAAAATATAATATATACACACATACATATCATACACCTAATCAAGCAGAAACAGAGTAATTAGGGGCATAAGATTAAGCTATAGCTACTACAAAAATAAGTTCTATTTTAACAGAGTAACTGAGAAGACTGGATAGACACAAGAGTCACAGATAAAAAGGAAAATCAAAGAAACAAAAAAATACATGACTCTCACCTTTCACAGGCGTTTTGTTATCATTCACATTCAGGCTGTGTGATTTCTGTGCTGGGTGTGGTATCGACAGTGGGCTCGCACCGTTAGCTGCCCATCCTAAAATTCAATAATGCAGCAGCATAAGAGTCAAGAAGTACTTTGTTAACTCCAACACCCCACCGTCTGGCACCATCAGACACTGGAGCAGAATATTACTTTTATGGCCATTCTTATCTTTCCTTGTACACAAGGAATGAGCAGTCAGATGTTGCAGATGAGCAATATCCTTGACAAGAGTATCTATGGATCAGTTTCATTACCTCTGGATACAGGCAACTATACTCTTTTCACACCTTTAATCAAGCTAAAAAAGACTTTTGTTTCTTTTACTGATCACGGTTAATACTCATTCACAGCAAGGCCGGTTCAAAAATAAATCAAACATAGCTGTTGGGAGAAGAATATCACTTAAATTTGTGTGAAAATCATACATGATCAACTTTTTTTTTACTTTACAGTTCCAAAGATTTTCAATTCATTTGCTATTCCAGACAAAACCTCATTTAGAGACCCTAGATTTTTCAGTTAATTTTGAAATCTTTCGGGAAAAAATTTATTACAAAACACTGAAGAATTAAATTCAAGATTAATTAGCTAGCATTAACTTAAAACTACATTTTAATTATTTTTTTTGTTCTTTATTTGAATGGATCTTTTCAGTAAAAAGAGATTAACTATGCAGGAAAAAGTGAAACAGAGTATTCACAACTTTTTGTTCTTACATGCATATTCTATAGCCACAAAAGCGTAATGCTAAGTACAGTTAATGAGGCCAGATGAGCAGGCTGGCAAAATGACTAGGGGTCGTATACTGTAGAAAAGTATTAGGAAAAAAACAAAGCAATTTTTGTCTTTGGTTTAAGAACTTAAATCTGTATTCTTTCTTACATTTAGAGGACTCGAGGTTGCACTTCTAATTTAATTGATATCTTTTTAAGTTTGGCCTTGTCATTTACCCACCCATCTCAGGGACCTAGTATATCTAATTTGGCAGCACTACAAACAGGATGCTCATCTGTGCACACAGTTAGCATTTCCTTATTCAGTCTCTTTTTTCTACAAGTGTATGCTCTCACATCCTTTTTTACTCTTTTTGTCCCTCCTCCCTTTACTTCCTGCTCTTTTGGGACCCCTGTCAGATATCGGTACCCAGTGTTCTGACAATTACTGCAACAGCCACACAAGTCACATCAGCTCTTCCTCTCTCTAATAGATTATTCTCATCACTCTCTGATCCTACCTTGACTGTAAGAGGTTTGAAGCCCAAGCTGTGGTATTAAAAAGAGGCAAGAAGAGTGCTTCTATAAAATCACATGAAATAGGAAGGAATTTTAAAGCCACCACCATCCTCTGTATCTCTAAGGAAACTAACCAAAAACTTCATAAAAATTTGGATGCAGACTGCTCACATGTATTTGTTCTAGGCAAAGGAGATAAGGAACTGTGAGCCAGCCTGTACTCTCTCAAAATTATGTTTTAGGGTTTAATCTTTCAAATAAGCAAATGTGAATCATAAATAATCAATATTACAGCATTAAGTCTTCAGAATGATGTACTTTTCCAGGCATTTTCTCTGCTTATGTTACAAACAAGAATGGCAGAGGACATTACACAGCTACAGCAGACTGTAATGCTTTTGTGTGTTTGAACATGTATTGTGAGAAAGTGTTTTGATATGTCAATGAATGACAACAGCTAAATTGAGCTGCTTAAACAAATAGAGCCAAATCCTAATCTTACAGAAATTAATGGAAGTGCTGCCAAAAAACTTTCTGTGCAAGTCCTAGTGAGTTCAGTGGGATCAGGAGTTGGCTCCCTGAGACATCACTGATGTTCCTTTACATTAGTGTGACTGGCAGACCAGAGAGCAAAACACTACAGACCAGTGAACTCCTTTGCAGCCCTCCTTCTGAACCCCTGGACTAAGGCTTGGTAGGCAGCACATCCTTGAGAGATGCTGTGGCCTTGATGGCTGTTTGCTGAAATGCAGGTTGCACAAGTGTCAATTAGAAAACAAAAAGAACCTTACAACAGCAACTAAAAATCCAGCAAAAAATACTCCAGAAAAATACGTGATGCTTTTGTAACGAACTTACCCATCTGTGAAGGTACTGGGAAAGACTAACACAGAATCTTTATTAAATGCTTTCATGAATTATATTTTTAGTGAGCTATAGAGAACAACTTTGCCTTTCAAAAACAAACCACAGCCTATCAATTTGAAAGCAATTGTTGGCCCTAAGCCTGCTCTGGTTTGCCTGTTCACAGGATGGCTTTGTGACATGACTAGACAGAAGGTTATTGTCGAGACAGCAAGGAAATCAAACAGCTTGCTTTTCAGCTAGCATCCTCACAAACACTGCCACAATGACATTTAAAAATGGAAATGGTGAGCTGTGCATTTTGTTACCAACAAGACTTTATGCACATGTGGAGAAGATAAAGAGGAGCCCTTAATGGTATAAATAATTAAATGAGGCCATAAACATCACAAAAGAGAAAGCCAATGTTCTCTCTGAAAAAGTAGAAAGGCAAACAAACTACAAAACTGTATCTAGAGGAGAATCTAAAAGATTTGTTGGGAGCATGCTTTGTTTCTATTATATATATTTGTGTGTATAATATATATATAAACATACACATATTTTTATGTATTTTAAACCAGCACCTGAAAGCCCTATAGCAATTCAAAGTCCCATTGTGCTAGATCCTGTCTATAAATACAGCTAGAGAAAACTCTGAGCTGAGAATTCCTGACCGTAACAGTTTATAACCTGCATAGCATTGTGCCTGTTTTACAGATTAAGATCTGAGGCAGAGAGAAAACAAAGCCCCAAAGATTTATGAGTGTGCTTAACATAAAATAAGTAAGTAATCCCACTGAAGTTAATAGAAAAGTTAATGTGCTTAAGCATGCGAGTTTTAAGAATCTTTATGGTCTTAAGGCCAAATTCACACAGGAAGTATGCAACATCGAGGCTACAGTGTAGCACCTCACACTGAATAATTATTACTCAATCCCATCGCTTAGGGGGAAAAAAAAGGTGTACAAGATGTATCACAAGTCCTCAGTAAAAATATAATTCATATATTTTAATATTTCCTACTTCTATGTCTACATATGCTTATACTCCAGTTAGTATTTTGTTTAAAATAAAAAGTCTCTGTTCTCATATTTACTGATGAGATCAAATTATGAAAGAAATGTTGTGAAGTGAAATGAAATGTAGTTTAAGATTAAAGCTGAGTTTTCACAATACATAAAAGGGACCAAATTTCACCTTCTGTTAAAAAATAAGAAACAAAAAACTTAGAAGAAAAATAGCCTATGAAAATTAGTTTAAATAATGCATTTTACTCAGCAAATTAAGTCAGCTGGGAATATGCCAATTATCAGATACAATCCCTCAGCTGATTAGCCCTGAGTTTTCAAATGCAGTACGTCAATTACCATGATCTTCTGCCAAAACCTTGGAAATCCATTTGAAAACATCAACACATTTTAATCTTCCAGTGCAGATTTATTCTTTTTTTAAATTAAAAATATTTTGGGATACCATGTTGACTGGACTGGATTTGCCATTTCTAGTGTTCCTTGAATGCAACATATCCAAGTTCTGTTTGAAGTCTCTAACACTGCAGCCAATGCCAGTGTCTTGTGCAAATGTGAGCTAACAGCTGCCTCAGAAAGGATACCCAACCCTGCTTGCTATTTATAACCCAAAATAGTTTTCCTTCAAAAACATATTTACATTTTAAAATGTAAATAACACTGAAATGTAAAATACATTTAAAAATACATAAAACTGTGAAAAAAGTCAATCATAATATTTCTGTTGCTATTTTTAGTAACATGCTTAAAATCATGTACCTTATCATAAAAATACATGTAAAACTGTGCATCATCACAAATGTCATTCCCCAATTTTTCTTAAGTGCTGAAGTCAGTGAACCCAGATATCTTGCTCTAGGGGTGCTGGTGGTAACTGTATTAATTATAAATTGAATTTGACTTTCTTATTCTTGTCAAAATGTCACAGGTCATTTTACATCATGTATGATTCTACAAGTTGCACGGGTTCCAAGATGTAGTGTTCAGGATAGAATTAGGCCTGCTAGCCTTTCCCATGTCATTCTTCCCCAGATTTAAATGACATGGGACAAAGCCCAAAAAGCCAAGGTCCTCCTTCAGCTTGCAAAGCCCTATGAGAAATCTAGCTGGACTGTGGGAAGGATGAAGGTAGTTGCTGTTGGCTGGTTATCACCAGCCTCCCTTCCTGCTTCCCTCCCCCACCTTCCTCAGGGCCAAAGCAGCAGCAGGAAAGCTCTGCCCTAGTTCCCCTCTTTCCTTTCCCCCCCAAGAGCAGCCTGGAAAAGCCAAGAGAATCAACTGCATAGAAGAAAGGGGAAAGAGTTGCATCAGTAAACAAACTACAAGAGGAATCCACCTATATGTTTGCTAGGATGAAACAATCCATTCCACCCATATCCCCTGAATGCAACGTAGAGGATGCTTTGGGGAAAAAAACCCAAATGAATGCAATTGTTTTTCACTATGTTGCTTAAAAATAGTATCCCCAGACGAAATGTAGTAATTATTTTTGGTTCCCTGGTCCATTAACAGAGACAGCACTTGTGATATAAAAGGAGAACCCACTCAAACAGATTTTCTGTTTCAGGGAAAAAATATCTCAAAGACCCACGGAACATTTCAGGAAGCTCAGTGAAAACATTCAAGACAGTAATCTTGACTTCATGTTTTAGGCACTTCATACTTCATATATACTAACAAAACCAGATGAGCTCTTACCATGTAAGGATGACTGCAAGTCATTCATGTTTTGGTCTAGCAGCTGTGAGGGCAAGTAGCCTGATGGTGCTGGTACCCCAGATGATGAGGTGCTCTCCCCATCTCTAGTTGAAGAGTTCATGGTGAGATCAGCTGCCTGTCCAAAAACAGCGGTCCACTCTTTGCTGAATTCCCCCTCATCCAGGGAGGAAGCGTTGAGGATCTCATTCAGTAATACCATGTCATCCTTATCACCAGGTTCTGGCTCCAAAGACCTCACAAACTGTTCCTTTGAAGCTGTCTCAGAACAAAAGAGTCAAGAGAAATAATTTTTTAGACAAAGATGGAACTTTTTAAAAAATAACCAATCTACGTTTTGTATGTTAAGTGAGATAGAATATTTCTGCATGAATACTTGTTTTCTCTTTCAGACCCAATTCTCTTGGACATCTGGGTTTGTACCTTATGCAACAAATAATTCCTTGATTATCTTAGATAACTTCCCTGCTGTTAAGACTCACTTCTCATTAAAAATAATACTAAAAGTATGCTTGAAAATCTACTAAACATACAAAAATCATTACACAGTCTAATATTTAAATCATTGGAGAAGACTACTTTTATGTTGCTTCTTGAAACATTATATAAAACTCAAAAAAATCAGATTGGTGTAAATTGAAAAAAAAGTCAGAGTTGGAGATTATTCTAGAATTCTGTGAGAACATACAAAAGATCACCTTTATGACCTTTTGACCAATGCTTGAATTACTGGAGTATTTCCACACGAATAAAGGTTACTCTATTACACAGGGTTAGATTTCTACACTTCAATTTTTTTTCTCCTCATAAGCTGCTGAGAAATAACTGGGGCCCACTTTCCTTCTGATTCCCTATGCTACTTTTTCCAGCACCAGAACTGCAGCTGAAAAAGCTCTTCGATCACTTGAGCCATTACTCCTTAAAAAACTTTTTCCTATTTTAGAAATATTAAATAGTTACATAAAATACATGAAACTGGTAACCAGGATCATAATCCTTTTCTAAAATATTTGGAATGTTAAAGAACTATCAAGGAACCTCAAGTGTTATTTTACTTGGAAACATTTGGAGCTCCACTGTGTGAGTCTGCAGATCACAAAAATGGTGGTTAACAAGGCTCATAATGTTACATAACTGAAATCCAGATCAGTTTATTTTAAATATGCTTGTTTCAAACCTGTGGTAAGGTACAGAAGCAACTTCAGCTTTCCAAAGTTTGGGTAGATGAGCTGAGCCCTCCAAGTTGCATACAACTTACAAAGATGCTTTTAACCCCTTTGGGTTGGGATAAAAGATTGACAGCAGCAAAGTGGTTGCAACAGGCCATTCCACTGAAATGCAACAGCATTCTCAGCAAATTTTCCTTTTAATAAGTGTAATAATTTATAATGAAATGGTTGAAGTTGAGTTAGAGGAGGGAAAAAAAAAGTGCAAAACTGTGTTTTAAAATAAGCTCATGTGTCAGCACACACACACCTACGTACTAAGAAACAAATAAACACACAATAAAAGGATTTTATTCATTACTGAAGTCAGTTATGAGATTCAGCTCCTTTCTAATTCACATTTTTATACACCTCTGTACTCCCTGACAGGGCCCAAAAATTAGAAATAGAAACATTATAAACACATCAATTCTCCTTATGTTCCCACTAGACTGGAACTAAAATACCATTGAAAACAATTTATTCTCCTGAATTTTCAGGCTGCTGCCCCATCTTCAGATAAATAGCAAAGAATATTAATGTTGTCCAAGTACCTACAATTCCCCCGAGTTATTCAGCAGGTTAGACAGAGGGGTAAATCCTCCCATAGGGGAAACACACCTGCTATTTCAAAGGCACTAAAGAACTCTCATCTCTATGGGGCACCACCATCTCAAGGCTGCTTTCAGGAAGCCCTTCATGAACTGGGAAGGGTTGCAAGGGGAGATGCAAAGGGAGCACTATTTGCAGCAGATCTGCTAAGACACACCACCAGCACCGTGCCTAACCACAAGTGACCTAGAATGGAACAGATGCAGCAGCACAGCTCAGAGTGAAGCGAAGCTCCGGCAAGGTAACCACTGCAGGAGTCCCGTTTTTACTGGAGGAGAAAGTACAACAGAGAGCTTCACATCTGAAGAGCAGTTAGGTCTTGCTGTATGACCACCAGAAATCTGAGGAGTGACACATTTCTTGGTTCAACAGTCTTTCTGATCTTCCTGTGGGGACTTTGTACCCACAGCAGGGGGAGGGCAGGGTGGTGTTTATACTCAGGCTACCTCAAGTAAGCAGCAGCAGAAGCAAGTTCTACTCTTGTTTGCAATAAAGGTTATCTAGAAACCAGTCTTGCTTACTGAGATATTACTTATGTGGTATCTCTGCTAGATTACTAGAATGATATGGATTTTCTCACTTCACTTGTAAATCTTCTATTACTTCTTTTCCTGTTTCTCTGTTTTCACTGCCCGTTTTCAGTCAAAATCCCTTTTTCTGTCTGCACATGCTGCCCCAACCTTATAAATGTCCATGAAAAAAAAATCCAAAGCTTCCAATAAAACACTGAAAGAACAATGCCACTATATTCTTTTTGTAGTTGTTTGAGCAAGCCTCTAGCACTGCTCATATTCCTTTGCAAACATGCCTCATTTTGCTTATACTGAAAAAAAAAAGTGAAGAGGAACTAAAAAATTTGCAACAGTACCTGACTGGCAACACAGAATAAAGTCTTCCTTCTGAAACACACATGAAAGTGTACCTCTAACCATACTGGTTCACTTAAAATGATACAATATTCATTAGGCTAAAGCTGGCTAGTGTGTAAAATTAGGGCAAACAGCTGATATTTTAGCAGTGCCATAGCCATCCTTAGCTGATGCAGACACCACACAACAGTTTTTGTATCAATTTAATTACTTGACTAAAGGAAAAAAAAGCTTTCTAACTGACACAGCTCAACTTGTATGAGCAATAATTGTATGATTTTCTGTATCTCCACTAAGAAGGCCCAACAAGGAATGGAACTGAGTAAGAAGAAAACCAGAAGAAAAAGATGCCACTATCAAACATGCCTTTTTTATTAACCACAGAAAAGAAGTCATTGCTACCTTATCTATCCACAGACTAGTGCTGCTTCTGCAGAAAGAGATGAGGAACTATTCCTGCTTCTGCCTTCATGGGTGATTCTTCATATGGCTAATTTCCCCCCAGTGCAAGAGACTGCCTATGGCAAATCCAAAGTCAAGGTGTTTGCAAATGTCCTTAGCTACCATGAAGGCAGTATCTTAAATACCCCAAATTACACTCTCAGTCTGACAAGCTAAACCACACAAAGGGATTTTTTTCTTTGCTTCCTTTGCTTTCTGAGTTGCCACAGTTGTTTTCGTTGGTGAAGTTTCTTTTACTCACTCTTCTGAGATATATGCATGAAAAGCAAATGACAAATTATAGGCAATACTCTGACCTCATATGAAAACTCAATATAAAACTTTTACTCAGATCTTTCATACGTTATATGGTAAAACAGCACATCCCCTTGAGCTGTCATGGAAGCATAAGGATAGCACAGTGGATTTAATTAACTCTCTGGCTGAAAGAAGTCACCAGTTCTTAGGTGGTTTTAAGAGGACTAAATAATTTGTTTCTGATACATACATTTCTAACACAAAGTCTTGTCATTGCTAGTATATTGTCAAGCTGTGGTTCAACAACTAAAGCACCAAAAATAAAAGTTTATGAAATGTTATAGAAGGCCTAAGGTTTATGGTAGAACCTACTTCAGTGGGGCAAAGAGGATATAGTCCAGTCTACCTAACCTTGAATTAGCTGGTACAAAACATTTTATCCCCAGTAAGGTTTTACTATAACATCAGGAATAGTGCCTCTGAGTTTCCTTTAATGCTACTTAAATACTGCAGTTGAAAAATTTCATTCAACTTTTCAGGTTGTGAAAACAATTAAGATCTAAGGTTAAAATTATACTTGGTGACTATGATTGAAATGCAGATGAAACAGATATGCACAATTATTTCATACCATTTTCTTCAGGTTGCAGGTCTAATAAGTCATCTATGGCACCTAAAAGAAAAAAAAAGGAAAATTAAAAGCAACAGAGGAAGATCTGCAGTACATAGACAATCAGTATGTATACATCTAAAGGTAGTTTCCTTAAGTCTCTTCACCTGAGCTCTGCTTGTGGTTACCATTTCCTTGTAACATAGAGATGACATGCTTGCCATCATTAGTTGCAATCAAGATCCATAAACATGTCAAATTGTACTTTGCAGGAGACCATGCTTATAAGCAAGTCACTCGGAGATCAACATGCAATGGTTATTGGTATTCATGTTTTAAACAAGTCATGTTTAAAATAAGCCTGGTCACAATGGATGAAAGATCCAAGATAGAAGCATTTTGAAGAAAACAATAATGTGAGGGGCATCTTCCTTTGAATCCCTGCCTGCCACACTAGCTCCTCTCCAGGCTGAGTGCACCCAACTGAGGCAATGGCAAGAATCAGACAGCTTTCTCCTGTCCTCCAGAAGCAGAGATATCTCTTTTAGAAGCTTGTACAGGCCAGGAGTGAGCAAAAATGTGCCAGGACCTCGTCACTCTCTAAATTACCTTCCTTGGCAATACGTTCTTCCTCTTAACATCAACTCTGGGAATAGAGAAAAGGAATCTTCCCCCAAAGTACCTCAGGTCAGGAAATAAGTAATAACATCTCCTCTGCAGGAAAATAAATGGGCTAAGACCAATAGGTGAGAAAATGTATAGCTGAGAGTTATAGGCTGTCAGAGGTGACAAAACACCTTAAATTCTCAGCAAGTTTCTTAGATGAGACATGGACTCAAAACAATCATCTAGATTCTGTCTATCAGAATAAAAATTGAGTCCCAAACCCTTTCAAGAGAAATGCTAAGCCCCTCCAAGAGAAACTTGAAGGTGTGTTTGGAACTAAAGGAAACAGAACAGCTTGCTGTTTGTATCATATTATTTTTAGAAGACTTTCCTGGGACAGAAATGTGCTACCAGAAACAGAATCAGCTGATCATTTAAAAACTCATGATCATATTTGATTATACTCTATACAGATAGAGATAGGAGAGGCATAAACACTCGTGAACAAATATACATGATGCTTTCATAAAAGGACAATGTACAAAGCTATAGGGGGAAAAGCCAACACTAAACCAACTGGTAGAGGGGAAAACAAAGTCAGAAAGAGAAGTTCATGGCAGGTGGGATATGGACGGCCACAATTCTATAATGAAAAAGGTACAACAGTTGCTAAAAGCCTGCCTTAGTTGAGTAGTAAACGTGATGGAGCCAATCTTGAAGACATCTATAGTATATTAAGGGAAAATGCAAAGAAAAAAAATAAAAAAATGAAACTTATGAAGTAGAAGTAGTTGGTGAGGAAATCTAAGAAGCAACACAGTCCCCTCAGTAGAAGCACTATATCTGTATGACTCTAGAACATTAAGAGAGTTTAAGGAAAGAAAAAGTCTTAGCAATGGCACAGACCTGCTAGTGTATGGAGATGGAAAAATTAAGCACAGCAGTTAGAAGTACTTCAAAACACTTCAGTTCCTTTTAGGGGTGATGGAGAAAGAGACAGAACAAGGTATTTATATTATGGTGAAATATTTTACAGTTCATAAGTAACTGAGATTCTAGAAAACATCTGCTAAGAAAATTTAGGTCAGATTTTGTATCCCAGAATATTAAAATATCTTGTCAAAGATATATCTAATTAATTGCAAAATGAGTAAAACTTCAAAACATTGAAAATGTCCTAATATTGTATCATTACTACAAAAAACCTTACCCAAACAACAAAAATAATTAAACACGGTGACTCAAGTAATTGTATGTAACTATGGGCTGATAGCTTACTGTTACTACTAGTTAAAACAGTACAGATTCAGCAAAAGAACATGAGCATAAAAAATGCTCCTATAATAATTTACTGTTGTTTTTATGGAAAGCAGACCTAGTTAAAAAACACAACTAATTTAATTCTTTGATAAAACTGTGAGCTGTTTTTCAGTAATGATACGTGTTTAGAAACAACTTTGCAGTGCAGAGCCTTCCAGCTAAAAAGTTAGCACGGCATAACATCTATAGTGAACACATTGAATGAATTAGGAACATGACAACTAACAGATGTCAAAAACACATTGTTAGGAGAAATAATTGTGAAGTAGAAGTGTTTCTAGTTTAGATCTGCAAGGCTTAGTGTTTTATCCATTGCTATTCAATGGCTTTAGCAGTCATCTGGAAGTAAATACAAAATGAGTTTTGAAAAAAATGTGCAAACAACTAACAGACTATTAGAGGTGGTCAGTCAGGCCAGTCAATCAGTTTCTGTAGTCAGACCTCGGGAAATTTAATACCACCAAGTTGTAAGTTATATCTCTAGGCATAAGGAATATAAGCCATGCTGTAGAAAGGACAAATGAGTCCTGGAAAGCTCTGACCAAAAGAACTGAGCCTTGATAAACAATGAATTCAGACAGGAGTTTTGAACTTGATGTTGCAGCAAAATGAGATATCCTTCTTGGATATAAAAACAGAAATGCGATTTTACCTTCTAAAAACATGACAGATGAGAACAACATCAGAAATATCTTGTCCAGTCATATATTTGATATTTGAAAAGGGATGTTGTAAAGTGGAATGAAAACAGAACTTTCAAAAATAAAGGAGAAGAGATGTCTTCAAGACATCAACACCGCAGGTCCCTTTCAACTGGGCATATTCTGTGTTAGCCGACCAAAATGAAGATTTGAGAGGAGTCTTGATTTTCATGTAGTATCTTTTAAGTATCTTCATGGAGGATAAAATACGACATATTAAAATTATTCTCCATTAATTTAGTAGAAAAAGATATATTAGAAGCCCTGAATTGTTTAGGCTGGAACAACCTCTGGGGGTCATCTTATCCAAGCCTCTCAGCTACAAAGTTATTTTGTCTTGAAGGTTTCCAGGGATGAAGAGTCCAATTTTTCCAACACCAAACTGCCCTCACTGTAAGCACCTTTCTCTTAGTATGCACTCAGAATTTCCCTTCCTGTCACTCGTGTCCACTGCCTCCCATTCTTTCACTATGCACCTCCAATTGGAGCCTGGCTGTATAACTGGGTAGCAACAACCCATAAGGTCATTGACAACAGCTGAATACAACTTTGCCTGGCTTTTGGGGCAGAAGTTGCACTGAATTCATCAAGTTTTACACAGAGTACATGTTTAATCACTGGAACAATCTAGTGAGCTAAGTGGCACTTCTCTTGCCTCAACACCTACTAAGCTGTTGAACACTTTCTTGAAGGGCACATGCCCAAGGTAAAAATTAGGCTTTGAAGACAAGCAATTTGACCTACCTGAGAGTGACTGAATGAAAGGCAGTGGGATGTAACATGTAAGAGATTGGTTTTAACAGATCTTCCTGGCCTTAAGTTTTATGCATTTGTAGGAATTTGCTGGGTGAAGCTGAAATAGGAAATAAACAAAACAAACCTCCCCATGTATTACAGCACTTACAAAGTTATGATAACATGAAATAAAATACCTGAATAGTTTGATTCCTTGGTATGGCTCTCTTCTTCTAATGAAATCAACCTTAATTTGAAAGAATAAGAAAAATAATTTGAGAAAATAATTCTAAGGCTCTAGAATAATAATATATTTTTCTTGTTTAGGTCACATCACTACAGAATCATATCGGTAATGAACAGTAATAACAGACGGACTCTTTCATTTGCTGTATATTCTGGTCCGTTGTTACCTTTCATTGTTTCATTGGCAGAAGTGTGTTGAAAACAACAATTAGACTGAAAGACCAACTATCAAACCCTCCCATCCTTCCATTTTTAATATAACTAAATCTGTAACGAAAAGTATAGTGTATTCTGCTTTTCCAAATCTGGTCTTTCATAACTATCATGAAGGAGGTACAACTGCTCCCCTCTCCCCCACCAAAAAAAGGCAACCCAAAAGAAACCCAATCAGTTTGCACTTCTCTTTTTAACAGCAACTAATTAAAAATCAACAGTCAGGTGAGTTTTGTCCCATGTCAGCAGATTTCTAAAGAAACAGATCAGCAGAGTTGATGAAAAAAGTTCTCAACAGGGAAAAAGAAAAGCTGTGGGTTACATCCAATTTTTATACAAAGGTAATCTCTTCAATGAAGAATATATAGTGTCTAACTGCTATTACTTTGTGTAAAGTCATTCGAGGAGCTGGGAGTAAAGCAGCCACAAGGCTGATGTGGTGGTGAAAAGGACTGTGTAGGCACATTCCTCCTATCCTCTAGTGACAGAAAGAGCCACCTCCCCTTCTCTTGAGGGTAGGCTTGTGGTAGACAAAATTAGATTCAGGCCAGATTCTAGTATAGTGAATGTTTACTGTGAATGGAAAGTTCACCAGGATTTTAAAAGCTTTGTTTTGTGTAGCTCTCTTAGAATCCTAAATGTTTATATTTTAGACAGCTAAATGGTGACACATTTTTTCCCCTCAGTTTTATGCCAGACAAAGAAAAATATAATCAATAAATAAAAAACAATTATAACCGTGACATGGCATCTGATGCATTTGCTGGTAGGTGCCAACGCACACATCTTGCATAAATCATGCATTCATTCTAGAACTTTGTATTCAACATTGAGGAAAACAGCTATTAAATTCTTTACTACCATCACATGAAATGCAACAGACTCAAGAAGTGCTGTGGAGACAACCACCTGCTAAATGGTACTTGGTCAAGTTCTTTCTCATGTGAATAGCACCAAATCTGACCAATTTATAAACTGGTTTTGGTCAGTGGATCTGAATCAAAACTAGAAAGAGGGCTGAAAACTTGAACTCTTTAAAAATCCATTATTATAAATAGCTGAGCAAAATCCACTAATCAGTCAAGCTGTTCTCTGCTTTTTGACAGCGGATCCTTTGCTTCATTTAAGCAAGGGTAGTCAAAACAACAGGTGGCAGCAGGATTATATCAACACTGCATCTCCTGGCAACTGAATCCTGATGGCCAGGTAGGGGAGGGATCACATCTCATTCTCCTCTCTCCATAGCAGTCCATTCATAAGTCTCTCTCACCTCAGAGCTACAGGTAACTCAAACCTTGACAGTATCAGCTGACTTAGATGTACGTTATACTAAGTAGCTACTGCATCATTGGATTGCTAACTAGTGGTATATACATTACAAAAACTAATTGCTGCTCAAAGCAATCAGTAATCTATATCCTATTCCCAGGTGAAAGGAGATGCTGCTCAAAGGTGAAATACAAAGCTCACCTATCTTCTCTCATGTACAGTTGTTTACCATTTCTTTTAATAAAGAAAAAATGAAGCAAAAGCTGAAAAAAATTAAAAGAATTTTAGGAAAGGTGAAAAACATGTAAGAGTTTAATGGGTCTATTTAAAGCTCTTAATTTCACCATAAAGTTGATTAGTTTTCATGTATACATTACAACATTTCAGATATTCTTGTATTGAGCTAACTAGTAGCGTTAGGCTAGCTGTGTCTGTATTTCTACTTGTATTTTTATTTTAGAATTATTTTTAATTCTACGTACATTTCTCCTTACTTCTGGTGACTTCAACTACCAGGAAGCAGATTATAGACAAAAATCTTATTATTTTAATATATAGAACATGTGACTTACTGACTCTGCTGATCTTCCACTGAATTGGTGCTTTCAATCTGCACATCCTCCTTTTCTTCTTTTTCTGTTAGTTTATTCACAGGATCTTGCAAACTCTGGATAATAACCATAATTTAAATGAGGAGAGGAAACCGAATTAGAATCAGGGAAACAAAAGTGTGTCATTTAAGGCCAAATCAGATTATCGAACCAACAGAAATTAGCAAGGATTGTTTGGATCTATATCAAGACTATATCTGACTCAAATAAGCAAAATTTAAAATATAGAAGATACTCATTCAAACTGAGTTTGTGAACACACTTTGTATAAGAAGGTGGCACTTGGCCACTTCTAAATTCATGTTCTGTTTCCAATATTTCTAAGTAAATATTTGCAATATTTCTAAGCAAAACCATCCATACTATGTGCAAAGCAAGTACTGACAATACTTACTTGCTATTTTGGGGGTTTGCCTCTTTTTTCCCTATTTTCCTTTTTTCTTTTTTTTTTTTATTAATATGAGAAAAACTAATTCTCTACATCTGTTTGTTCATCATATACGGCTTCTTTTATTTCCTCCTCAACTACTCACACAAACTTGGCAACTGCAGTGTAGCGGGAAGACATTACTTGTATCCTGAACCTGAAAACAAGGGTTAAAATCTTGGATGATTAGTTTGATAGAGGCCAGGTGTGGTATTATGAAACCCTACTGTCCTTTTACCATCTGAAAGACTTTGCTACAAGACAATGATGTGCAGTTTCATGGTCAGCATTTTTATAACCAAAATTTAAACACATGAACAAGCCAACACAGAAAGCATTGTAGACTGACTCTTTGAAGAGATAAATATACTACCAGTTGTCCCATTATGAATTAATTAAGAATTCTGTATGAAAAACTAAAGAAATGAACACAGAAACTAAATAATAGCAGATGTTAGCAATGTGAATATTTGTCTCTATCAAATAATTTTGCTCTCTAGGTGAAAAAATTTTCCTCTTTCTAAAGTACAACTCAGTTTTCAAAAAAATAAAACTATGTTTCATGTGAATAGTCCTGACTATTTGTAATTAAATTTATTTATGTCACACTGATATTTATGGCACCGCATCTCACCCCAACTTCTCCTTCTGCCCGCCAAAAAGCTAAGGGTAAGACAAAGATGTCACCTTTTGTGCAAAACTTAACAAACACAAAAATGCTACAGTTTTGCACTTGGAATTTGAACATAATAATAGCACGTTTCATGAAAATTGTAGAAAACACGAAAAAGTGGCCCCATCTATTGAATACAAGTTAAGAGTGCCCAAGCCATCTGTCACAAGAAAAGCATTCCCAGACATGTCGCAGGTCTTGTTTGCACTATCCTATTAACCAGGACAGAGGAATCCCCAGAAAGGGCATTCCAGTTTCTGCTTGGTTCAGTACTTGTCTGAGGAAATCTACACTTCAGTGTTTTAGAACCCAAACTTATGGATGTGTCCTGTACTGCAGCTGCTTTTTCCCCCCTCTCAGTAAGTTTATTCTACCTAGAAGTGCTGACTAATATGCCATAAGCACCCTTAGCAATGCAGACATCGCGGTCAAAAGATGAGGGATCACAAAAGCAGCAATAATAAAGAGAGGCATTAAAAAAATTTATCTTATTCTGTGGTTGCCACTTTTTATTTTGACACTGTAACACTGTTAACTGGAATCACATGTAAGTCTACTTGTATTCTGAATAAGGGCACTAGCCAGTTCAACTAGATCACCTGTGAATTAATGTTACCCTTTACCTGCATTTGTATGGGATATTCATCAGACTGCACTTCTCATAGTATTAAAATTGACGTGCATTATTCCACTGACTCCAAGAAGACCTTGATTACAGTTCAAAAACATAAAAATGTACATTACACTTGCCCAAAAGTGCAGTGCAGAGAAAGATAGCAGCTCTGCATTATGGGGGCTGTGCTGCTTTGGACACTTGAACCACTTTGGACACCTTCACAGTAGGACACAGTCCACTGTAATCAGGAGATGATGGTGAAGCAGTTGTGGTGCTCTGCTTGCCACCCAGTATAGCACCATAGAGCCTGCTCCAAGAAGGTTATAATGGTTTTGAACAACAAAGAGAACTACTTTAACCACTGCCTAACGATACAAGTTAAAGAAAATTATCAGAAATAAAATCTTCGGCCTCTTCTCCAAGAAAAATAGAGGGAAAACAACATCCTTCTTTAAGGAAGCATCTTTATGATGCCTTCTTCATTAGTGGTTTAGGAAATCCATATTTAAAAGACTGTGATCAAGCCACAGACACAGTATACAGCAGTGGAGTTCACAAGTACCTTGGGAAGGAAACAACACGATAATAATGGCAGTTACTATTTCCTGCATTAGAAAAATAAACAGAGCTCTGAAATATAGCTTCGGTTTCAGTGGATATTATTAAAAAAAATTGCTAATAATCAGCAGCTGTATTTTGATGTAATGATTCAATTTAAGGATTTGATTCAGACAATATTCTCTCAAAGTCAGATAGCAAATAATGAAATTATTTTCATCTCCTCTGCCTCCCTCTACTCCACATCTTGATGTGCACTACAAACTGAGGTATCTTTTCAAAAAGATTTAAAAAAGCTAGAGAATGTGTATGAAATAAAACTGAGCTTTAGAGGCCACTGACAACCATTTTTTAAACATGAACTCAGTAATGTGATCACTACTGTCAACAGGCATAAAAATCAAACTACGATATTCTCTTAATTGTTTCAGGTTACATTAGAAGAAGGGAAGGAGTTCCATTATCTAGAAAGTGCAGTGTTTAAACAAGGTTGTAAAGACACAGACTGAGTTCAAACAAAAGTAATCACATTTCAGTTGGATATATCCCTGACTTTGTTGCTCAGAGTAGAGAGATGTGTAACCTCTTACGGCTGCGCACATGGACTAACATGGATTTTGTTGTGAGCTACTCTAATGTGTGGCTTAAAGTAGGATCCTTGCATATTTAGAAAGCTATCTTCCTAGCCTCCATAATTTCTCTTCTACTATAAGAGTAAGACCTTACACACTAGCAGAGCAGGTTCACAGTCATTCACTCTGCCTAAACTGTCTGTCTCCAACACCAAAAGTCAGCCAGGCATATTATGCTTGCTCACAATACTTAGACTAAATATCCAAGCTGACAAGTGATTCCTCCCCTGTAGAACTAACTCTGGGTCCAGCTCAGACTCCATTCTGAGGCTGCTATTCACTCCCTAAATTCCTTCACCTGCATCTGGGCTGCTTTCAAGCCAAGCCAAGATCATCCAGACTGCGGAAAAAACCTGCTCTCCGCAGTTAAATCACCAGTGTTGACAACACCCCCAGCTCACCCACAGTTCCCCCCAAGTGCCTTGGACAACTAATGCACCTCTTGACTGAGAAAGAATCAAAGCAACACAGCTAACAGCAGTTACAGGAGTCAGGGATACATCCCAAGACATCACAATATTTATGAAGAAGTGCAACATCACTGAGGTGACAAAAACTCAGATATATTTCATTTGGGGGCAGAGCTGAAAGGGAAGAGGAAAGGCAGGTAGTCTCAGAATTTCTTCATGCATGTTCATCGGGGAGGGGGGGAGGGTAGGAATCAAACCTTCCCAAAATCCTTAGAGATACAAAACCATAACCAATCTTTTCTATAAGTAAAGTCACTGTGCCATGAACAGAAACAAGAATGGATGCCAGACTACAGCAGAAGTTAGCAGAAGGCACCAGAGTACATTGTGGCACCTGTTTGGACAGACTACTCCAAACCACATAAGAAGCACAGGCAGTGCCATTTCAGTTTA
Organism: Xenops minutus; assembly: GCA_035221455.1. NCBI lineage: Eukaryota > Metazoa > Chordata > Aves > Passeriformes > Furnariidae > Xenops > Xenops minutus. Next base: position 25,024,398 of record JAWWEE010000074.1, read on the forward strand.
AACAGAAATAAATGGATGCACAGAGATTCACACCTTTTGACTCCTTTACTGGGGCTATTATTATTTCTAGGCTCATATGAACTCTTCAGGAAGTTTGATATTATAGCACTAAAATGCAAAACATGCAACTAAATATTTATTAAGTAACCAAAGCAAATAAATGGTAACAGAAATTAGAAAGTGGTATTACTCATGAAAAGTAGCCCCTTAAATAAACTTGAATTCCTTTTATATAAGTTCATTTCAAGACAATGATACCTTAAAGGCTTTACTCAAACAGCAGCCAATTATCTGTAATATTACAGCAATGGATACAGTAACAGACACTTTTATGTCACTATACATAGAGTTGTTAGCACATTAATAATCATCTTTCATCAAGCATAAAACTCACAGTCAGGAAATACAGCTGCAATAGCACAATTATACTACTCTCAGCATATGCCCTGAAGCAACGAAAACAAATGGGCTGCTTTTCATTAAGGGAGTTTGGCAAACATCTCTAAAGACAATGTTTTCTTTCCAGAAACAATCCCAAGAGGGGGTTCAGAGTCTCTTTCCTGAGGTAAACCTGGTACACGAATATATATTCATACTACAAAACACAAATAGCAATTTTTCAGTACATAGCACCTCTTAATTTTTCAGGAAGACAATCTATCTCTAAGTCAAATATTAACAGTTTCTTTCATTTCTTGTTTTAAAGTAAAATGCTAATCCAGCATGCATGTATGCTTAGTTTAATTCAGAGGGATTACTTGTATGAGCAAAATTTTGTCCTTTATGGAATCATAAAAGACAAAAATGATTTGCAAGCATAGAATTCAACATTTTCTTTTGAGAAGGATCCTTTTTATTATGTAAGACAGGGAAAAATATTCTAAAAGAGGTGACTCCCAAATACATGTAGAAATGGGCACACTGAAATATTTTATGTATATTTTAAGCAATTATATATTCTGATTGTATATTTTAATGCAAAAAGTCAACAACAGACATGGCATCTTCATTGGGTACATTTTTAGACCAAACATTTCTCCATCAGGAACTATACTACCCTAGATCTGTGATAGCCATTTATTATACTTCATTAAAAAATAATAGCACATAATCTCAATGTAGAATTAGCTTGCAGGTCCTTCTTAATATATAGTTACTCTGGAATGAACATATGATATGACTGGGAGGGATCAGTTCCCTAACCATAATCTATTGTTATTCCACACCCAGGTCTAGCAGAGGAGAGATGAGACTCATGGGAGTACCACACCTTCAGAAGTGACAAGAGGTGAGATGACTCACCCTAGTAATGCACCTGAAGTAGCAGCAGATACCTATTCTCTTAGACAACACAATCTCACCTGATGCAACCACCAGATTTTGATTTAATCTCCTTAGCAATCACTTAATGTAAACAAGCATGAACTATAGTTGGGGCAAAGAGAACATGGGGAAGACTTTGGTATAGAAAATAATCACACATTCTAGAGACTGAAAGAAATAAAGAGCTGATACTGAGAGCCAGTAACACAGTCTTACTCCTAAGCAGGTGTTTTCTGAAAGCACAGACTTACATGAAATTCTGTAGTATAAAAGTACCTCCTGATAAGCATCATTTATCAGCATATGTTATCACTGCAAAGCCAGGAAATCACATCTTTTCAGTGCAGGAGGCCAGCAATAAAAATGGTTAAGATTCTCACAACAAAGTTAGGCTGCATCCTAAACACACTACAATATTCACAATCATTTTTGCAGTTACTTTTTGCTTCAAGGGAGTGCTCATTACATGTGGACTCAATGGTATTTTTTTCATCATAGACTCCTGATCTAATTTCAAATTTAGGTTATACTGAAATGTTTCACAGGAGAACGTTCAAAACATAAAAAGCATCCCCGTATGTCTCTCATCCTTCATCACAAGGACACTTTTCACTCCAGAACAGGTGCATTTTCTGTACAAGTTCCTCTCCAAGGTATCCAAATGTTACTATACATCTAGAAACATTGTACATCTTGTTCAAATAATCACATTTTTAGATATAGAAGAGAATAAAGAATGAATACACAGCAACAATATAAGCTACCTATACAAATTAGACTATAACAGCTTTGTAACACAGCAAAGATAAAACACTCCTCAGAAATCTTTTAACCTTGGGAAGTTGTGAGACCAGCCCACCAACATGATGCTCAGGCTCCTGAGCAGGACTGGCCATGCTAAACTCAGGCTGCAATGGCAGGCAACAGTGGGGAAGTAAAGGAGACTTTCTTCTCTGGTTTGGAGTTTAATGGGTGAGTCTAAAGGCAATTACCAGCAATGTCAAGATATCTATGCCCAACTGTCTCCTGCTGAAACCAGGACATAAAACTCTAGCTAAAATTCATCTTCTGTGATGTGGACTAAAAAAAAGAAGCTTAAAGTTATCTTAACTTTACAGTAAATGAGGACTTCTCCTGCAAAACAGGATTCTTCAGAGGCTAGGTAAGATGAAACCGTTTATAAACCTCCTTTTACTTTTGTCCTCAGTCAGGAAAGACTGAGCTTGAAATTTGGTTAGTTGGTTTGCTGTGATGTTTCCAGCTCCAGAAGTATGCACCTCAAAGTTCAGAAACTGCTCCCTCTCAACACACATTCTAGAAAACATTTTCAAATACAGCATAGTTTGTATAGACAAGTTTGGTAGTCTGGAGTGAATTACCCCTTATACCTCCAGGTGATTCTTTTCCAGGAGGTCTGGGGTAGCCACAGGCTATGTAGCACAACACGGTCCAACTTCCACTTGTACATGTCACATACACAAGCGCTTCACAAGCTATGACTTGTAGTCATTTTCAAATTGTGTTGTCTCTCCAAGCAAAGAGCATCTTTGCTGCAGGCTGTTCTTTCCTCGCTCTCCTCCCCGTGGTAACCCTTCCTTCAGACCTCTGTCAGACATATGTTATTTTTCTCCAATGTAAACAGTATTGGCCAATCACACAGTTATTTCATTGCCTAGAATAACTACAGGACAAAGGTGTCTATGAGGACAACTGAAGCTTTTCACTGTTTTCCCATTCCTCTACTGAACCTTAAATTGCAACACTCAAAGCAACTTCATATAGAGGAACAGGCATGACCAGGAAAACACACAGTGCTTAGTGATTATTTTTAGATACCTCACAAAACTCTGAACTCAGACATCAGTGGCACATATGCCACATGAAAAGATTAAGAAGGATCAGTAAATACCACTAGTCAAGAAAAGGGTTAAAAAGTGAGTACAGATGTGGGAACCCTGAGCATCCACTTACTCATATTCAGTCCAGTAATGTGGTCTTATAGAGTGTGAGCTTTTAAAAACAAATGCAAAGGCTAAATAGCATTAATTCACTTGTGGGATTTCGGAGAGCAATATAGATCCTAAATTCTGCTTAATTTTATGATTCCTTAGGAATAATCAAACACTATCCCATTTAGCATTTAAAACACATACCTAGGTGCAGTGCTTAATAATGTCTTCCTTTGAAATATTCCTTAGTTACTGCACTGTACATGCAGTTTTTAACCCTACTAGTCAAAAGGACATTAAACAGAAAACCTGCAATTTAATGAAAAGACAAGACAGGGATAAAATCGTCAGACAATATATGGACAAAATATCAATGTGTGCTTTCTACGTCCCTATATGACCTTATTTGTTATCACAGGGCAAACATACATATAATATATATTCCTTACCTTTAACATCGTGAATTCATATGGCTGATAACCTTTGAAACTTTCATGGATGGCTGCCATTGTGTGTGAAGTTTTTTCCCAAAAATGAAGCAGTGTTGTCTGTAAGGTAGGATACAATTTCAATACAATGTTGACTTTAATATAAATCTGTTTTCAGTGCAAATTTCACATCTTCCCTCCAATCCTAGTTACATATTCCTACAGTTGAATACTGCCATGGTAACTTCTTAAAAGAAACATATTAACAGGAAATCTTTCTTTTGGAGGTCAACATTGTCCTTGGATACCTGATATGTTGTTAACACATGAGAAAGGAGGTTGCATCTGCTCGCTCCCAAAAGATCCACTTTTTGACAGACATCAGTCTTCAGTTTGTCAAAGTTGAGCTTTGCATGTCGCACTTGTGCTTGAACCTTTAAACAAAGGGAGAATTTATTATGTAGTGAATTTTTTTCCATTTTTAATGAAAAAGCAAACTAATACAACTTTTAAGGAAAACAGACAACTGAACAGACTCAATTACAAATTCTATTTTCATAATTCAAACTGAAATTAAGATATGGCAAGCTGATATATGTTAAAATATGACTCTTACCATCTTTTATGTTATTGCTCTTTGCAATATATTTATTCAGTGAAGCAATTTAATTTTCTAACCCTTGTTTGTAAAATGGATATTAGTATAAAATATATACTGAGAACACTTAGAAAACATATTCAGATTGGTATTTCTTTCAAGAAATACCAATTCAAAGCCTGATGGACAAATTTGGAACTAAAAGTTTGCTACATAATAGAAAGGCGCATAGCCAGAGACATCTCTACATACCTATAGTAAGAGACAAATTACACTTTCATGCCCGTCTGCAACTCCTGTTGATGATATACCATTCATCTAGATGAGAGTGTCTTCCAGAATGACTCCACATATTACACAAAAAAATCAATGAGCAAATCTTAAATTCTGGTATTAACAACTACAGCTCAAACTTCTGACCTGATCCAATCCTCTAACCACATGGCTACATCTCACTGATGACTTTTGTTGGTTTTGCATGTTGAAGAGTTCCAAACAAAGAGGGGTGTTCAGAGATAGAGTTCTTGTGTAGTTAGGAGATACTTTGGTGAGGTAGAGAGAGATTTAACTTGGCTCAGGAAAGAAAAGAATTGCTCCCATGGGTTCCACTTCTTAGGCAGGCATGACAAATGCTAAGGTATCATATAAAAAGCCAGGAGCAGCTATTGCCAAGATATCTCCCTGTGATATTTTGTGAAAAGCCTTACACAATTGGAACTACAGTGGCATGAGCTGAGGCTGCCTCTTAGTTTTGTTTTGGATCTTCAAGGAATGCTACACTACCTCTAGTTTGTGCCCAGGCAAGGCACCATGCCACTCATGCCAGGAGTGCCATCCACACACAACCATCTAGTCAAGACGGTTTGTTGGAAAAAAGGCTTATGGGCCTCCAAAATTAAGCAGCAATGCTGGGAGACAGGAGTAGTGCCAGAAGAAGTGTATAAGCTTTATCCAGTGCTAGATAAACACATTAGTCCTGTGTGAGGTCCTCAAATCCTTTATTTGCTTTAGCTGCAAGTGTCTGAGAGCACAGATTTACAACTTCAGTCTAAAAAGGAGAGTTGTGAAACAGGACCTCATTGTGGTATCAATTTTTATTCATATATTTAAGTTCATTAAAGCTGAACATACAAAATTTCTTGAAAATCATGGTCTGAAAACCAACAGGATTTTGCTGTCTCTAAAAGTCCAAACACAACTTGACCATTTTACTATGAAAGAGCTTTTAAGCATCCGAAACTGCAGGTGCTGGATGTGAGTTTATGCTGTACAAGAAAATTTTATGATACCATTGACATAAAAAAGATTATTAGTCTTTGTCTCTTTGTAAGCAACAATTTGCTTTTAATTTCCCAATGCAAACTTCCAAGTACAATATTGACGGAGAACATATAAGAAAACAAATTTGGAAAGCAGTATCTTAATAAATCAATATCTTGATAAATTATCAGATGCCAGATAAAACTGAAATAATTCCAAGAGACTGTAATATATAAGCAAACAAATAAATGCTAAAATCCTAAGTCCTGAGGTCTCAAAGTCAGACTCTAGAATGCTTGATTGCAAGACCAAATATTTGCTAACACAGGTTCCTAGAGAGGATCACAGAACAGGCCAGGTTGGAAGGGACCACAGTGGATTGTCTGGTCCAACCTCCCTGCTCAAGCACGTGGCACAGGTTTGCATACAGACAGTTCTGGAATATCTTCAGTGAGGGAGACTCCACAACCTCTCTGCACAATCTGTTCCAGTGCTCGGTCACAGTAAAGAAGTTCTTCCTCATATTCAGGTGAAACTTCTTGTACATCAGTTTCTGCCCACTGGCTCTCATCCTATTGCTTGGAAGCACTGAGAGGAGCCTGGTTCCACCCTCTTCATAGCCGCCTTTCAGATACTTAGAGAATTGATGAGGTCCCCTGAATAGGCCCAAATCTCTAAGCCTGTTCTTGTAAGAGGATCTATGTAGCCCTCCAGTGGACCCACTCCAGAAGCTCCATGTCTCTCTCGTACAAGGGGCCCAGAACTGGACACAGGATGCCAGGTGCAGCACCACTGGGGCTGGTTAGAAGGGCAGGATCTCCTCCCTCAACCTGCTGGGAATGCTCTTCCTAATGCAGCCCAGGATACCATTGGCCTCCTTGGCCATAAAGGCACACTGCTGGCTCAGTGACAGCTTGTTGTCCACTGGGTCCCCATGTCCTTCTCCAAAGAGCTGCTTTCCAGGAGGTATACTGGAAACCCTATATTCAAACAGAAAGTCCTAATCTTCAAGCATGCTAACAGTAAGAAAAAAAAGAGTAATACTCAGACCCAGTTAAAAAAAAAATCTATTGAGTGTGTTCAGTTACTAAAATACAGATTTGTCATGTATTTTCAAGGAATTTTTATGTCCTCTACCATATATCTGTGTTATTATTTTCTTTTAGTCTCCCATAAAATGCAAAATTTATTTTCAGTAGTAGCCTAATTTCAGGGATGATTCAGCTAGTGAAGCATCATCTCCAAAATTAATTTATGTCAGATAAGTGCACTAACTCACTTTACATGTAGTATATTTTTGTCTCGGCATTTCCAGCATAGAAGCAGAAACAGATGCTTTCAGTCTAATTTGTCACCCAGCCTCTCACTTACTTGATCCGAAAAGCATGCACAGTGTGTGTATAGGCTGGAAGGAGAGGGGTAAGGAAATCAAGACGGAGAAATGCCTGGAATATAGCAAATCTTCCTGTTGGGTGCTCTGGGTAAACTCTACCAGCAGATGGAATCAGCACAAATCTCTCCATTAAATAAGCACAGCACCTTCTGGCATACCTGATCATTGTAAAGACTACAAGAAAATGAAATCAAACTGAAGTAGGCTGTAGTTTGTGGACCAAATATTTAGCATAGCATGTATTTTACAGCATTTCTGCATATAGCACTGAAAGCATAAGGAACCAGATTCTCAGTTTCCATGAAACTGTAGTAACTTCACAGCCTGAGTGATGTTTTGACAAGGAGCACCCATTACACTTTTACATGAGCATATTTTAGTGCTTACTGATTTATTTTTCCTTTTTTTTTCTTTTTTTAATTCAAGATTGATGATGCGTAGAGAACAAGAAAAGGTAATGTTTTATAAAAAATAATGCCTGCAACTAAACTTTCCCATGTGTAATGTAAGGATTTCCAACATCTTGCATGGTATGAAACCTGATTTCAGTGTGCTTTGGCATGTTCTACATTTTGCAGACTGTACTTTAACTCAGCTGTTCTCTTGGATTGGGACAGTATTGACTGAATTCATTAATCTCTGTTCCACCAATTTGTAGGAATACTACAAAAGAACAAGGATTAAAGAAGAGATGGCATACTTCTGTACATCTGCTTCAGACCTGGATATTAAACCCTTCATTTATGATCTGATGAGAAACACTGGCAAAACTTAATTTTAGGAGAAGAAATTTATAAAGTGAGCCATGCCTAGCTAAAAAGGAAAGCTACTTGGACAGTATAAACAGATCCAAATAATGCCTTTTATGTATGAAGCTGAGCAGATGTACATCACATTTGTTCAAGAAATTAAACTATTATTGAGATTTGAATTAAGACAATCTTATTGTAAAACAAGTTCCAATAATAAATTTTTTAAATTTGCCATTTTGGAGTTAATTATGATTGTCTGTGCTTGTGTAAACATCCCCATGCACCTCACTCTATTAAGCTTAATTAAGCAAATTTGAAGTCATGTTGCAATTCATACAAAGGACTTTAATAACTATTGAATGCCTATCAGTCTCACTCTGGAAATCAACAAAATACCTTCTAGTGGAAAGTGTCTTTGCCCACGGTAGGGGGTTGGAACTTGATCTTTAAGGTCCCTTCCAACCCAAACTGTGGTATAATTCTATGAAAAGTACTATCTGCCGTTCTGTTCTGCTGCGAAAGAACAACTGATAGGTCAACTTTGAAAAAGTAATTATGCCTGAGTGAGGAGAGACCCGCTGTACAGACTGACACCTGCTTTTCCTGTGCAAAACGAACAGAGTGGAGTTGCTACCTTTGACTCAGATATGCAGTTGCTACAGCAGTACAAGCAAATACCACTTTGAAATGGCTGTTGAAAATATGTTATGCTGTGTTTTGATGTAGCTTAAATGCATTGGCAAATTCATGTGGAATGACAATACCTAAGCGAAAGCTGAATTAAAGATGTATTAGGCAAGTTGTGTTGCAAGAGATAAAGATTCTGGAAAGGAAAATGATACAATTTGCTGATATCCTGAAGTGGTAGAAAACTGTCACTATATACCAACTTGAACTAGGCAAATCTATCACAGGAGATGAGACAGCAAAAAGTCTTTTCAGCCACCAAAGACCATTTTTCTAATGCTGAAACATTAATGGTGAGAAACAAATGAAATATTCAACTGAGATACAGTCACATCCAACCTAACTCAAAGAAATCAATACTTACTCAAATAATTGCAAATATCTACTAGCAAATTACCTGCCATAATTACCCTAAGATTTTAGATTTAATCATTCATGACAGTCCTGGAACTCTGAGTAAGTAACACAAGACGAGTACTAAAGTACATAAATGAAAAAATAGGTTTTAAAAAAAAAAAAGGCAGAAGCAATACTATACTGCTCCATAACAGTATATAGACAAATGCAGCTTAATATGGATACATGTAATAGTGGCTGCATTTCACTGTATTTACCAGGATCAGAACAATAATATTTCTTTGCCAATCAACTCAAAATGAAAAATCAACTGTATGCAAACAGCGACCGTAAAGTCAGTATACACTGATAAGAAGGTTTTTTTCATTTAACAACATTTTAGTTTCCAGCCAGAACCATCAAATCTCCATGATTTAAACATGTATTTTGCTCTCCTTATCCCATGAGGAAGGGGTCTAGAGAAAACTAGTTAAAAAATCACATTATAACCAAAATGTTATTCTCCCTAACTCAGCAGCTTTCATGCCAGCTTTGTCATTCAAACCTGCTAGAATTTATCTATTTTCACAATCCTATCATATTTGACTTCACATGATAGAATCATTCTTACATTTCATTTTCCTTCTCAAAAAACCCCAAATGAGCTCAGTCAAAACCGTGATTTTCCAACTACCTCTGCAATCACACCAGGATACTAAATAATAGCTGCACTAGTTCTAATTCACACACAAGAACAACAGCTTCTAATGATAATTCACATTTTCATTTGAATGTGTGACTATTCCCTTTGATTTCAATAGTATTACTCATTATTTTTAACATTTGCATTACAGCAGTTCCCAAAAGTTTCAAATGAGACCTCAACACCTAAAAGCATTGGATAGAGGGCTGTTCCAGAGTTATGGAATACTTAAACAATTATGGAATACTTAAGCAAAAGCCCAAGTGTTCAAAGTAGAAAGGTCCTAAACTAGGATTGCAAAGGGAAAAGAAACCCTTACTCGGTATCTGCACAGGTGAGTGACTTGCCCTGTGGATAATAGAGTCTAATTCACCAGAACGTTTTAATATTATAACAGCCACTTGTTCCATTTTGCAAAAATACACCAACTAAAGATCCCCGTCTTGCAAACGTGACCGTAAACAGCCTGCACGATTCTGTCAGTTGTGTGGGGCAGTTTCCTTAAACCCCCACCATGCTGTACACACGTACACACAGAGGCAGCTTTACTACAAAGTTTTCTGTTTAAATACCTACCAGCTAAAGAAACATTAGAGCTGCCACTGGGTGTCTGGATATAAACATATTCAAGCAAACTTCAGCCTTCAGCTGTCCTCCCAGTCTGAGAATTTGAAGTTTGGAAGTTTTTCTTATTATGCTGATTTATCAGACAAATGTATGCTTAATGACATGAAGATAAAAACTGAACTCTTCTACATAAAATTCCAAGTCTTATGGGGTTAAATTTTTTCAGTTTTGCAGGGGTAAGGCCATAGGATTTTAAACTACTCTCTCCCTTCTCCTTCTGTCCCCAACAGGAAAGGCTAATACAAATGCTATAGACTGAAGAATATTACCATATCAGGGAAGGAAAGGATTATACAAGAGAACTAAATTTCACATGGACACTTTATACTGATACATGATAGCTTTGATATAATGCACAGCCCTAAATTAGCATGCAACTGATAGTACAACAGAATTACTTCTATTAATTTCAGGGAGTTGAGAAAGAGAATGATTTTTGTGTTCTATTCCCATTTGCGTCTGTGATACTGTATTATGCTGTAGAACAACTGGGAGTTAATTATTTTTTCATGAGAAAAGTGATCATACTCTGACAGCTCTTACTTTTGCCTCTAACATGCCCAGTTTAAGTACTGGAAGGTGCTATAAAGGTTTCCCTGGACTCTTCCCCAGACTGAACAACCCCAACTCTTCCAGTCTGTCCTCAAAGGAGATGTGCTTCAGCCCTCTGATGATCTTTGTGGCCCTCCTCTGAACTCACTCCAGCAGGCCTGCTGTGTGGTGTCCTTCTTGTGCTAGAGACCCCAGAGCTGGACCCAACACTCCAGGTGAGGCTTCATCAGAGAGAAACAGAGCGGCAGAATCACGTCCCTTGACCCCCTGGCCACGCTGCTTTTGATGCAGCCCAGGACACAACTGGCTTTCTGGGCTGTGAGCTCACACGGCTGGCTCATGTCCAGTCTCTGATCCACCAGCACACCCAAATCCTTCCTTTTGCGGCTGTTCTTAATCTATTTTCTGCCCAGCCTGTATTTGTGTTTGGGGTTGCTTCAACCCAGGTGCAGGACCTTGAACTTGGCCTTGTTGAAGTTCATGAGTATATTTGTTTTGTATTCAGTTTTCATGGTTTTAAAGACATATCAGATATTATTAGCTATAGTTGAACTACTGCTTTCAGAAATACTGCAAGTTTTGCTACTATTTTAAATAAATGACTGTTATACTGGATGTACCATTTTCAGTATGTTAAAAATACTTAATTAGAAACATTCGCGTGTCTGTGGACGAACAAGGTTTTAAACTCCAGGAAGCACCAAAAGTGATCCTATATTTTCTCTGATTTTGTTGGTTTCGGCATGTCCTAATAGGACATAGCCCATTTCAGCAGTTCTTTGAGGAGAGCCATTATCACTCTCATAGTAATCTTCAAAATTGTCATCACTATTCTGGCTGGTTTTGCCAGAATTTATCCCTCTGCACTCACTTACCCCCTTGGTCATTTATATCTGATCCGGCTTTGGGAAGCTCTCCAGATTTTCTAGAAAATTATTCCTAGACAGTTGTTATACATTTTGCCAGAGAGTTTAAGGGCAGAACATATCAGTAAAGTAACATCACAAAATATTAATCCTGCACTTACTCTAAAGATATGCCTTCCACAAAGGTGTGCTTGGTGTGCCTAGCTCAGACCTCAACATCTACCTTGTCACCTTGTGATCTGTGTTAGTGGATGGAGATGTAGCCAACATAAAGAAGAGTTCAATTTATATTACTCTAAAAGAGAGTTCACTCTCCACTGAACTATAAAGGGAACTCCTGTTGATCAGTTTAGATGAAGACATCTACTAAGCACATTTCTGAAGTCATGTTTGATAAACCCTAACCAGAATGACATCCAGAAAAAACCCAACCAATTTCCCTTATTGGTAATAATAACCATAAATATTTAAATATGCACCTTATTTACTGTTTGAATTCATCCAGCATAAGCTTCCAAGCCATGAGTCTTGATAAACTGGTGATGAGAAGACTGAGGAGCTAATGTGGAGCTTACACATGTACCATGGTCACGCCAACTTTTCATCCCTTTGTTAAATGAGACAGGTTGACTTCAAAACGTCTCATCTTAGCTTCCCCTAGTCCTTTTATTAAATCTTCTTTTTGATACTCTCCCTCCCTAGTTTTTCAATCCAGAGATGTGAACTGTGATCTGTTCTCGCTCAAATTGCACTGAGAGACACCACTGGGTGACAGCTAAACTATGTCTTTACAGAAGATCTTCATAAAAACTGTTGCAGAAAGCTTTAAACTGTAGTTGCAGAACTGCAATTAGCAATTTGCTGCCGGAGAGAAAAGAATTAAATATACTAAAGGGATGAAATTGCTACTAAATACACAAAAGAGTTGTTTAATCTAGAACTTCAACATACACTGTTTTGTTCTATCTCCAGGCACTAAAGATGCGGCTGCTGTACTCAGGATACAAATATATCTCAGATGAAGAACAACTATCATTCTCTGTTCTCTTCTCTGACCACAGAGCCTCATGCTTTTATTTTCTTCTGCCTATGTATATTTGTCCTAATTTCTAGCTCTGTCATTATCCTCTCAGTACTTTGGGTCATATGTCTGCTTTTTTCTTCCTATTTGAAATCCATGTCTGTGGTCCAGGATCAAGAAAAATGTAATGTTAAAGAGCAATGTGCTTAATAAGCGTTGCTGCTGGTTTGTTTTTTTTTTTTTTTTTCATTAACAGAAATAGAAAAATCTAAGGTAACAAAATAGGGTTTTAGGTACACTGAATTAATTCCTACTACTTTTAAATCCCAACAGAGGAATTTTTTTTCTGTAAGATATAGAAATGTCACATCTACCAAACAGCCAGGGTGTGGACATGCACCAGGACCTCTCTGTGGATTATTTTTTTTTCAGTAGAATATGAAATTTGCTCTTTGTGCCACATTTCCCTCTTCAGTTTTTCACTATTTGGCCTGTAAAAATTTTACTGCCTTGAGCCTGCTGGCTTACACACCACATAACTCCAGCCTGGCAGTAATGAGTAAGCCATGGTCAGAACTGCTTACTTCATAACCACTGACAGTCAGCAGATGTGAGCAATTCTCTGAGCCCTGTGAGGATATAAGGTTATGGCTGGCTTGAATATTCTTGCTTTTTTTATCCCTCCAAAAAACAAAGGTTGGTTGTACCAACTTCTGATGTATTCAATGATGGCTATCACAGAAACTGAATAGCTCCCCCTCTTCTCCTTTATGCAAACACATAAGACATTTATCTTATTTCTTTCTCTTTTTTTTTTTTTCCTACTGTCTCACTTTCTTCTCAGCCTTGTATTTATTCCTGCTGTTTTATAATCTATCTTTTCCAACTCTCTTGTGTCTCTTTAAGGATGGGGAAAAATGAGAACCTCCTCACACATTATGCATGTGATTCCATAAATATAGGATGTGAAGATTTTTTTTTTTCACTCTGTATTTTTCTTCCACCCAAAGCCAAGTTGGATCTGCAAAAGCAGATCAGTTCAGGCTTAGCAATGGGGGGAAAAAAAGGCAGGCGAGAACAAAATGTCTGACCAAATATGTAAATCTGTTTCTGTAAAAAGAATGATAGGTTAGGATTTTCTGGCACAAAAAAAAAGAGATGACTGAGGAGGAGTATGATGGAAGGCCATCATACCGCATATACACAAGTTGTAAAAGACCAGATGTTGGCCAACACAGGAACCAGAGGCTGTTTTACCAAACCAGTCACTCAGACTCAACATAAGGGTAGTGGATCTTTACACAACATCTGTGTCTGCAGGGTAGCTCTCCAATCACACCTATGCATTGGGATGGAAGGAATTTACACTGGTTCAAAAGGCAACTAGACAATTTTATAGGAAAATAAACAAAAAACCTCCTTATATCCTATGATAGCTCCACTGGTTGCAGCACTACACAAAAATGCCACTCTATGCAACTCCCTGGTGGCTACCATTGGTCACCAATGAAGAAAGATGATGGACAGACAGTGCATTTTTGTCTGAACTAGTATGTCTGTCCTATAGAATAAGGTTATCGTGAGGCACATTCGCAGGTTAAGGTGAGTCTGAGAGTTTGTTGTGCTAGATTCAGACTGGTGCAGCGCCTTCTTATGGTGGGAGAGCTCTCTGTCCTGTGTTCAAAGGCAGCACAAATACTTCAAATGAGCTTTTCCAAAATAAAACCTGTGTAATGGCAGGTTTTCCATTATAAAAATTCAAAATTAAAACAAGTTACACAATTTTATAACTGTTAGAGGTGCCAGAGTGTAATTTAAGCACTGCCTATGCCCAAACATGCTTAAGTAACAGAAATCACACACAAATGCTTCACATATTGTAACTGTATGACAGTATGTAAGCTTTTCATTCACATAGATTCATTTGGAAAAGGGGTGGCAGAAATTTTGAGATGCTCCAACATTTCTACAATTTCAATTGCAATCCAGACAGCAGGGCAGACCTCAGTACTTTACTTTCAAAAAATTTTTTTGCCCCTTGTACAGAAGTCTACATATACATTTAAGACCTGAGCTCTGAATGTTGAAAATCGATTGCCAAAACCTACAGGACCTACCTGGATGCACCTAGCTTATCTTCCAGCATCCATCACATTTCCTCTCTCCTCATTCAAGTCCCAGAGGGTTGTCTGCTGAGTGAAAATTTTACTCGTAGTATTTAAGTGGGGACTGGAATACCTAACAGTGTTATTGTCTACATGAAACCTCTGGGAAACGGTATATCTGAATAATTTTTCCCTCTATTTTTTAGAAAGTATTTTGCTAAAAATAAATATTGTTGAAACAGCGCTATTACTAGGTTAGATATTTCATCAGAACAGGCCTACCAATTAAAGAGACTCCAAATTCATATGAAAATAATCTTACTGTTATTCAATCAATAAAATATTCTAACTTTAGATGTCTCAAGAGAATGTGGTTTTTGTCTTGCCTGTTTTAACCTTTTTAGATGTGAATTTGGCCTATTTCCCCCTACTATCAACACTATAGTAGTGCAAAGATACAGGTGCACGTCTCTTTGCAGTAGGAAAGTTTCATTACATCCAAATCAAAGGAAAACTATTTGTGGCAAGTAATACAGCTCTCTGTACTAAATAACAACATTCTGAACAGCTGCCCTGCAGCAATAGAAATATACTCCTTTTATCATTATTAAAAAATAATTTTATGTCCTCACAGGAAAAAAACCTTAAACACAACAAGTTGAAAGGTACTACTTGACAGCAACAGAAAACCTCTGAAGTTTTTTTCTAAGGAATTATCAGAAATTAAGGAGGTATTTTCCTCCCTCTTGATTTTTGCCCCTCTAGAATAGCCCAATGGAAGCAGAGACAGCTTGTCATCTGGGGAGAGTGCCACCTCTGCAGAATCCTTTCCACTTATCCAGCAGCTGGACACAGCCCTGACCAAAGTCACATTACCCAGCACAATCCAGCAACTTCATCCAGCCAAAAACCAGACAACAAAATCTTCCGCAATATCTCACAACAGCTTTCACAAACAGAACCCACAGTGCAGCCCCAGAATATGAATCTATTTGCTTAACATAAAAAAATCACAATAAAACATAAAAAGGAATATGCACAGAAAATACAATATATCAGCTTCAAAAAAATTTTCTATCAAATACAGCACTCAACTGACTCAAATACATGAGGATCACTTCCGTAATTCCAACTGCTACTATAAAATGAAGGAAAGCCTGCTAAATTTAAGAAGTTCAAAGCAACAATAGCCTTTAATTTTTCACATTGGCAGTCAAAGTCATTATCAAACTTATGATCACAACACAACACAAAAAAATCAGGCAAAGCAAAAGACCATTACTAAATCACTCCTTTTTCAAACATTCAGGAGAGTCTGAGCCCACAGCCCAAGAAACGAAGAAGGTGTGTTATTTTTCGGCAGGTTAACTAAACTGTTTTAACAACAATTTTGAATTAAATAGATGCTAAGATTTATTTCAAATTAAGAGCTTTTTACTTGAATTTAAGCTTGGAAAAATACTTTTTAAAGCTAAATAGATAGTTGCTATTCTCAGAATGCATTGAGTGTTTACAAAGAGTTCTGCCCCAGTTCAGCTTCATCTTGACACCACCTTTCAGAAAAGCAGCATCTCTGCATAACCATACATCTTCCCCAGAAGAATGGCTATATATACTCCTAGCTTTTCCTTTTAAAAAAATCTTCCCCACTCTCCAAATACATAGCCTCCTTACATGTTGCCAAATAACTTCTCTACCTCCTGCCTGTGCAGAAAAAAATCAGCTCCAAATTAATGTGTTCACATTATGCAGTGTGGGACCTGGCCTCAGCAGCTTGGATCCAAAAATTTGTAGTTCTTTTCCAAAGAAAGGTACAGGGGGAAATAAAGGGGTACAAACAGCAGCAACATTCTAGCTGACACTACTGCTGGCTGCATGAGGCCTCACCCCTGATTTTATCCAGCACAAAGACAAACTACTTATGGTCAATCTGTTTCACTTCAAACTCTATCAAAGGAGGGAGTTTTAATGCAGTGTGACAGCTGAGAACTGGAGTGCACACAGCCTCTCCTCCCAACTCATTCACATTGGGTTATTACAGGAATGAACTGTGTATGAAAGTATCTCTGCCTCTCAGAGTTCGCACCTTCTGGCTACTCTCCGATTATCAGTGAGCTGAGAACTCTATATATTCCTCAAGCTATTCAGATGGATGGGTTTCTCACAACAATTGTATTAATTTTTACAGCTTGGATCAATATGCAAATTGTTTTAAGAAGGAAACAAACATGAAATGACAATTTAAATGAAGGCGGTAAATATATAGCTTCTAACCTTGCTAGAACATCTGCTTTTTTCTACTTTAAGAAGCCTAAATACGTGCCTCAACTTTCTGTCGGTAACAGGCTCCACTATTAGTTCAACCTAGAATGTGTGCTTTACTAGGCTGAAAGATAAAAACCACAAAAAACACACATTCACACTAAGCAAGGACATACAAAGAAAATATTCATGTGACCAGGAGACTCTTAAATTGAATACAGAGTGTTCACCTAAATAGCATTACTTCAGAGTTAGGGATAGACTTCTAAATTTTGAGCCCCAAATGTAGTCCCAATAGGGAGCACAGATCTGTCAGTCTGCAGGTGTGAGTTATCTCCACCACTGAATGCTAGGATACACCACTGCAAGCAGGTGCATATTTTCATGCATGGACATACATCCTCTCTAGGGAAGAGTTTGATCCTGGTAACTTAGAACGTCTCCTCTCCTGAAATGGCTATAAGGAAGTTGATAAAATCCAACAGTTCTTTGCACAGACGCAAATCACTTTATATAGCTGAAAACAGTCACATTTTATTAGCATGATGAAAGTCTGTGAGTTGCTAAAAATTAACGCAAAGATGTGCAGCAAGAAGCAGGCCAATCAAAATAAATGGCAAAAGCAAAGAACAAGCTTTTAGAGATGAAAGATCATATACAGCTCTAAACCAGGCACAACCTGGACTTTGTGTTAAAAGTGCTGAGAATTGCTGAGTTTATCATAACTCAATTGTGTTAATCTCATTAGACAACCTGAGAGCAAAGGATGGTTGGCCACATGGTGCACGGGGGAATGCTGGCAAGTGGAGAGCAATTAGACAGTCAGCCCCTGCAGGAAACTGAGACTGGTAATTACTACCTTTGAACACTGAAAAACCAGAGAGATGATGTAAAGAAAATCATAATATAGCATAAAACTAATATGCCTACTATGCTCATGATTGTATTCATCTAGTAATTACACAGTTCAGTTTATCTAATCTATTGCATATAATTTGGAGGTCTTTTTGACTATTTAGGTGCAGTGTCCTCATAGTTAAAAAATGTAATTTATATTTTTAATTTCTTTGCATCCAATTTAAATTCTTCTAGGCCTAAGCAAGATTGTTACTTGAATCTGGGTCCCTTTAGAATAGGCTGATGGGAGGAGTGAATTAACTGGAATTAGGTAAAGGGATGTGAAAAGCTCAAATTCAGGTGCAGTAACAATATTCCCATTGAAAGCACCATAAAACAGTAAGCTAGCCTGCACAATCCCCTTGGCCATTGCAAAGGGCAGTGGGATGGATAGATGTACAAACCGTCAGGGAACGCCACTGACACAAATCATAGCTGGATGTGACACCAACGCTCCAAGAAAGTTAACTTTAACAAAATTACCATGATGACCAAATTCCTTGAATATTCAGTCCCCAGACGCTCTCACTGTCCTGAGTGCAAAGCCACTGTTTACTGTATTAATGCAGGAGTAGAAGTCCTGCAAGTTGAGGTTTTGTGTTTCATTTTCTATTTAGCCTTTTAGCACAAAATATGAAATGACACCCACTAATAATCATGATTAATTTGTAACACAAAGACTGTTGTACATAACCCTGTGCATTGTTATTGCTGTTCCTGGTTGGCATTTAATACATCAGTATGCATGCCTTGTTTCCCTCAAAACAATTTAATTATATTTTGGCAGGATACAAACTCTGAAAGAGTACAAACTTACAAAAAATCCCCATTTATTTCAGTAGTGCTCTTCAGACATCACACTGTGCTGTTAGAGAAGAAACAACATTTGAAATCTAAGCAGTGTTCAGGTAGAGCCCTGAAGCAGACATGCTGCTGTATTAGCAATTTTTTTGATTAGAACAGTACCTTCTGTTTATTCCCTTTTTTTTAGTCCTATCTAATTTGGTTTCATTACGTGAAGGAGAAAAAGCAAACATAGCATCTTTTTAGTCATTCAGAGCCTATGGAGCATATAACTGAACAGCAAAGGCCTTATGAAGTAAAAGCAGATGGACTACATCATGCATGTGCCCAAGCATTTTAGGAAAGTATAAGAAGAATTCCTGGGCAGTGGTGACCACAGAAAAACTTAGTTCTCTTGTGTAAACAATGTTTTCCCCAACAGCTGTATTCCCCTTCCTGTTTATTCTTCTCTCCTGCAGAATTCTCTCAGTTCAGTCACATCTGTATTTCATTTATTTTTAAAAAATATTTCTTTAGCTATCCTCCTAGACTTTTCAGATTATTAAGGCTGGGGGAATTTTCCAAATCTCATTTCTCTTTTCACAACCTACTCTGTTCACATTTTTACACTTCATTTAGGTTCTGAATTCACATAATGATCCACATGGGTGAGGGGCTTTGCCCACACTGACCAGTTTGTAGGGTTAGTGTTTTCACATGAGAAGTAGAAGTTGTCTAGGCAATCATCTTTTCTTTCTCATTTTACGACCAAAATATGACAGAGTAAGTGAAAATAGTGTTCAGTTGGTCCTTTCTTTTTAAAAAAATTCCAATATTAAATTTAATATTTACACATTTCTACAATTATTAGACAAGAGAAATTATTGGAGCTTAGTTTTTATCACACCATATCTGAGAGAGTCTTTTTAATATGGGAACTAATAATAATTACATGAAAGTTAGACTTCTGATTTAAACCAGTTTTTAAAAAAATGTATTTGTTTTACTCCGTTAAAACATTCTAATTTCTGCTGTTTAAGTGAACAGAAATTTCTAGGATGTGTCTGTCTGCCTTTTCTTGAAATAAATACAAGTCTGAAAATGCACAATTAAACCAAGTCTACTTTTTTTTTATTTCAGCTAGGTTACACAAAACAACATTGTTAAAAACAATATTGTATCTGTAGTCTAGCACTTAATTTTATTTTACTTTGCAGCCATAAAAACAATATTGTATCTGTAGTCTAGAACTTAATTTTATTTTACTTTGCAGCCATTTTGCCAAGTCTCACCTCAAACTCTTCTTTCTTAAAAATAACAGAACAGATGATGAACCATCTCTCAAAGGCAAGCATTAATCTCTGGAAGCAGCTATATTCTACAAGTAATACCTCTAAAAATGATGTAATCTGTTCCAAGAAGCCTGTTTCTATTTTTAAGTGGCATACTCTTATTATGCTTTTAAAAGGGCATCTCCATCACACATTACTTTGCTTTTTACCTAGTAACAATCATCAGTGATATTTAATATACATGTAATAGCTTCAGAAAATAATTGATTTTATTTTATTGCCTACTCTCAGTCTTACAAATGGTACTTGAAATAGTAACGTAAAGTTGTAAGACTATAAAATGCTGTGAAGAACATTTCTGTTTAAGGTCACATTTTCAAAAACATGCATCTTTCAAAACTGCCTTAAAATGCTCAAGAATTTTGCATATGAAGTATCTTGGAATGTTTTGGTTTCTCCACTTAATGTTACTGAATGTGACATTGGAGAACATGGAAAAAACATTACAGCATAAACTGCACAGAGAATATGGACTCAGCACTGGAACAGCATCTGCTTTTACAAGGAGAGGCAATAACGACAAAGCAACCATTACAATTTTGATTGAAGAGAACTTTTTTGTGTGTTTTGTTTTTCATTACCATAATTTCTAAGTAAGTAATTAAATTTAGCATTTCCAGCATCATATACTTTCATATTTAAAAAACCTGGCTTCAAAACCCATGTTCTAACTGCTATGTCCTACCAGAATGAAACCATACATAGTCTTGGTGGCACAGGCATGTCACAAGAAGTGATATGTGTAGGTGTTGCTTATCATCATATTGCAAGAGTGTGCTGTTATCTCTTCATCTCTGCCATCACATTGCTACACCAAGATGTGGATCTCAGAGTGCAGTTTGACACCATCTTACTAATTTTAGAGTATGCAGCTATCTTTCAGAGAGTATCGTTGAATATCCTGGAATTTCAGTTATTCATCTAACAAGCAGCAATCCAAATCAGCAAAGAGACTAGGCGGAGGCTTTTTTTAAAGCTAGATTTTGAACCAAGAGTGATAAAAATCATATCTATCAAAGTGATAGACTTTACAATCTCACATTCCTAATAGATATTATGACAGCCACTATTATTTTTCACCTTTTAGTGTCACACATCTCATATTCAATGTGTGATCTACTAAAGCTACTCAGATCTTTCTGACACCTTCAGAGCACAAACACCATCATGTGCTCTCTCATGTAGATGCCTACATTATTGTTACCTCAAGGTAAATGTGCTTTAAGTTTTTCAGATGAAGTTGGAATTTAATGCAGAAGTATCACCTAAAAAGAAACAGAGACAACTGCTGTCTACAACAGTTTTTTTTTAAATTATTTTTGTTAATTTTTAGAACCCAAAGTTGGTCAACAGTGAGTACCCTAGCTGCTTTTAAACATCAATCAGGTACATTGCAATTTGTAGCTATGGCAACTGAGAGTCTACTGATTACACCACTGTGACTGCAATGGCCAAAGACACTGGTGTATTTTGCTGCTTGGAAAACTGAAAGACTTTCCAGCTCAATATCATCTGCAGATGCAATTAGCATTAGTACAGTTTCTTTTAGTTGGCTTTTAATAGTTGAGCTAGATCACCACCAATATCCACAAAACTTCTAAAAAGGAGTCACTCTCAACTGAACTGCATTTATTACATGTAGAAAAACACTTGGAAAATATATTACAGATGCACAATTTTGTCCTGGCAGGAAGAGAGTTTAGTTGAACTTCAAGTTATTTTCCATATTTAAATTATAATGATCCTTTGAAATTTTGTTTAGTGTTCCTTGGCCAATATTCTCAACTCTCAGATCCCAAGAGCTCTTATTTTTCTAGCAAAGTTAAATTAATTTTTCCAGTAATCACTCATAAGCAACTGCATTGATTCAAATTTGCAACTTTTCCCCCATTAATTTAATAATTTGATTAAAAATGCAAAATAAAAAAAAACCAACCTCCTGTAATATTACTCATAAACCTGTGTTTTTACTTACTCTTCAGTTTGCTCATCTCTAAATGCCTACAGATCTTCTTTTCTCATTTTCTACCTGAAAAAGCCAAGTCTGTTCTTATTTCAAAGATCAGCATCATATTTCTTTGTTCTCCTTTCCTAGGCTTTTTGCATTTTCCCAACTATCCAAGACTTTTCAAAAGTAACAGAGAATTAAAAAAAAAATAAAAAAAAATATCCAGCATATTTCCCCAGTGCTTTCAGATATGCATGGCTGTTTGAGGCTGACGTTAATGGAGAGGTGAGTAGTAACGATGCTGTAACGTGGCACAGTGCCTTCATCATCACACAGGCCAAAAAGCACTCTTGCCAGGCAGTGCTACTAGGCAAGGACACAGCAGGGGAACAGAGATGTAGGTCCCAAGACATCCTGAAAGGCAGTGGCAGATGTATCTTTTCCATACTTGCTGAGATCTTTACAATGAATACATACACTTCAGTGTTTCCCTTCTGACCTTTTAATCAACAGATTTTTTTAGATCTTCATTATTTCCCAGCTGTCCACACAAGCTTTAACTTTTATTTCTTAGAAGATACTTAAAGAGAACTTGCATAGATCAGCCACTCCCTACCCTAGTACATTTATAACAACAACAGTTGTTATTCTTATGTCATTATGAGTTCTTGAACTTTCCTTTTCCTCACTGCCTTTCCTTTTCTCTTGCCAGATTTCTCTCTAAAATGCCGTTTAAGGGCGGGCATTCATTTTGTTTCGAGCATATAGAGGGCTACAACTAGGAAGAACTGGAGATAAACTGTATCCAAACAACTCAGCTGCAGTCCTGGAAGTTTCTCAACAGCTGCATGCAAAGTAACAGCTAAGCATTAAGGGCTCTAAAATAATTTAGGATCTTTGGGGGAATATCCTGACAATTATCTTCCATGGTGGGATCTATCCCACTTCCTTAACACCTCTAAAATAGTACAGGGTTCAGCAAAGAGGTCCAGCACAAACCATGCTCTTTGTTTCCCTCACAGATCCCATGCATCAACACTCAACTCTTTTTGCAGACATCACCCCATCTTAATGCATACTGTTTTAAAAACTCAGACATTAATTACTATAATATCCAAGTATGATAGAGATACAAGATGTACATGGTATGCCAAGCAGATCAACTTAATAGCACTTACAAAGCTCTGCTGCAACCAGCCCATGCATTGCTCTCTACCTTTATACAGCTTCATCCTATTCTTTGTCCCACTGAGATTTGTTTGGTTCATAAAGAAGCATAGCTCCTAGGAAAGCAGATTTGTCAAAGTAGAGAGGTCTACACAACAGGGAGAAACAGAGCCCAACCCTCCAGGAAGCCAGTTCTCAGTACACTGCTGCAGTGCAGCTTGTCTCAGGGATCTCAACATGGCCACTGGGTATTTAGAAGATACGCCAGCTTTGGTTCAAGCCTCAGAATGAAGGGAAAGCAGAGGTGTAGAAGAGTGATGGAAGCAAAAAACAAACACAGAAAGGATTAATTTGCTTTCTCAGTGCAGAATGATAAATAACCTATTGTGTCACAGATGTAATTTTTCTTACAGTTAGCCTAAAGGTCAGGATGACAATTTTTCAGCTCTGCCTTTTACTTGTTATAGGTGGCACTGAAATGCATAGGTTTAAACAGAAAGTCTACATTAAACTGTATAAGAATCTGAGATAGCTTAGCTATGTAAAATTGAACAGCAGCCCCTTCTGTGTTCCTGTAGGCTGCACATGGAAGGCTGTTGCCTGGTATTATAGTCTATCACTACACATTGTCACATTCCTTCTGAGAAAATGCAAGGAAAAGCTTAACTTTTTCAGAAATGGAAGAATGACATCAGCACTTGGGCACTTTAGTCTACATTTTCACAACATTACAGCACAGCTCGTGTTATAGTGTACAGTCTCCAGACAGACAAAACAGCCAGATTTAAGAACCTTAAAAACCTGATCAGTGTGGGGAATTTGGTAAAGGGATATTAGCTCATTTAGATTCTTCTAAATATCACAGCATTGCCACAGCCCTGTTTAGATTCTCTCAAGGAACACTCCAAACTCTGAACTCTGAATGGAAGACCTCTGTCCAGAACAGCACTGGATTGTTCATAAAACTGTTAATATTAAAAAAAAAGAATAAAGTTGCATACCATTTATAGAGCTCTGGAGCAAAAAGTCAATACTTCACCTATTTCTTTAATTTGACTCAAGTAGCTACAATCACATAGATATCTTCAAACAACAATGTAAAAAGGTTGCTCTGCAGTGTTCTGAGAGACTTGAAAGTCTGGGTCTTGTATACTCAGACTGATGTCTTAAGAATAGCATTAGAAAATTCTTTCATGTAACCCATTGTTTTGAAAGACAGCTACAAAATGCCAGTGTTTTAGCTCAGATTTTATCAGCTCTGAAAAAACTGACTCAACTATTGATCTTTTAGCCAGAGCTATTCTGAGGGAAGGTATGAAAAACCCATCTGGATTGATTTAGCTTTGGTCTCCAAAAACAAGTATCGTATCTATATACATAATGACACATTTAGGATTACATTATAAAAGACTTCATACTTGAAAAACAGTCTTTTAGCCAAGTGATATAAATACTGTTGATGCACTAGGTGCATTAAAGATCATTAAAACTGGCATTTTTTACTTGAAATAAAAAAATGTTTGCTAAAGTAATACTTAGGATTTTTACAATTAGAAGTCCGAAGAAAACTTTAAGTGCTCTGACAAGACCAGCTTCACTATCTACTTGGTGGTGTATCACTCAATATGCAGCTCCAAATCAAAACACTTCTCTCTGGTGATGGTGTATTTTAGAACCAAAAAAGTTACATCAATAATTATAACATCTTTTTCAACACAAAACTAGCATGATTTCTTAAATTGTTGTTACAGATTCAAAATAAGCCCTAAAACCTCAGCATTACACTGCCACTCTATGGCACAATTAAGATCTGCAAGCAAAAATAAAGAAAAAAAGAAAACAAAAACTCCTGTAATTACTTAGGACTATCTTATCCATCATTAGTTTTTGTAAAGGACTGAAAAACAAACTTGTTCAGCAACAGATACCCAGGA
The DNA here is from genome assembly GCA_035221455.1 of Xenops minutus. Lineage (NCBI taxonomy): Eukaryota > Metazoa > Chordata > Aves > Passeriformes > Furnariidae > Xenops > Xenops minutus. The sequence goes on from JAWWEE010000074.1 coordinate 25,049,341, forward strand.
ACACCATGCTGGAAAATTTTGTTTTGGTAATTTTTTTTCTCAGATTAAAAAAGAAATATTTTACTTTCTGCAAGTATTAAAATCTTCAAAGACTTAAAATCTTCAATATACCTGTTGAACAGATGGGATGTGTAAGGAAGTGGATACCAGGGGCATTTCTTTACTTTGTTAGCTACAAAACGGAGAGCTTTTTGTTCTCTGCATTACAATGTGAACTGAAAGGTCTTCAGTTGTCAGCCAGTTGGAGAAATGTTCAAAAGACTTTCAAGTTTGGTTCTTTTTAACTGTTTGAGGTAACACTACAGAATTTTAGAATCCACATTCACTTCTTCATGTCAGAATGTAACTCATTTCAGACCTAGAAATATTTCAAAATACTTAGGATTTCCAGATTTTTATGACTAAGTTTTGCGAAAACTTTAAAAAAAAATAAAAATCCTTTTTTTGCTAACCTTGAAGCACAGTAACCCAAGACAGCTGAAATTTCCCATCTAAGTTCTTAACTACAGCAGCTCACTGCAGAAAACATATATTATTTGAATTACTTTGCCATTTATGTAATTTATGCCTTCCATAGCATTTGTTTTGCAAGAAAGCTACAAATCAGTTTTCTATGACCATTACCAGTGCTGCTTTATTCATTATGACATTCCATTTTTAAGTGTTTTCTTAATAAATCAAACATACATAAGCAATCAGCTGACGCCACAATCATACCAATTATTTTACCTGCAAGATCTTGCCATTACAAACATTTCCCACAAGGCAAAATAAAGTACATGTCTGGTGCCACAAGACTTACAGAAATACCTTGTACTGAAGCATTAAATAAAGATTAGATGACTAACTGGGGTATCATTTGTTCCATACTTTCTTTAATTGCTATTGCCACCACTTCAGTTTACAAAAAATGGTACAGCCTAGATGCATGCCAGTCCTTTCCCATCAGGACAGTTTATTCCAGCTTTTAAAATCTCAAACTAAGTACCTTTCATCTCCAAACACTTTCAGTTACAGACTGCTTAAAATGTTGATGAAAAGGGTTTTCTCTTCTATGCATTACCTGTCTCTGAGCCATATGCACATGCATGTATGTACGCACACTTTAATACAATTTCTGCTGTTAGACCTTTACTTTCAATATCTACAATTTCTGTAAATTTTTTTACTGCTTTCACTCAAAACATGAGCCACTAGGTTGTACCTAAGATCACAACTCCTCCTGACAGCCAGCATATATAAACACCAAACTGTGAACATTATAGACTTGTAACAAAATCAGCTCTAGAGCCTCACTAGCAAATGTGAAGTTCTCATGAACAATCCTGAATCAACAGGATCAGCCCAAATAAATTCTATACTTACACCTGATAGAAAAACTGCAGACTACCACCTAGGACTAGGGATTTATAAGTCTTTTTGGAGGGGAGGAGTTTAGCAAACTTGAGTGACACTGAACCAAGATGATTTATGGAGAGTGCATTCTTAGCAGTTTTAGCATTTAGCAGTTACTGAAGAGTGATGCTGAACTGTACAAGGAACTTAAAATTAAGTTCTAGATCCGCAACTCATCCTAAAAATCCAAAATCAGCCAATTCTGAAAATTTTGGTCTTTAACTGAAATCCAAAATTTAGCAGGAGATAGTAAAGCATTTCTGTTATTCTTTACTTCTCAGCTGCAAAAATCAAATTTCCCTTCCCACTCTGACTGCAGACATACCTTCTTCTATTAGTCATTCAGGCATCATAGCTAAGTACTTAATATGTATTTTTGGAGAAGGTTATGTAATGTTATTTAAATTATGAAGATGTATGCTGAAGCTGAATACACTACTGAAAAATGCCTTTCCTTACAGCCCACACAGAAATGATTAGTTAGGATAAATGGCATCCTTAACGCTTCTGAATTATGTCCTCATTGGAAGAATCAAAATCATGCTTCATTGTCACTTATCAGGCATCCCCTTCCAGGAAACTACAGGAAGCTTCATACCTTTCTGAACTTTTCCATCTGCTTATAAAGATCTGGATCCAACTCCTGAGACACATCTTTCATCCAGAGTAGAGCTCCTCTGTATTCAGTCCGATACTGTTCCATTCGGTTCACTGTCAGCCATGTGTCTGAGATGGCTCTGTATCTGAAAGTCTCCACTTCTTGATATAATCTACTCAAAGGAGTACGGAGTGCTAACCTGGGGGAAAGGCATGAAGGAAAGAAAGGAAGGAGGGGAACATGTTAGAGAAGTTGTTAAACAAAGGAGTAATAAAACTACTCAGAGTTGATTAGTATTCAAAAAACCATACACAGGCAAAATTGTTAAGTGCTAGTATATGTTCAGATGGTTCTGTAACTTGGCTGGGGGTACATATGACTGGGGTAATTCTGCATGAATATTGTGTTTGCAACCTTCCTGTTCAAAAAGTGAAGTTTTATTTATATGTCTGAGTGAAAAAGGACCTTCTTCTAATGCATCTATGTATTTTAGTTTGCCAAGCACTTGTATGCGTATTATTACCATTCCTCTTTGTAAATTTCATTTAACAACTGCAAAAAATGTACCAGAAGGAATTTACTACTGGATAAATATCACAAATGTATCAGGACTGACATGTTAAACCCCACAAAAAGCACTTCCATTACTCATTTAATCTTCAAATGTAAATGTAAATTAAAGAAACCTGTCAAGTAGATAATTTTTTTTTCTTTCTTAAGAATCTGAGCAATTCCTTTGAAGGATATTTATCTTCTGGAAGGATTTGGACATTTACCTAGATGTTTCTTCTGGCAACCACGCTTTGGAAAGGCAGTAGGGGACACTGTTGTCTTCCCTATGCCATCACTGCAGCTCCTAATGGGATCTCAGAACAAGGCAGAATTACTCCAACTTTTGCTTTGCTTCCTCCTGATGCTTCTGTTTTCCTCTTCAGTGCAAGCGGCCACCTCACTGAACTATGTTCATTCAGTTCCACATCAGCAGAGTTAGTCTAACGTGCTGGGAAGACCCTTTGCCTAAGAGAATTTCTAATTTCATCTCCAGTAACCAAGAAATTATGTCTCCTTGATCTCCATCTACTGAGCTAGCTATTGGCATGCAACATAAATAACAGTAGTCCCAACTTCAACATGAGTTTGAGGATAGCTCAAGAGAAGAAAGACAAACAGTTGTTTTCATTTTTATGTGAATTTATTTTAGAAGATAAATGCATGGAGCAAGAGATGTACTAAAACATGAACATCTCATTGTGGCTTTTTTTCTTTTCCCCATATTTCCACTCATTCTACAAATACTTACCCAGACATCCACAGGAAAATTCAGTTTACATAGATTTGTTGTACACTGAGATTTCTATAAACAGTTAAACTTTATAAAGAAGTAAATCATCAGTGTTTTCGCTCAAGAGTGCCTTACACATGCTTTAACGATCCCACTCATGGCTGTTACTGGAGGTGTTAATCACCAAACTCTAGCCCACAGTAAACATATTAAATTCTCAGTGCTCTGTATGCAAAGTTTTATTTTGAGCCACACAGCTGCACTGTTAAGCTAAAGATGACAAGTATCACAATAGTTAAGAGCCCCCTAGAATCCTGTAAAACATAATGGAATAGAATTCCCACTTGCACACTTCCATAGTATCAATGCTGCTAATAAAAGCACCATCATACTCTTAATGCCATCAGGTACTGTTAAATTCCTTGAGCAAACAGTGTGTCAGTGAGACATCAAGGGCTCTGGGCAATAGCATATGTTTGCTTTCATGTGTCTTCCTCTGGATTCCTTACCTTGTACTTATTTGCTTCCACCTAATCTACAGGAGCTCAGCAGGGATCTTCCAGGATCTTACCCTGCACGTGGGGGCTTCATAGTATAAGGTTAGAGCAGAAAATGGCATTCAGACTCCTCCTTTCTCCTCTGTCTACTTGATATACAAGACCCCATGGTCCAGAAATAAAGTATTTCCTTACTCATCTCCCTCCCTCCCAGGACCCAGACACCTCCACAGTGAACTTGCTATAGCATTTCTCTGCGGAGTAAGAAGTGCCACCAAGCAGAAGAGGGACCTGACATCAGCTCCCATAAAACCCTGCTGCTAGAGAAGCCAAAGAGATGCACCAGTACAGCTTTAGGAGTGATGACCTCAACAGGCACAGATTCGGGATCTGGAGATATAGACATAAGTTCACAAGACAAAAAGGATCAGGCAAAATTCAAAAAGTAAGGCAGTAACAATGCCAATACTACTGCAGGTTTGGTCAGTAATAACTTTCCGATCAATTAATTCCTCACACATTTCCAATTGCTAAATGAATTATACCAACAATGACTCAACTACCAGTATCACATGTACTTTGTAAATCATACAATAATGCTGATCCATATACCTTTGCTGAGAAGAAAAGCAGAGGGCCTTTCCTGTAGCTTGCATCATTTTTCCTGCTCTTGTTTTATCCTGAGAACCCTGTGATCGAAGAAATTTCCCCAATTCATTTTCTTCCTGAGACAGAACTAATGAAAAATGAATGAGTGGTCAAATATGTTATTTAATTGGTTTCTAACAGCTTTAAAACTAGCTTAACATTAAATACTTTAATTCATTCCAAGTCCAAGCAGAAAAGCAAAAGTAAACAATTTCACAGAACTCCTGCATTTCATAAACAGAAGATTTGATTCACTTGAGACATTTGCTGATACACTTAACAAGAATCACAAAATTCCATCAATGCCAAAAGACAACAGGGGAAACATGTTATTTCTTTCTTGGGGAATAGAAAAAATGAGTTTGGTTAGATTACAGAAAGGGCCCAGTCTTGATTGTAGTATCTTTTACTGTTGGGTTTTTTGGCTTCTGTCTGCTTTGATTGGTTGGTTTTTAATTCTTTTTTACCACTTGGACTGCCTCAGCTGATCTTTCATAGCATACTTTGACTGAAGCTAATTTGCTTGCTTTTCTCTTGCTCACCAGTTTTCGTGCTTGATTACATAAAAAATTTTCATATGAAAAATCTAATCCTTCACTTAAAAGAACATTTATTTTCAAACTACTTTGCAAGATTACTTGACAACTTTAACATGCTACACTATATTGCAACTATCTGAAATATGTCTACCTCGAAGTAACTGATTGTTTTTTAAAGAGGAAGATGAAGAAAAGTGTTTTTACACTGAATTGTTGACTACTTCCAAAATGGGACCATGGATCTTCATGATCCTTATGAAAACATTTCATGATGCCCTTGTCTCTGCCTTCTAAAGTGGCTGTCTCCTATAGTACCAATTTCTTCCCACTGTCAAGATGGAGAATGGCCTAATACAATGAAAGAGAATCTCTTGAAGTCCTCTTGTTATTTTTCCCAAATGACAGTCAACTCCAATGCAGACTCATAGCATACTCTGGTAGAACATGCTACATGCATATCGTTGCATCAGAGATTTCACCTGCTACTATGGAACACTTACTGAACTCAATATCCTACTATTCTCTATCTCAATTTTACCTCCACATTCTAAGACATTATCTCAGACTCTTTTTGGATAGGGAAAAGCAAAAGGCTCAAGAAAATACGGATAACACTCAACAAAAGAAAGCAAACTGAAAGGTAACTCCAAAGCTGGATTCTCTCCTCCAGGCCAGAAATCACAGTTGCAGAGAATCAAACAATACTGACTGCAGAGAACTTTTAGTGGACATTTAATACAACTTGCTGTGTGAAACTTCCCAGATTAAGTCCCTGTCTCTCACTAATGACTCTCACTAATTACTGTACACTTTTTACAGTCAAGTCAACATTATCAAATTCATTGCAATAGTATGGATTACTTAATTATAAAATTAGCAATAAGCCATCAACCCTGATGAAAAGAAAAATTAACGCAGTTTAAAAAGCAGTTGGGATTTCTAGAAACAGACTTTTGAACGAGCCAAGCAAAGAACTACAAGCAAGCTTTCTCCAGTAATTATTGCTACTATCACTGCATTATATCAATATACAAAATGTAAGAACTAGGAAATCTTCAAGCAAATAAGCAAATCTGCTTTTTGTTGTCTGCAAGGAACATTATCTTTACTTGTAAATAGGATGAAAGTAGTAGTTCCCCATTTTCATTTTTTCACTTGTTTGATGGTTCCATAATGCAGATCTTTTCACCATTTTAATTACTGTGTGATCATACTTACAACAAATCCTCTTTTGATACAGTTCAATTGCTTTCAGCAACTCCATACATGTTCTCTGAATAGAATGGAACAGCTGATATTGAAAAAAATACACAAAAAATTTGTTAAGTGTATGCAAGAAACACTGATGAATAAAATACATAGAAGAACTTAATTTTTTTTAGAAATTACTAGAGATCATAATTTCCTTCTTGAACAATGAGAAATCTTTCCGCTTGGAAGTATTTTCCTTATCAATTGTGATTTTCTTTCAATTAAGTTATTCACTGAAACTACAGACCAATCATAAATTACAAAGGGACAGCTGATAGTTAACCAAACTACTATCTTTGGATATATAGATATAAAAATCTGTTTCTAAAAAACTCACAGTAGAACAAAGAGTTATGAAAATGTTTATCCTGTGTGGGAACACACATAATTAATTTTTAATACTGTAAAGTCTAGGGGAACCAATTTGCGTATGTACCTCAACATAGAAAGTTGCTGATTTAAACTGAGTGCTTTATTAACATAACCAAATTTATAAAGCAGCAGTTTCCAAAGGAAGTGAGGCAAAAAAGGTCAGTCTTGACTAAATTTGGAGATAGTTTCTAGGAAATAAAAGAATTGCTACTCTTTCTATTGGTCCATCTAAAACCTCCAACCTGCAATTTATACCTAAACTATCACTGCATCAAGCGTTACACAACTATACGTAAAATGGACAATTAGCACAGTAGCTGCTTTCCTTCACAGCTGATTACTTCCTATACATCTATACATGCCTTGTCTTCTAAACTGGGAGTGTGACTTGCAGGTGAGAGATTGTCTAAGTGAAAACATGCTTATAGTTTTTTATCAGGTAAACACAAGTTTCCCAATTTCCAATCCCTCCTGAGCTAACAAAGCATCCTTCTTGAGGAATCTGCAATACAGTAAACATGGTAGAATATCAGGTAAGTATTTATAAAATATTGTTCCATCCTCCCAGCTTGTTTTACATCTATACTATTGATTCATAACCCATTGTGAAGGTCCCATAGCTAGAATCACCATCTTATAAGTTATCACTATTCTAGCTAGAACCACCACAAAGATGTGTTTGTTGCAAAACAGCCTCTTGTATTGAATAAACTGAGAATCCTAAGTAAATATTTTTTAAGAAACTGCAAGAAAACCAGTAAGGCAAAACATTGACCCTTACATAACAGAACAATACCAACAAAACTTAGATGGGGGGCACTAACTGGATTATCACACTTCTGTACTCCATCCTCAATTTTTTGCTTTGTCTCAAATTCATTTGAGGTCTCTGTTTTGTAGAATCTTAATCTGCTTTTTTTCTCAGTGGAGTTGAGGATACTGACAGCAGGACTGTATGTGTCACACAGCAGGATTCTTTTTCTTGTTTATATCTTACAGACTTTAAGATTCTTTAGTATGTCAGAACCCACTAATCTGCTCAAAAACTCCAGAGGGAAGAGCACACCACGCACCTCACTCCTTCTTGGTTTACTGTATGTTTTTGTGGTATATGCAGTATTTTATAGCTGTACAAAGAATGTAATTTGTATATATTATAGAATAGTATTTAAAAAATATAAACCACCTTAATCTGACATAGGCAAAGAATAAGGATGATGATCTGCTCTGCTCTGCCAATGAAAGGAAAAAAATCTGTCCTCAAAACATGAAAACAAATCCAGAAGATGTTAGGTTCCAAGGGAAGTTTGAGGGACTTGGGGTTTTGTGTTTCAAAATGCCACTATATTTTCTGAATTTACATGGGTACTTTTTCCCAAATTTTGGAAAGATACTACATGAACATGATGATAAAAATGTATATACACTACTATATACTATGTGTACACATACTAGGGGCTTGGTGGAAATGAAAACACTTTGAAAATTAACAGAGAACATACATTACGCAAACATTACAAACCTCTAGTTTTGCATCCAGATCTGCATCTGAAGCCACAACATGTTCATCTTCTTTCTTTCCTGTAACTTTAATAAGGGTTTGTTTTGTTTTCCAGTATTTCTGCTGCATTTTATTGACCACAGATTTTTCTTGGCTTTGAGCATATTGATCATAAAATTCCCTTGGATAATTGCTAGAATATTAAGAAACAAAATTAAAAACTGCAATTGGATGCTTTAAAATTAAGTCTAACGTGCTTGATTATTACATTTCTATTCAGAATATTGCATCTGCATGCAGATACATATATTCTAACATGCATTTCCTCATCATGCATTAATAACAAAGCAAATAAATTAGTACTATATTTCCAATCCTACTTTGGAAAATAATACACTGCTTTTAATTTGAATATTCTAAGCATATAGCACTGCCAAAAATCAGCTGCAAAGAATTCTTCCCAATGTATTATGAAATTATTTATAGCCCATGGAATTAGCCTTGTATTTTATATAACTAATAGGAGAATTTCAAGAGGACTAGCAGATAGTGCTTAAGCAGGTAGCAATTTTCATGCCATTTCAGCACTGTCTGGATTTCAAAAAGTTCATTTATGAATAGGGTTAGACTACTTCTTGCTCTCCTTTTTAGTAATTGAATAAAAAAGAATGAGAAGAATGCTCATCTCTTTTGAGCATGTTATAAGAGACTGATATCTCACATCTTTCTTTATACAATGTCTACATGACAACAGTGGGTGTGTAACAGGTAACCTTCTTTTAAAGGATTAATTTTTGTTGACAGGCGATCCTGTATTCCTGCAGCAGACCTAATAAAGAGTGCAATCTGCAGACAAACTCCATATTCCACAATAGTCAAACCATACCAAAATGGTTTAAGAGAAAATACAGCCTTACAATGAAATCTCAACCTCTTTCAGGAAGTGTTGTTCCATTATTAATTTCTGCAAAAGTACATGCATTTTCCCCTATATGTGCAGAGCTGCAATAGTTCTGCAGCTCTTTGGAAGCAAATAGTTGTTAAAAATTGCTATATTCAATATTCCAGGAAACTTAAGGAGGTTGAGTTTATCTTGAGAAAAGCTGTCTTCTACCTGTGGAGTGACAAACTGTGGTTCATTAGCGAGAGACTCACCACTAGCCCTGTTCACAACACACAGACAGCTCAGAGATGCTATCCCAAGAGGTCTTCAGACCCAACACACACATCAAGTCCTATTCTGCCCAAAGCAGGGGTGGATCTAGTTAGAACTAGATTCTAGTTAGAACTAGACGATCTTTAAGGGCTCCTCCAATCCAAACCATTCTGATTCTATGATCCTCTGATTACATTTGCTGTGAAATAATACCACCCTTCTGTAAAAACAAGCCATTGGTACATTATCTTTTCCAAAGGGTGGCACATCTACTCCACAGAGTTAGTGCCAGAATTTAACCTGAAAGGGAATTTGTTTCACAGGCATATGCTACTTGTTTTAGTTACACTTTATCGTTACACTTTATCAGCAAGTTAAGCAACAGTGCCCTAATCACCTAAGAGATGGTAAGAAATTAAACTGGAAGTGGGCAGGGACAAAATTTTTAAAAGCACTTATACACAGCACTTCTTGGCTTCTTCCCCAAACTTGAAAAGTGAAGATATTCACCCACTTAATTCTACACAAACATTAGTTCCAAGAGTTTAATTTATGCATTTAATTAAAATTAAGGTCTTCTGGAGATACAGCAGAAAATTAACAACACATAAAAAACATACTACATTTCATTTGGAATTCCGTACAAACAAACCCTTACACACTGACAACAGACAGCCTATCAGCTTTGGTGAAGACTATATTGATTTGATACATGCTACACCTTTAATATACAAAATCCACAACCTCTAATAAATAGAAGAGTATCCCTGCATTATGAGAAAACAGAATTTAATAAAAATTGCATTGCTTTAAAAATAATTAAAAAATGCCATCAAACTGTTCACAAGGTATTATAAAGGCCCCAGCTGTCTGTTAGTTGTGTGCTTTAACTTTTGTTACAGCTGTGCAAATAACTGATATCTCACTTCAGTGGCCAAGTGAAGAAAACATCATAATTCTTCTGATGTTAAGTACCCTTGATAGCTACCTCAATTGAGGTCACCAGAAATTCTGGGGTCAGGGTGCAAGGAATAAAACCAAAAATATTATGAAAAAATGCTGGGGTTAGTACAGATTCCTGAATTACAAGACTGAAAAAACAAGCGAAGGAATAAGAGCAATGTAGATTTTTACTATTACACACAAATTCAGCTTCTAATTTCACTTACTGACTCCTCTTTAAGGTTAATGAAAGATTCATAATCACATTACTGAAATATTTGGTGAACAATTGGTAGAAACCTCTCAGTACCTTTTAAGATGGATTTTGTGTTAAAACAACCATGGACAACAATCAGAAAATAAAACTGAAAGAAGGATGTACCTTATTCTGAAATTGATGACCATGGAAAACCTCTTGAAATATGACAGTTCATATTTATTTCCATCACACAGAAAACTGATATCCTTTTTTTCTATCGAGTCAATTAACTTGTTTTTCTAGTCCTTGGTAGTTTTTCAGTTTTTATTTTTGTTCTTTTTTAAACAGCATGTCTACTAACATTAGTGATTTCATATAAATCCTAGATGTCAGAACATACTGTGATAGGCTGTGACAAATCACCACACCAAATGCTATGAGCACTTTAGAATAAGAAAAAATTATCAGGGTACTTACTACTTATGACCTTCCATAATTCTTGTTTTCTTCAGACCCTTAAATAAGAAAATAAACAGTTAATACAAATACCTTTAAAACATAATTTTGAAGTTAAACACTAAAAATCTCCTACCTTTTCACAGAGAAAATTACTATGATGCAGCATCTTCTTTACCATGTTACAAAAGAAAACTTTTCCATCTGTGGACCTTCCTCAGGTGACACAATTCTCACATAACTCCATGACAAATGGATTTAAGTGGTACTATTGATGAAGCCAATCCTTATTTGCTTGCAATTTTTTTAGGGAAAAGCAAATTTACCTGGCATAAATTCAGTGACTTTTGATGAGGCATGCCAAAATTGTCCATGTGAGGCACTACCCTCAGTCAAGTTTTATCCTCCAAGTTTTAGCCATAACAAAATTCAGTTACTTTTTACCTTTCTCTTTTTTTTTGCCTATATTGCACTGACCTATTTTTTTTAGAACACTAGTGACATCATGTGTTGAATTGCAGATGTGAAATTTAATGACCAGGTGTTTTTTCTATAAGGGAGACCACAGTTCCTGAAGAGAGAATAGGATTTGTGTGCATTAGGGCTATAGATTTTTTGAGTTACTATCTCCAGCTTGGATACTCAAGTCTCTCACTATACTCTGAGCTGACCAGATGGCATGCACATCACTTTCCACTGGTACCTGAGCACATTCCTTCTGGGCTGAATTTACTAACCAAGCCAGATCCTCCTTATAAACCACAAGCACCTGGCTTCTCTTCTGCTGTTTCCAGAGAGGGCTGTTCTTTAGCACACTGTTAACATGCAAAGAGAGGCACTGCAGCATGATCGTGGATGAGATCAAAATCAAGCTCCTGAGATGGCACAGCTGGGGAATGACCTTTGGTAGGAACAGACACAGAATGAACACACCAACAGGCTGCACTAAGACATGAAGGATGTGAAGCTGATTGACTAAGAAAATAGTAATGGAAAAAGCAGCTAGGAAGGTAATGGTGCTGAAACTGAACTTTGGCACTAATCCAAGTGAGAAAGAAAAGGGGCTACAAAGGGAAGATATGATCCTAGAAACATATCTAGCACAGCGCTGCTTACAGACAGTGTGGTTAGCACTGGAGTGGCAAAAGGATTGGAACAGATTGCAGGAACCCAAACAAGGGAATGCAAACAACCTGAGTGCTTCCTGCAGGTGTGAAACACATGTATTTCCATTTGGAGCTGAATGGAGCCAAATCCCAGATTTCTAAGTCTAACCTCTCTCCTGTCAGTACCTGTGAAACTTCCTGGCAAAGTTCCATGAGATGCTGCAAAGACTGTATCAGAGCAGGAAGCTTTCCTGAACTGGAATTTTTGTAAAATGCTATTAAGCACTGCAGGAGAGACCACGAGAATATTCGTAACTCTGTCTTCAGAGCAGAATTTAAACAAAAAGGCCAACAGCTGACCAAAGAGGAAGAAAGAATCACTTCAGATTGTCACTTGTGGTACAGAACCACTGAGTCAGGCAAGGTACAGAATGGACAGCACAGGTCATGACTTTGCTGTAGTTTCTAGAGCCACAGGCAACACTAACTCCAGTTTTCTAATACCTTTATGCTTAACTTCACTGTTTTCACACTGGTCCTCCTTAAGTCAACTGCAGGTGTGTGTGAGTGAGATAAGACCACAGGATTTAGGTTGTATACACATCCACGACTCAGTTATTCAGTAGCACACTTGGTTTGACAGGAGGCAAAGAACAGCCTGTCTAGATAGAATAACATGTATATTACTTAGAATAAAATGAAAACAACCAATATGGAGAAAAGGTCTAAGGCACTGACCTTGCTCACTGTACACGTCCACCTGCTTCTCCTGGAAATCAGTGTCCCTAAAACAAAAAGAAATATATCTAGCAGGGTCATGGTAAAATGTTTGCAAGCATAGCTCATACTCTTGCTTCCTAAACACCTGACCTTCTATTTTGACTCTGAGATCATCTTAGTTATACTCCTCTGGGTCCTACATAGCACCCCTATGCCCTTAACCTACAATTTGTGGGAATTTTTTAGTTCAAAGTGAGGATTATATCACAGCTACTAGGACAGGATTTACACAGTATGAAAATGAGGGTGTGTATTCCCTGTCCTGCTGTGTGACATGATGGCATTTGAGGTATTCAACGTCACAAGGCCTGCTGGGATAGTGTCGTATGGCCAACTAGGGTGGGAGGAAACAGAAGCAGAGTCTTACCTACACTGTCTGCTGGACATGGTTCTTAGCATGTGATATCACCCAAAATATGTCAGGAGAGAGAAAGGTCCCAGAGAGCTCTAGGTGGTATAGATAAAAATCATGCCAGGGAGATTGCAGTAATTAAACAGTGGGTACAAGCAGCAGCCCAGTGCCCAAGCTCAAGACCTAGGCCCATTTTATTTCGGGTATGGAGCCAGCTCTTGGTTTCAAAGAGGAATTCAGTTCGCAAAGACAGCTTAGTAAGCATTAGTACTGAGGAAACAGAACTGTGGTTGCTAAAAAACTATCAGACTAGTTTTTAAAAAGCTTACAGCATTTCACCTAAAATTTCTATCAAGAATGTTCCTGGATCCTGTTCATTCCAGATGCTGTCCAAGAAATCTTCACAAAGAAACCAGTTATGCGTCAGAAGACCCAGCAGAGTTTTACGTTTTTCAATGACCAAAAACACTGAATGAAGTGGATGTGCACTACTATTATGCCATTCTTTTAGCTGTTTACACTACAAATGTGCATTTGCTTTGGATTCCACCAACCTGAATGTACCCTAAACAGTTTCCATTCACAAAGATCTTGTTTCAAGTTAGATACACTTGTGTAAACTAATTTATATTGCATGTTTCAGCACCACAGTTAAGCGCTTTACTGAAATGGAAACAGTATATATTACACAGGTATCAAAAACTGAAACAAAGGTAGAAAAACATAATATAGGAATAGTTAATTGGGCTAGGTGTAGTTGAGATGCTGTTACAGAAATTCTCATGTTTCTATCTGGGTGGTCTAGCTCTGGAACAAGCTGCCCATTGGGCTCGTCTGAGCAGGAGTCTGGGCTATGCAATGTCTAGTGCTCCCTTCCAGCCTGTGTGATTCTGGGAAAAATTTGCACAATGTGAAAGATTAGATGGGAGAGCAGTAAGTTTACTGCTACCATTGCCTTAACATGGAAGACTTTCGACAAGGATGGTGTGAATGGACAGCAGAATAACATTGCCCCACGAACACTGTACCTACATACATGCAAAAAAGTATAGTATATTTTCAAAGTTATCTACGATGTTGTCCCTTTTTAGTAATACATTTTCATTCATAGCCAAAACTTTTAACATTAACATCCATTGCTCCATTATTGCTACATGTGTAATGTAAATTGTCTCTGCAATAATCTAACAGTGCCATGATTTATTAATTTTTATAATCTCTAACTTCATGCGTTGTTACTGTCTATTCCAAATCCAGAAACCAAAGAGGTTTAAGATATTGACTCAACTGTAATGAAGGACATTATTAAGAGCATCTGGGTTAGCTGAAAGCTGTAAGATTTTTTTAAAGAAATCCCAAGATCTAAGTCTAGCCTCAAAAAGTGAGAGATACTAATAATGGAGGACTGGAAACAGCTCACAGAAGTATCCAAGAATTTAAGGGAACATTTCAGAGCCACATGATAAAAATCCCTACAGTCATGAAACACCAGCCCTGAGGCTGCAAAGACAAACCAAGGAATGAGCACATAACCTTTGACTATTTTAGGCTTTGAACTCTTATGTCTTGTTCTTCGAAAGTGTAAATGTCCTAAATAGAAGCAATAAGGCAGTTGCTTTTTGGCAAAGCTGACTACAAAGGAAGTACACGACACTAACTTGAGTTCACCCATAATTTTACCAGAAATCCCATTTAAATTTAAAATTAGCCTGTTATCATACAGTTTTAGATACAAAACCAAGCTCAATTAGCCACAAGGAGTTGATGTAAGGGATTTTTTTTTCTTCCCAGTGTATTAAGACAAAAAAAGTTTCAATAAATCATATTATACTGACAATGAACAAAAAAAAAGTGAAAACATTCACCATCCTATAGAAAAGCATTTGTATGGGAAAGTTTCCATCATCTTTGACAATAAAAGAGTTACACAACACTTGTGATCTCCATGACAGTCTTAATCTTAACAAACAAAAGGTAGGGATACTCTAGATGGGGGAGTGGATGTTGGAAGCAAACATAGCTGGTTTTTATCATGCCAGCGAAAGCAGTGTCACACTACAGATGACTGTACTCAAACCCACATTTAATGGTGCAGTGTAGGATCTAATGTTTCCTGAAGAAGTCCATACGTAGCTCCGGTAATTTTGCAAGTGCTCTTCCCTGTGTTCTGAGAGACTGATGATACCTCAGTTTCAGCCTTAAACCTGAGCTGGTCCTATTCATAACAAGTCTGCTCAGAGAACAAGGGACTACAGTGCTGAAACATCCATTCCCATATAGATCCAGTTGGGTTCATACACCCTCCTGAAACCTTGGAAATCCCTAACAGGTTCTTTGAGGAGCCAAAAAGACACCTCAGCATCGTGTTCAAGAAATCTTCAGGTTTGCAGACTAATGCCAGAGAAGACTGGCACAGCCTCTCAGCCTGGACACTGTGAAATACATCCAGACTGTTTCTAGACTCAGCTTGGCTTCAGAATTGATACAGCTGCATTCAGGCAGTGCTCTGCCACACACATAAGACACTGTGAAACCAACAAGACCCTGCAAACAGTTTCTCTGAGTGCTGGACTATTTACCCACAAATTATTTCCACAGGAAGCTGACATAGCTGGAATGCACACACAACTTCAAAGTATTCCTGTCATACTCATCTTCCTACTGAGAAATTTTATTAGCTATGATGCTAGAATGAAACTTGATGGAGGATGCTCATTAGCAAGCGGCATTTCAATTCCTATGGAAAATCCTTTGATTCTATGTACTCTCTAAGACCACTTGAATACAACATGTACATATTTCTGTGCAAATAGGAAAGTGCTTTTGTGGTGTTTTGAGTGATTTAAACTCCAATATACCCTAGGCTTAAATTCCAGTTCATGCTCTATGCAGCATTTGTGTACATGCTTGCCCCTATTTTTTAGATTTATTGTATTATACTTTGTTGCAGCATAAGTTGTCCAGTTTCCCAAAAGCTGAACAACTCTCTGAATAATCTTCAGATGCTACTTGTGTAAGAAAAAAACTGTATAAGTGCCTTCTCTCCAACAGCTATACTGATAACAAACAATTCTGTATACCATTGTCACTCAGATTATTTTTATTTTTCAGTGAGCACTAATGCTCTCCTAGGTGACCTTAATGGTCCAGTAGGTTATGAGGAAATCAATTTAAAGAAAACAACCCAATGAAACCTTTCCCTATAAAAGAAAAGTTTATCTTCTTGCCTGAGCACTGGTTACACAGCTCTGACTGTGCTCTCACCTCAGATAACAGATCACATTTAAGAAATCAGGATAAACCAGAGACAACAAAAGGAACCTTTTCAACTGTGAATACTGTATATAGAAAAAATTTGATCTAATCACAACTTCTCAGAACCAAGAGTTGAAATCCTTACAAAAATGGTATAAATGCTGATGTACAGAGCAAATCTAACATCCAAAGATGACTTAGCACAGTTGTAGGAAGGCAGTAGATTGAACAATACATTCTTTTGAGATAAATCCAGAAACAACAAAAGGGAACTGAACTACACAGGACAGCAGAACTCAGCAATCCTTACGTACAAGCAATGTGTTCATCAAGAGAGACACAGAAGAGTTTGCCCTTCCACTGATAGCACTGTACTCTCAGTTTACTGTTCTTTCAAAGCAGCTAGTACGTTCTGTGGCTCTTCAAAGGCCCAGACTCTCTGTACACTAAAAACCTTGCAACCTATAACTTCAAATACAGCAGAATCACATATTGCAGTTGATTTACTTATTGAAACAGTTTTACTAAAATGAGCAATCTTCCAAGAAACATTTAATACAGTAATAGTAGGGTGGTACTAAATAACAACAACAACAAAAAGAGAATAATTTTAAGGAGTTCTATATGTAAAAAATGACTGAGTTTCATTTATGTAAAATGCTCTGAAGGGAAGAAAATGTGCTTAGGTGAAGGAATCAATGCCATCTGTGCCTCCAACAGCTCCTGGCTGACAGTGTATCTCCCCCACTCTGCTCCCTGGAAGCTGTGATCAAACTGAATCAAGTAAATGGGCCTGCAAAGCAAGAAGCAGTGTCACTGCAATATGAAAACTAGACAGGGCACAGTTTTATCTTTACTGGTGTGCCTACAAACAGGCAGCTTCAAGTGGCTTTTCATTTTGCTTTTCCCAAGCAAAATGAAATATTAGCAGCCTGTACATCTTTATTATCCATATTGTCAATGCAGGAGGAGAATGCAAACTGAAGTCTGGGTCTATACAGGCATTCAATATCCAGATTATGCACAGACTTAGAAGTATTCCTCCTCTTAACTCCATCACTGTAATTTGGCTAAAATTAATCTAGAGTTCAAGCTATATCTATGACAAATTACAAGATTTATTTTTTCCTCTAAAGCTCTTAACTCTGGATTGATATCCTAATCCTGCAGAATCATCCATGCTTAGCTTTATATCCAAGAGTCTTTTCATTCTGTTAGACCACTCACTGATGCGCTTGTCTATTAACTCAAAAAGTTCGCAAATAGATCTGTGAGTGCTGCATTATCAGTTGCTTCCATCCACTACAACTTTTTGTCTATTCCTTTGTCTCAGACTGATCCACAGCTTTGCTACTTATCCTGGTAAGCTTATATCTTAGAGATTACCCACAACTTCTCAGGAGATGAAATATAAGATTGCAGTATCAACAGAATTACTCTTTCCAGCTATTTCAGGAGCTGATATCTGGATACAAGTTTCATACATTCTTAAAAGAAGCATAGGATAAATGGTATCTGTTATACAGAGAGAGCTCCTGCTATATTCATACACCTGGGAGGTGCTGAAAGAGAAAAAAGTAATGCTGTCTGACCTCAGTTATCTAACTGTAGTGCCTAAATTACCATACAAGCCTCTCAATATTGAGTCTCTGTACAGATGGTGAATAGAACCTCCAAAGAGCAACTCTGAGCACTTGAACCAGAATCTCACTACTGTGCTCTGTGCACATAGAAATGATGCTTTTCCCATGAAACACCTGAACCACAGAGCTATATTATGCTGTGCAAGTGCTTTTCTATTTTTCACTTCTCTTAGAATGAGGATTTCATGGTGCTCTGTTGAATTACTGGGGAAAAAAGTGTCAACAGCCTACTGAATTAACAGTGAGATTAGGACACAGCCATACCCTGTAAGCCCCTGGGAACTAATTTTCAGTTTTACTGCAAAAACTTCTGAAACTAACATTTCTATACAGAATTTTGGCCATTTCCCTATCCTCTCTATTGAAGCTTATGAGATATTCCAGCAAAATGTTCTTTATTTCTTTCCACTTATTCATTTGCCTTGATCCTACAACAAATTAAAACAAAACCAACAAAAGCTAAACAAAAAAAAAACAAAGCAAAACAAAACACCCCAAAAAACAAGCCACAAACAACAACTACATCAGCCACTACTCCCTGCCCACTGCCCCCTGAAATTTCACACACAGAAAAATCCCAACTATGTACTCAAACCACATACAAGCTATGAAGAAATCTGAATGTTTGGGGTCAGCTTTCTGTCATTTTGTAGCACTACCTAGGCACTTGTCTGTAAACCGTACATCCAAAAAAATACTCTTGGTATTAAATATAGAGTGACCTGTCTTTCACTGACTCTTAATTACTCTCTATACAGGAGAGATGAGCCATGGCTACTGCAGAGAGTGCTGTAAAGAATTATTTTCTCCAAAAAACAATTGTCATGCTTCTAATGTTTCAAATACACAATTAACATAGGAAACTATTCTGCTTAATTGCCTGAGGCAGTCTAAACGAAGGATGATATCCCTGTTTCTTATGCTATCATTTAGCTTTTATTCTTCTATTTCCAACTGTGATACATATACAGTAACAGAAGACAGTGGCATATAAACAGAGAAAATTCACACATTGAAAATTTATTGCTCACTTATACCTAGAACTTAAGAGGGGCAATCCATCTGAACTGAACTGGTTTTCAGTACTTAAGTGGTTAGAGGTAAGTTTTAGCCAACAAGAAAAAGTGGAAATTTGGCACTATGTCACCATGTGTTTTAAAAGCTGTTTTTGCTCCCACGAAGTGCAAAGACCAAGTCAACTGTTAGCATTCCTCTCTAAAAAAATAACTTTGCATCTATTTGGTACTATATACCTGCCATTCCAAAAACTACCAAGTCAAATTTACAGGCATAAGTGACCTTTCTAGAGCATAACAGGTATTGAAATTACACTTGGAAGTGGGTTGGTTTTTTTTTTTGTTGTGGATGTTTAAGCAGCTGAATGACAAATTTCTGAAAACAGTGGTTTACAGAAAGCACTGATAAGAATGCCACAAGTATTCAAGACACAGTACATGTAGTCTTGGAACAAAGTATTTCAAATAAATGCTGGTAGACTCACAGCTGGAAGATTGATGAGCAAACAATAGCACTTTCTAGATAAGTTCACTTGCATGAAGAACTTAATCATTTGCACAAAACCAGAGATATTTAATCACACAAAAAATAATTTTAAATTCCTTTTTTAGATTATACTGATTTTTCATCAGCTTATTGCTAAATAATGTAGGGACAGCACAGAGTATCAATTTACCCTCATGTAACCTCTTTTACTTGACTAAAGTCTTCCATTTATATTTGCAAAGAACACTGAGTAAAAGCCCTCAGGAAAGAACCAGGCAAACATCTTAAGTACTATGTGCATTTTACGGAAGAATTTCTGAATATAAGTCATTGAGCAGCAGGTCTAACCTCACTGCTAATGAGTAAAACCGAGGATATATACAATTCACTATTCAATCTCATTCTATATACAGACTCGCTTAATTTCTCAAAAATTACTATCAAATTGTTTTGTAATATGCATTTGTTCTCTTAGTTTAGAAGCCAGTAAACTTTGTAGCTGAAGAAAAAGAAAATTAAAAGAAAAATTAAAAAAAAAAATAAAAAGAAAATTAAAGAATACCATATGGGACATGCGCTGTGCAGAGATTATAAGAGACAAGATTGTTTTTGTGACACATTCTACCTGTAATCAATATAGAGTCTTAATACTAGGAAACTTTCCCTTTGTAGAGACTATGGGAAAAGCAGTGGACAAAAAAATTAAAAAGCATTGAGAAACTCTTTTTGCACATATAGTATATTATATACAAACATACATGGCTTTGGAACATCAAACTAAGGGCTCTCTTACTTAGATACTTTATTTGCTGGCACAGTCAACTCTCTCAAGTTTCTGTCTCCCTCCTGCCTTTTCATCCATGCACAAGACAGAACGCAATGCCATTTATACCCAAGGGGAAACAATGCTGGAGGAGGGAACAGGAGAAAATAATTTTCTCCAGATTCCCTTGGAGATTATTCTACATCCATGGATAAGAGATTATTAGCAAAACAATATTAGCATGCACAGCAACAAAAATATGGGGTTATCTCCTTTCACCACCCTTTAAGTAAACACCATCAGTACAGGCTGTATTCTCCACAGACACACAGTCCACTCACCTTTCATATTACTATTCTCAGATCCTCACACACCAGCCAACTGTTCCTAGAGCAGTGGTGATCCCTACAAAGCTGCTTGCAAGATGGACTCAAGTACTGTTTCAGCGACTCAGTACAGACAGTTCCCAAGGCAGATGTAAGAGATTGCACTACTGGTCAAAATGCCCCTCAGCTTGCCACGGCTAACAATAGCCACAGGAAAAACTACCATGAGACTATTATTACTTGCAACACTTAAAAGGTCAAATGTTTCAACTGTTCTTGACTGTTCGGTTCTTTGTTTAACAAACTTCACCCTCTGGGCTTTTGTATTTTAAATGCTTCTGCATCACATGGCATAATTTTGTCTTTGGAGTGATTTTGTTGTTGAGAACTGGCAAAATATCTTGATGAATTAACTACAGAGCAATACTCTTGAAAAAGATTTTGAAAAAAATATAAAAAGAGTGTTCGAGAACATTTTTTATCTTCTAGTTTAGATGAGATATTGGCACATTTTTTTTTTCTGCCAGCTCATACCAACAGCTTTCAACGTTAGTTGAAGACTCAAAAGAGTTGTTATTATTCATTCCTTCCACAAAAGGTTACTTGGGAAATCATCAGAACAATTTAACAGCCATGTAGAGTATGGATAACAGAGAAGAACTGGAAAGATGGGTGGGCTTGAAACTCTACTAAGCGCAAAAAACCCCCTAACCCTGCAGTGGGCTTCAACAGGAATTTTATTTTGCACTATGTGATTCCCTCCACATCCCAGTAATATAAACTTGTGAAAGAAGAATGTTAAAGAAACCTTTCCATACAGTCATAACTGGTCTTCTTGAATATGTAGATCTTAATTAATATTCATATTTGAATCCCTACTCCAACATGCACAACAGAAGAAATCACCACTAGCTAAAAAGCATTTAATTTTTTCTCAACTAAGAAGGAGGCAAATTCCAACAACCAGCATCTAAACACTCAAAAAAAGTTCTTGAACCTTTCTGGAAAGAACAGTGTTTCACCCTTGAAGTTCCGACAGTAAAGAAACTTTAGAAACTTTTTTAGACCAAGGTTTGGCAGCATTTAACTGCCACATCATCTTCCAATAGTTTGTCCTGTGAAAAACGTGACTAGTTATACCAGTTATGGCAGTTCACGACTCAAAAGATCTGTGTGGCTCTACACTAAACTCCTCCTTCAGGAGTATTGACATAAAACTTAAACCATTCCATTACTCAGCTTAAACCAATAGGCTACTCCTATTCAAACAGCAGTATAAAAAATTGCTAAAGTCTAAGTGAGATGTTGCTGCATTTCATGCTAAGTGCCACTAAGAACTGCAACTCCTAGATCTGTGCCAGACACATAGAACTGTCAAGGGCTTCTTCCACTCTCTCCTTGGGAACCGTGGATAGACAAAGTAGAAAAAGAGTGGATTACCAGAAATTAGAAGAAGATAATAACCAAATACAGCCTGTACTGCAGACTCCAAAATCCAGCCCACCATTTTCTCTGCCCAACACTTTGGGGAAATGATCAAACAGTTTTGTCCTTAAACAGTTTTGCTAGAGCAAAACATAAGAACAATTTATTTACAAGAAGTCTGCTCTGAAACAAGAGTCACAGCTGCTTTCTGAGACACAAATTAAATAAAATCTATCCAGAAGCTGAAAGGAACAGCATAACGCAATTAAACACGGGGGGAGGAGGGCATCAAAGCCACCAAACAAGTGCTTCATGGAACTAAAAGGTCACCTTGGTTTAAAGCAACGCTTGCTTTAAAGGGAAAATATTAGAAACAACCAAACAGAAGGACAACTTCAATGCCAAGCTTCCAAAACACTATCACCATGTAACCGGGGGAAAGGGGCTAAAGGACATACTCCCGAGATTACTCGATTCAGTTTCACATTTATACATGCGAACAAAGGCAAACCTGAATTACTGTTTTAAGAGGGGCCATGCAGATCCTTGAGGCTATCAGCACTATGCAAAACAGTGTGGAAGAGGAGACTTACTTACATTTGGTACTGAACATACACATAATGACACCGACGAATAGAAGAGCACAGTGCCCTTCAAGTAATACCCTATTTCCCTTTCCCTTTTAAATGATTACAGCAGCTTTCATGGGTCAGGTGCACGGGCGTAGAACAAATCTGATTATTGAGATCAACCTTTCACAAATCATAAGCTTTAAAGCAGAAATGTGGATTTCTCGAATCGCCATGTCACCAGCTGTTACCGCCTCGGTGCGGGTCCGACACTGGCATTACCTGGCCGGAGGGAGGATGCGGCGCCGCCAGCCGGGCCGGCGGCGGGCAGAGCGGGCCGTGCGGCCCCGGGGCCGGGGGCGGGCAGCCAGCCAGGCTGTACGGCAGGATGTACGAACGGATAAGGGCAACAATCGCGACGAGGCAACCGCACGGCGGGCGGGGGAACACACGGCAGAAGGGGGGGCAGATGCCATCTTGTGCCCGGGAAACGTCGCCCCGGGCAGCTCGGGCCGCGGCCGCACCGCT
>JAWWEE010000074.1:25072789-25104963 GCA_035221455.1 Xenops minutus
GCACAGCACAGCCCAGCCCAGCCCGGCCCGGCCCGGCACAGCCCAGCACAGCCCGGCCCAGCACAGCACAGCACGGCCCGGCCCGGCCCAGCACGGCACAGCACGGCCCGGCCCGGCCCCCGGGTCCGCGGTGACTGTCCCAGCGCAGCCCGGGACGCGTCCCGGGGTGATCGAGGCGAGGTCCCCGCGGGTACCCCCTCAGCCGCGGGCCGCAGGTGTTCCGAGAGGAGCAGCAGGGAAATATTAAAATGTTTTGGCTGCCGTAAATAGAGAGTTGGCGTCGAGGTGGTGGAAACTTGGAGGAAAAGGCCGTTTGACGTAGCGGGCAGGTGGCAGCGTCAAAGGGGTCAGAGAACGTCAAGAAGGGCCTGAACTCACATCAGAAATGGGTCGCTGGGGTCTTGTGAGAACTGTTTGAGTAAAGGAGGTGGATTTTGAGCTGATTCCAAAGCTTGTAATGCGGGGGAAGGTTCACAGGTGGCATTTGAAAACGAAGTAAAAGGAGAAACGGGGGAGCAGCACGATAGGGTGCGAAATGATCCCACTTAAGTGGGGCAGTGCTAACTTACCAGTGCGGCATGTGGGGAAAGCACAACGCAGGGAAAGAACACGCGAACGGAGAGGGCGAGTTTGAATCGGTAGGGCCCCAGGAAAGGGCTGAGGGAAAGGACAGGAGGAAACTGTAGAAAATGGAAATGAGGCCAGTAATGAGGCATCATTTCCTGAACCTTCCAGAGGTCTGAAGCGCTCATGTCAGTGTCTTGGTGTTTTTGTGAGGCACGGCTGAGCCGCTTCAGTGGAAGTCACACATCTAAGAGCAAACATGAAAGATGTTTACAGCAACAGCGACTGTGCTGTGAGACAATGGATCTGAAAAAGACTTGAGATCCTAGTGTAGGTAGCTAAGCATGCGCGCTCTGAGCTCTGAGGAAGTCAACAAGGGTAATTTGTTTAACAGCTGTGTAACCTGGGGAATTTCAGGTATGATTTGCGTGGTTGTTTACTTTCCCTATTTGACACTGGTGTGACCACTAGCAGCAGGTCATACCTGAGCATTATATACATAGACCAGACATTGTGCTGACAATCTAGAATAGGTTTATGGCAAGAAATACAGAATTGCTTTCCAGAACTGCAGAAATCCTGAATAGAACAGTCTTTGTGGTAAAGCAAGGTAACAGTGAGGAAATATTTTCATGTGAGAAAAATCTCCTAATGGGATCCTCAGTCTTGGAGAACAAGGTATAACACTTTAGCAGCTGAAAGGTTTGAATACAGGAAACCTGATACCACTTACCTTTGAATGTTACACTGTCGACACTCTTAAGCTGTGTTGGTGTTCTAGAGCTCTCTTTAGACCAAATTGAAAAAGATGCATTTTAGGGTGTGTTTTATCTGATTTATTTTAGTTTATGATGAAGATAATCATTCTCTGGACATGAGTTCCCATGACTGTGAAAAAGTAAAAGGCTCAGGTGTAAATACTTGCATTAGACATATTACCTCATTAGTCAAATAAATTCCAGGTATTACTGGTTTTGAGGGAAAAAATACTCAGGGAGTTCTTACCTCTCCAAAGGCAAGTGGTGCTAATAAGTGATAAAAGACCACTCTGCAGTAGATGAGGATCTGGGATCCCTCTAGCCATGTCTGGCATTGGGTTTTGGTAGCTTTTAGTTTCTAAGTGAACATGAAGAACACATTGTGTCTTTTAATGGGATTTACATGTGCAAATCTCTCAGAGAAGGATGAGAAAAGAAAAACTCACAGCATGTGAAAATAGTACTTTAGCCATTGCAGGAGCAGAACCAAGACAAAAAGGGAGATTTTATTTGGTAAATTTGAAAGTATTTTTCTTCGTTGCTCCAGATTAAGGTAGGAGGGAAAATACTCCTGAATAAACCTTGATTCTGGAAAACACTGTACTTTTGTAATGATGGAACTATTTTTATGCCAACAGTTATGTGTGTAACTATACCTAAAATCAGGACTTAGGCTAGCTCACTTCTTGTTTACATAAGACCAACATTCTGCAAATTACAAGCAATTTTTTGTATTGTCCACCTTAACATCTCAAACCGTTAGCTGAGATTTCTATATAACCTCAAAAAAATCAGTTTGAAACCTTTATTCCTCACCATTTTTTAATTGTGTTTTATGTAGTTTATAACCAGACGTGAATGTTAAATATAAGCAAGTGCCATCTGGTTGTTCTAGCACCTCTTATCTCTCTTGGATATATTTTTAGGGCAGCTGAAATACAGAAATGTAGCTAAAGCAGTTATTGCAAGTGATACTTGAAATAAGGTGTACTTATTACTTTTCACAAGTTTAGTTCTTTGGCAAAGCCTCCTGGATGCATGAAACACCCCAAAGCATGGTGTTACATACATTCTGCTACTAACGTTTTCCTCTATTTGGGCATCAAAGTACTCTAGTTACTTAAATTAACTAAGCAGTCGGTTCCCTGACCTTAAAAAAGTCTATTTCTACTGTTCTGTAGAACACCACATCCTCTTGTAAACTGAGATTATTTGGATGACATCATTAAAATTGCTGTAAGATTCAAGTAAAAATAAAGTACAGCTCTCTGTGCTATTAATTACACCACAGTTGGAAACATCACATTCTATGGTAGAGAACTGACTTTCCAAGCCCTCAGTCACACAAACCTAAAGCTTTTGTGAGACTGAGCTGGTGATTAGTCTCAGCCCTCATCTTTTAAGGTCTTTTCTGCATCTGAGCCGTGTGTTACACTTTGCTCCAGCTGCATTTAATTTGTAAAAGGACAAATAAGGATTGGAACCCCATGTTAACTCAGTCAGATTCACTGTCAAGTCATGTTTACTGTACCACATTGCTACTGTAGTATACTATGGGATATGCTCCCCTTGTTGCTTAAATTGGTGTATTCTGCTCTATTCCATGCTATCTGTATGAAATCGTCTTAACAAATGTGTGTGATGGTTTTTAGGTTGTTGTATTCTTTAAGTAATAAGACAGGAGTTCAAATAAGAAAATGGAAAACCAGTAGAGGCAAGAAAGAGTAAACTAGAATTTCAAGTCTTTTGGTAGCCCAAATTTTGATAGTGTCCTGTTTTTCAGTTGAAGCAACAAGAATGATATTTTTCCCTTTAGTATATATTATTTTCTTAATATTTCTTAAAAGCAGCATGTGCTGTTATTCTATTCCTCATTTAGATGTATCTGCGAATTAATAACTTCAGAAATTTATATAGCATTGGATATCCCAGAAACTTGAAGGTTTCTCATCTTCCCTAGGCAGTAACATTGTTGTTATTAACTGATGTTAAACTTTCACACGTTAAGATGTTTTTTAATCTTCCTGTAACACATTACTTGCCCTCTGTTTATCATCTACATAAGGAAGTACAAACATTTTGTGTTTTGTTTTATGGACACAGTCACTGCCTGTTTGAGTTTCTGCTCAAAATTTGGAAATCAAGGGGAGGGAAATGATGCTTCCCTTAAACTTCCTGCAGTCTCTTATGTGAAGATTTTCAGCTTTTTTTGTCCTCTCTGATCTATCTGCTCTCAATGTCTAGAACACCACTTTGATTTATAAATGGCTTTTCAATCCTTAGTCTGTTTTCAAATTTCTCTAAAAAATTATCTGTCTAGTTTAAATGTGTTTAATTGTTTAGTTTGTGTTCTGCTGTTTTGTAATTATTTCTATAGTTTCTGTAATTTAGCTCTATAAGGCATGTAGTTTGTATTGTATGACATGATTTCAGTTTAGTAATCTACTGAAAACCTTTAGCCTGTTGGCAGCTTCAGAGATTTATTTAATTAGTGATTTGTTTCTGCTTTCATGAGCTGAAAAACACGGAATCACAAAATGGCTGGGGGTTGGAAGGGACCTCAGAGGGTACCTAGTCCCTACTAAAGCAGGTTCAACTAGGGCATGTTGCACAGGGTTGTGTTCAGGTGGATTTTTAATATCTCCAGAGAAGGAGACTCCAGAACCTCTCTGGGCAGCCTGTTCCAGTGCTCAGTCACCCTCAAAGTAAAGTAGCTTTTCCTCATTTTCAAATGGAACCTCCTGTGTTTCAGTTTGTGCCCATTGCCCCTAAAATGTTCTAGGGAAGTGAAGCCCCTGAAATACAGCCAGGTGTAGAATTAGAGGGCTCCAGGTTGAAGTGATGCCAGCATCTCTGACCATCAAGGTAGAACCAAAACTTTGCCAAATAGGAGTCAGCTTGTAATCATGGCTTTCATCATGTTCAGTTATTATTACCCTCCTATGGTTCTGCAGACTTAAAATGAAATAGCTGTGTTGTGAGCATAAGGGCTTGCCTGGATTTTTTTTTTTTAGTGGATTGGGTTCACATTCGGATATTATCTGAAGTGCAAACTTTTAATGTTTTCTCTCCTTTATTGTCATTATCAAACTCCCTGGATACTCTTGCAAACAGCACACAGAGTATTCTTTCCTGTCAAATACTTTTCATTTGAATGACAGGGATAGAGCATGTGGAGTGACCATCTATTTTTCATACCTGACATTTTGAATCAAAAGAGCTGTGTTAGTTAATCTGTTCTTTAGATGGAGCTGGTATTTGTGGAAATTCACCAGAGAATTAGTGAGGCATTCAAGAATCAGACTTATCCTTAATGATGACAAGTAGACAGTAGGTGATGAGAACAGGCATGGTGGCAATTTACACTGATTTCCATCTGAGAACAATAATACTAAAAAGCAAACAAACAAACAAAACAAACAAAAAAACCCCCCCTCCTTCTTAAGCATTTACTTGAAAATGTTAATTTGAACACACACAATCTGAGGTAATTGGATGTATTCTGAAATGCAGATATACTTGACGTTATCTTCATATACAGTGGATTTGGGTGAGCAATCCAGCCCCTGCATTATGCTATGAATTCATTTTATTTTAGTTTGCAACAGCGTTATTGAATAATCCCAGCACAAACCCAAACTTTTTTTGCAGAGAGGCTTCCACTCTGAAAGAAAATGCAAAATGGGATACAGCAAGGATCATTGTTTTCACTTTGTAATTGATAAATTGAGACACAAACAGATAAAATGATTTGTCAAAAAAAGCCTATGGCAGACCTGGCCAAGGCTTCTTACACTGCCTTTAACCATCCCATCTTCCAGTGCTTTCAAAGGCTAGAGTTTATAAGATGTGCTTGCTTTTTCCACAAGTTTGGAAATGAGAAGAGGGCAGGGTACTGACAGAAACTGTGTTTAATAAATACAACAACAAATGCAACTTCTTGAGAGGATGTTATATCAAAAAAATAGTTCTTCATTGAATAGATTTTCATGGTGGCAATATGAACCAAATGGCACATTTTCTGTTAAGTTCAGTTCTTTAGAAGACAATAATATAGTAAATACAGGCTGAAGCTCCCAGATGTCATCATGTTCTCTTTGACGTGTTTATGAGAGTTGTTCCATCTAAAAACAAAAAATCTTAAAACAGTTATTAAAATATTCTGGCCTATTAAGAGTATGAGTCGCCTAATTTTTAAAGCTATCCTGGAGATAGTTCATATGTTAGGAGTATGGAGGTCTATTAAAAAAGAATCTAATAGCTGTTTTGCTGTGTACTGTAGATAGTGCTAGTTCTCAGAAATGTGAAAGTAATTCTACTGCATCAGAAAATAAATCTTATAGCACAATAACTATTGCAAGCAACTACAGTTTGATTTACTTTCATCCCCTCATGTATCATATAACACTTCTCTGTTAAAATACATGCTTACTGAATTTTCTGAAGGTATGACTCTTAATGCTTAGCAAGCAATACTATGGCTTGGTATCTCAGGGTCCTCTTGAGTATCCTAAACAGTCCATCTACAGATAATTTAAAATTCTTGATTTTTTTTCCAAAACTTGTTGGTTTTGTAAATTTTTTTCACATTTGCTTTGAAAGAAATTAGAATGAAGTAATTGTGCTCTATAAACCTTTGTAACATGTGCCAAAGAATTCTTAGTGATAAGATTGAAGTAAAATCAAGCATCATGATTTAAAGAATCTCTGAGATTTCAACAGCTTGAATCAGATCCTCCAGTGCCGTATAATCTCTTTGCCCTCCAAGGAAATCTGAACTGGTGTAACACTCCAGCCCCGGAGCTGCGGGCTCATGGGCTCTGCTAAGAGTTTTTCTTTAGTATTTATACATATAGGGTTCTTTAATACCTTAAGAAAACATTGAGAGAATAAGCCATGGACTTGTTCCTAAGGAATCTCTTTATTAATTAGGGGAAAAAATAACGGAATTTGGCAAAGGTTCAAAAAGGTCACTACACAAGCTAGACAAAATGTTCCACCACAATACCAACTCAGCACATATTAATCAACAACACCCAAGGCAATATCCAGTCAATTCACCACACTTAAGTCAAATCCAATCCTTCCAACTCCAAGCCACCCAAAGCATCAAGAAAGGAGTAAAGAATAAGAAGCAGAGGGAGCAAGAAGAAAGAGAAGAAAGAGAGAGAGACAGCTACCCCGAGACTTTGTGGCAGACCAGCTCTCACACATCCAGGTGGCAGGGCCATGACATGTGGCACCCCGAAATATCTGGTTTTATCTGCTCTGGTCTCTACAGCCAACCCCCCCAGGAGGGGCCTCTGACCCCTGGCCACTCTGGGGTCCCAGGCCAGGGTGAGGGGCAGTGTTCCCACTGTCCCTGCCAATCCCAGCCTGGGTCAGGGGCTCCAAGAGCTGGGGGGTGTTATCGTTTTCTCAGGCTGTTTGTGACTGGCAGCTGCTTCGAGGCTTCCCTGTATGGGCTTCAAGGGCTGCCATGAGGGATATGATGCCACTCCACCTGTGTGAGGTTTGACCCATCCCTTCTCCCTTCACACACACACACACACCCCCCCACACACACACCCCCCCACAAGGTGGTTCAGACCAGTGATCACTGACCTGGTGTCCAACAACTGGCTGTCCCAAGATGACCATATTGAGAAGAAACTTTTCACTTCCTTCTGACACAGGGACTTTATGTTATTTTTACAGTTTAATAAAAACAATGTGGCATTTCTTGAAATTGAGGAACAGTATATTGGGGAAGTTTCATCTTTTAATATCCAGAGATGATCTATCTGACAGAAATACCTTTACCAATTTTTTTTTTTTTTTTTCAGTTATCCAAACAGGGGTCATGAATGCTGCTATTCTGAGAATACTGCTTTGTCCAGCTTCAGTACATCTTTGCATTTGAAAAAAAAAAAAGCCACTTAATTTTCTAGAGTGCACTTTTTTAAATTATGGGAGTTATCAATTGTTATTGAAAATTTGATTTTCCAACCTATTTTGTACTATGCTTTTGAAAAGCACTTCATGTCACCATGGGAATATAATTGAGCTGACCTGAGAAAAAAGGGCAGAAGTGCTGTTTTAAATAAAGTATTCCTGAAAATATAGCTACATCTCTCATACAGCAATGATTTTTTCCCCCTCCTCTTTTTTGAACAGCATGGATCATTTGTCCCAGGAGACAAGCTATTCTCTTACAGAGATTCAATATTTTCTGTTTGTGCTGTTCTTTTTTTCCATGCCATAAATGTATATTCCAACGAAATAAAGACAAGTTGATTTCCTGCATGTTGCTATGAGATTGTCTTCAGTCTGGTTCTATGAGGAGTGTTTTGATATCTTTGGAACATTTAACAAAAGTGAAAGTGTTGTGGACAATTAAACCAGTTTGCTCACTAGATTGATGTGCTCGGTTCATTCCTGCTGAAGAGAGATAAACATTTACTTGGAATGTACATTAAAATTAAACTCTTGAGGTTCAGATTCTCTCTCAATGCAGTGTTAAAAATTCCACAGATACTGTTAATATGAATACTTAAAATATTAAGGTTTTTTTTTTGAAAAATCATATTGTTTATTGTGAAAGCACAGTATATTGATTATTTATCTTTTAGAGTTATCAAAAACATTTATCATCCTAATACTTATACAGATAAAACCTGCTAAAAATTGATGGTTTTTCGTGAGCAGCTCAGCGATTTGCACTGTGGTAAGTTTCTGTGCTGAACTGCTTTAGTGAGAGATCTGTCAGCTTTTCCATTATCACCTCCTTTTTTTTTGGAGAGGATCCTAATTCATTCATTTCAGTTCCCATCAGGATAAAATTTGGCTTATAGTACATATTATTGGTAGATTTTAATTTGTTTGCGTTTGGAAATGCAAAATATGTCATTTTCTCACAACTCTGTTTTCTAATCTGCTACCTCTACAGCCAAAGAATTTGTTAGACTGAATTCTGGAAAATAAAATATTCAGGGCTAGACTGTTCCTTTCAGCACAGCCTTGATCCATGAATGATGTGCAATCTGTGCAGCTTGAAGTCGGTGTGCCTTTGAGACGCTCCTCACTGGTGTAGTATGGTCTTGCTTCCCTCTGGTGTGCACCAGCTTATTTTAGCTTCCCTTATAAAAGATGGCTCCTGGGCAGTGTAAAGAAGAGAACTTGATCTATTCTCGTTCCCAACGAGTCTGAGCAGTGAAAAGGGTGGTATTTACTGCTTCTGCATACTAGAATACAAGATCTAAGTAACGTAACTTCCTTTTTGGTACAAAGACAAACCTTTTACACACCTAGCTGCACTGATAGAGACACATATTGTTATTGTCCCTTTTAGAAAATGCAATTAACAATTTTTCAGCTTGCTTTATATCTTTCTGTGTTTGATGGTATGTGTTATAGGGATGAGCAAGTAATGACAGTGCAAAATTTCACTGAGTATATTCATTGTGGCTAAGCAAAAAAATTGCATTTGAGTCCCTTAAACTACAAGTTCAATCTAAAGTCTCAATAACTTCAATGACTACTGATCAAGTTCCCCTACTCCTTCTGTTTATGTAATTTTAGAATTTCAGGCCCAGTGAGTTCAGTTCAGTCCGTTAGATGTTTTTTTTCATGAGTTCCTTAAAACTGAATAAAATGCAATGTACACAGTCTAAATCAAACACTCTAAGATACATTTATGATGTCCATAATGCCATCTCCCAGGTTTTCATGTCTCTTTTGAACCAAGAAAAGCAATGCAAAATATTTAAATTGAGTAATGCCGAACACATTGAGCTATTTAGCTATGCCAAACATGCACTACAAAATATGGCCAATTGAAATGAAAAAAGAACCCAAACAAACAATTAAACCCCTTCTTTCCTATTGGTTTTATCTCTCCCTTTATAAAGCTTTTCTTGTGAGCTACAGAAGAATGTGTACAATCATAAGTATTTTTATTGGTATTTGTTGCAAGATCTGTTTGCAGGCTTCCCAAGTACCTGTGCTTTGTGGCAGAATCACAGGGAAGGAAGTACTACCTATGGCAGAGAAAGGCTGGGCTAAGCACCATTTAGACATGCTGAACATACACTCGGTCATTGGACAGGATGGCATTTGGGCTGGTGTGATTGAGGGGGCTCTATCTGTCATCCTGGAGATGCTGTGATGACTAGAGAATATTTCTGATGGCTGGAAAAAGGCAAACATTACACCTCTGTTTAAGAAGGGCTATAAATCTGACCAGGGACATGCAGCCTGCTCTGTCTGGCCTTAGTCTTTAGGATGATTGTGCAGCAAATTCTTCTGGAGGCCATTTCCAGGCACTTAAAGGCAAGTAATGTAATTAGGAACAACCACCATGGATTTGCCAGGGATAAATCATCCCTGAGCAAATCGATAGTTTTCTGTGATGAAGTAGCTGGCCCTGTTAGTGAGATAGAACAATGAGTGTTGTATGACTTTACTTTAGTAAGCTTATGTCAAAATCTGGCAGAGCTTCCTTCTAAACTAAATTGGATATGGATGGATTACAATGTGACTGGAAAACTGGCTTAATCACTAGGCTCAAAGAATCAGTGGTATAAAGTTTACATAGCCACCAGTATAGCTCTTCTGTGGCTGATCCTAGGCTAATGTTGTTTAATATCTTCTTTAATAATCTGGGTCTTGGAGTGGAACACCCTCAGCAATTTCATGGCTGCCACCATTTTGGAGAAAACAGCTGATACACTTGAGGGTGAAGCTGCTGTATAGGGGCATCTTAAAAGACTGAAGAAAGGGATTGATGTGCTGCATAACATGTGTGCTTCTTAACATGTAGATGTATATAACTAGACTTACTTCAGGACAGATATTATGCAGTAAATGTCTTTTATCTATTTTGCAGTACGACTTAATTATGATGAAGCGCTTTAAGTGTAGGAACATTATTCCTGTTTAGTAGAACTATTAATCAGTGACATGGTTCAAATCTCTGAACAATGGTATGCCCTGTCTGGCAGTCAGGACATGAAGCAGAACACCTACTGCATAATGTTTCTTAAAATGACTGTGCTGCACCCAGTGTAGTCAGACTTGATAGGCAAGTTTCCAAAGAGCAGTATTGCAGCTGTCTTTCTGCCAACTTCAGTAATGCCAAGATTTGATTTCTAATGGTACTATCATGTCAACTTGGTACAACCTTCGGAGAAAATACCATTACTTAATGTCATATTGCTGAAAAGCACAGAACAAACTTTAGCATAAAAATCCATATATTTCAGTATTGTACAAATGAGGAAACACTACTACTTGCTCTCTATTTTATCACATCAATGCCAAATTCTTCTATTACATTGCTATAAATGTGAAATTAATGGACTTAGTTGTTTCAGGTATATGTTTCTGACTGAAGCCATAATTTGACCCATGAAGCTAGAATAATCAAACACCAAAACAGCCTAAAAACATTCAGTGATCTTTAATCTGTCAAGCGAGAATGACTGTTTTGTGGAAAATCACAGAGAGACCAGTAGGCCCTTTCTATTTTAGCATAAAAGTATGTGCTTATTATTCTGGGCATGTTTAACTTATTATCTTGTATACTTTTCCATGAAGATATTCTCTAACCCTATCTCTAGAGAGCAATAGTGTATCAATGTGAAAGAACTACTAAATTTTCTACATATTAACTCTTTGAACAAAAGTAGGCTATGAGTATTTTGCATTAACATAGATTTATATTGTAGGAAAACTTTATAATGACAAACGTTTCATCTTAGGTGTGTTCAACTAAGATTTAATCAATTAGAGCCATTTTCTCCCCTGTGGTTGGTACTCATTAGTGGAGCTCATACTTTCCAAACTCCAGTCACTGAAAATAATGAAATTAGATCAATAGAGTTGTGTTTAATGGCTTGTGTTATACAGCTCATCTGCAAGGGCTCTAAACGTACATTTTCATAAGGTCTGCATTACTCAACTCATTGACCAGCATGTGGTGATGAGCTAATGCTGTTATTTTTAGCTCCTGCAGGTTTTATCCAAAGCATTTTGGAGATAAAGAGCTGGAAGGAAGACTGCATTGAACAGGGAAGCAGGATGCATTGTGAATGATTTTTAAGTTCAGTTTTCCAGAAATGAAAGTTAGTCAGGCTTGAGTAGTGTTGTAACTGCAATTTCGTCATTTTAACGACTACGGTTTATAGCCTTGCGAATATTCCCATTTTCACATTTTCATAGACTCTGTCCATTGGCTAAAGAAGCAAAGAAATTGCACCACTAGCTGAGACCTGTGTGCTACTCTGTGTCTAGCCATAGCCAGCACTAGGGGAAAATGCAAAAGCTGTACAGGAGCTAGTTGCAGGTCACTTATAGATCTCAACCTAATCCCTAATCCATCAGTTTAAGACTATATCTGTGAAGTTTTCTTATTTCTACCTTTTTGTTACCCATATTGACCATTATAACCCTGATATCACTGGTATGTAGACACAGTGAAGACTAAGAGGTAGAACTAAAATGCCTTTGCTGTATCTCATTTCTAAGAAAAGCAATATCAATATTTTAAGCCTCCCTTTGTCTATTTTATTTCTTTCATTGTTCTCTGAATCCCCTGTAACTCAGCAGCGGATTTCCTGAGTTGCAGTGTGTGATCAGTTGCACACCCAGTGCAGAGGGAGGGCTATTTCTGTGGCTTGTATAACAGCCTTCTGATGTTTGTGATTTTCTTTAGCCCTTTTTCTCATTTCCAAAATGTAAATGTAATTTCTAGATTGATTGTGGAGTCATAGAGGAATAACAAGTTTTACTATGGTGCTTTGGATTCTCATATGCAATGTACCAAAAAGAGAAAATAAAAAATTATAAGGTTATAAAAAGAATTATCTGTGTTCCATTTCTGGTTGGAACTTTTTAATTCAGGGGAGATTGTGACTGGTCCCAAAGAAACCTGGTTTCTTAATATTGTCTTTGTTGTTCTATGTTTTTATAAAGATGTTAGAAATTTACATGAAAAACCAGGTTGAGTGCCTCTTAATGAACCTTATTGGCTCAGATCCAAACTGTTTTAAATAATTAGAAAAGTAAATATGGGGCCGCACAGGATATTTTCAAAGGCACAAAAACCAGTTGGGTAACCAGCTCACAGGACAGATATAAGGCTTTCTGCAGTTGAGCCATTAAAAAAGAGCCCCAAACCTATGTAATTTTACACAAGCTGAAAATATGGTCCATAGATACTGGCATATTCTGCAAACTAAATCTTGAAAAAGTTCTAATTAAAAAAAAAAGTGTCAGGAGATCTGGAGCAGTAGACTGTGTTGAGATGTAAGATTGATAATTACAGACAGGAAATGGCAGCAGATTATGAAAGATCTTTGGCACAAAATGAGGTAGCAGAAATCTGTAAGGAGCTGGTTAAAGAGGTCTATTGACAAGTGCCTGAATTTCACCAAATCTTCTGTGTTTACTTACGTGAAACCTTTTCAGCTGATGAGGACAAACAAGTACAAGATGGTGATTTTTCTTTTGATAAACAGTAGAAAGTGCTAGTAATTATAAATTTTTTTGGGGTAAGCTGGTACTCCATAACACCTGCTCAGGAAAACAAGTTTCTTTGGATATATTTAGAAAGTAAAGTGGAACTTACTAGAAATGTCCAGTCTCGTGCTGGCATGTGCTTCTGTGCAATCTTTGTATAATGCACCAAGCTGAGAGATATTTGGTGATGTCTGACTGTGCTGTCATGCTATAGATGTGGCCTTGCTTCCAAGCTAATAAAAGAAGACAGGGGCAGCATTCTGATAGCATCTTGATATTGCTCTGATTCTCTTGTACTTAGCTACTGCCTCTGTGTTCAGTCTTCAGACTGCATGGTATAAATATGCCCAAGGAGCAGTTAGAATTTATACATTTATCCTCTAATTCATTAGTATGGATTCCAACATGACAGAAAAATACTTTATCTTCACTAGAATTACCTATTTGATTTGATTCAATTTTCTTTTATTCTGGTCTTATGTACAAATTCAAATTAGGTTACATGTGTTTGTAATAACTTGCATAATAAAAAACCCATGTATGCTTTAGTGTCATTGAAATCAACATCTTTCCCTTCTAAAGTCCATAAATATAGATGTGGTAAAAATGTGCTGATGTTAAAATATGACAATTAAATAACTCCTTTATTACATTCTAATGTACAAACAGCAATTACCTGCATGAAATCCCAATGCAATCTAATCTATGATTAGATTTCAAAATTATTTCTTTACAAATTAAACATATTTTCTACCTGATTCTTTCAGTGCATAAATGTAACTGAAAAGGAAACTTGGACAAAAATTTTCTCTTTTCAAGAAATGTTTAATGTAACTGTAGAAAAACCCAGCCACACTAAAATATGAAAAAAAGCATGGATGGCTTTGCTTATGTGACCAGAATTGTAAAGTTACTTTCAATGAGTTGTCATTTGCCATATCTATGATTTATTAATAACGTTGTTAGCAGGATAACTGCATTGCTTGAGTACTCAGGCATTCTGATGATATAGGGTCTCTATTGTGGTGTAAATAAAATGTAAGGCAATCTCTGACTCTAAATGATCTTAACAGGGAGTGCAGAAAAAGATAGCAGAAAATAAACTGTTACAGTAACAGCAAGTGGTGTATCTGTGGTCCCATCACAAAGACTGAAAACAGAAGACAAGTCTCCTGAGTTACAACCAGTGGAGTCATTGTCCTGTGGCTTGTTAGTCTAATCTGTCTCTCAGATACCTTTTGATCCCAACTAACTGCAATAGCCACTGATCAAAATTTAACAGGTCAGTTTTAAAGGCTATTTTTAATACTTGTGATTGCATAGAAAAGTTTCCAAATTCACAGAACTAGAGTAATAAGGAGGCAGTAATTCACAGCCTCAAAGAAAAACCTGTTTTTCAGAGGTTATATGCTAACATTGTTCTACTCATGACAGTATCAAACTTCATGTCGAGTATATGCTTACTGTGAACTTCCACTTAAACCATATCCTGTGTGACACAGAGGTTTGCTCCGTTTGATGGTGGTGCTTGTTGGCTGACCTCAAAAGTATCGTTGGGTGTGTATTGCTACATTACCTCTGCTTTATTCTAAATGAGGAAGCCACTGAATCTCCCTTTCTAATGATAAACAAAGCAGTAGAAACTAGTGTTAGGCTGGACAAGGCCCAAGTAAATTTTTAGCCAGGCAGCCAAAGGGATTTGCCTCAAAATTAACCACAAATTCAGGGACTGATGTGTCAGTTTGGTGAAATTGTCTGCCTAAAGAAAAATAGGAATAAGAAAAAATAACTAGAGAACAAGAGAAACTATGAATGTAGTCCTAGGTGGAAGTCCTTTGAGAGAGAGGAAAGCTTATTTTGAGCATATGGTCAGGTGGAAATCCAGAACTGAAATTTATGAGTGGGAAATCCTCCTGTTGGCTTCTGAGAAATTTGTGTGTGTTCTTTGTATACACTTGTTATAAAAAAGCATGAGATTTTGGAAATATTATGAGTAATGAGTTACGTTTCTTTTTCAAATAGAAACAAGATGGTGTGAGTATTGACCAACATTTGAAGATTTTTGTGATTGAAGCAGATTAAAGTGTTTTAAAATATTGGACCCAAAGGGCAGTTTCACATGAGTGCACACCAAAAATTATTTGGGTATCTCAGAAGAAATGACTACAAGTCCCTACATCAAATTATGGCATGACTTAAAGCAGATATGAAAATGAAAAGTCAGGAGTCTTCTACATACACATTTTTGCACAGTTTCTCAGAGGTGCTTCCTGCAGGTTAATGTACTGTGGAGGTGGGGACTGGGTTTAAAAGATCATCAGAAATGAACAAGGTTGGGTGCTGCACCTGTCAGAGTGACTGACAGTATCCTGGGGAATTCAGAGTGCTGTGGAAATGGCAGTGTAGCAGGAGATAAGGAGCCTTTCAAAAACTAAATTGCACAAGGACTGGGCCTTTTTCCCCTTAGCATACAGAGTGTGTTACAACACTTTATCTTTATAGAGCTGTAGGTTAAAAGTGAAATTATATGCGTTTTTCATAAAGGAAATGCTATTTTGTTTGCATGTTGTTACACAGCAGAATGATCACTGGCATTACAAAACACTGCCTGTGTGATGTGGATAAACTGAATGAAAGCCTACACATAATTTCAGCAGTTAGAATTTGGTATAAAGGAAATAAATGTGTTTCTCAAGTGAATGTCTTGAAAACAGACATACATGTAAATGTGAAGGAACATAAAGGTATTATGATCATCATTTTCCTCTTGGAGAAAAGCATCACATGTAAAATGTGACTGCCAACTCAGATGAATTGCTGTTTAGCTTCTGCCTACAAACATTGACATATTAATTGAGTTTCACATCAGGAAGTTGTTCCAGTGTCCTCATTCACCTAGTTACAATCCATCTGATGCAGCAGTTGCTATGGTAACAGCTGTTTCAATATTTTAACCTATGTAAATATTTCTGGATATAGACTTCTTTGATAACAGAGTTAACTTGTGTAACTGTTACTCCTCAGAAGAAAATTACTGTGAATAATCAGAGCAAACCAATTTGCAAGAATTCATCAGTGAGCCAGGGAGAGGCTGGATGGATAAAGCAAGGCTGACATCTGCCGGCTCTTTCTCTCAGACACAAATGGATTTTCTGCATTCAAGATACATTCAGCTTTATTTAAAATAGTCTTTTTAATTCCTTCTACATCAGGAGAGTTTTGGTTTTCAAGCATCACCCCCTATTTCTAATTTTATCCTTTTCTATCTGAAAGTTGTGTACATTTTTATGTAGAGCTTATAGCTCATATTACAAACTGTATACATATCCTTAGTAAAAACAAGCTTCCAATTCTTACTACTTAGATTGCTTATTCATAAAGTTTGACATTTAGGACAAATTCAGTAGTGCAAATTGGCTAGTTAGGCATGATGACGGACTCTGTGATTTGAGGGTGAATAAGACTTTTTATATTCCTTTTAAAATACTCTTTGTGATGTTTTGAGGCAGAGAATGAAGGAATATGTAACATAATCTCTTTCAGGCAGAGCTAATGTCATGTCGAGCATTATGCATATGGCCAGTGCTTAAAAAATCCATAAATAAATCCAGCAATACGACATACATAAATCCTGTATGATGCCTATTCTCCCAACACTAGCAAAGGCACAGCAAAATCATGGGGGAATTGCAGGTGCACTTCAGTGCTGATAATTCCTGAAAGCATTGTGTCTATCAGCTCTCAAGGGCAGGCAGAAAGTCTCAGTGTCATGGAAAGGATTTCTCCAATGACAAGTAGTTTGTACGTCTCCTTTGTGGGGATATAGCATAAACTCCCTCTGTTTAGTTTGGTAGCTAATGTGAGCGAAAGAGAGCAGAGCTTTAACTGCCCTCCCTTCTGCTCCACTTTCCTTTGAAAAGTGTTCTGCTGCTGGTATTATTAACTCTGAAACTCCCTATACAGCTGTGGACTGTAAGGACTGGCTCTCCTATGCAACTGTGGAAGAGGCACAAAGGTTTCCTTGTGACCACTCGTTCTTTTTGTGCCCCCACAAAAGGCCAGTCACAATGTAGTATGCTGTTAATAGCTGAAGCACAAGATGTGGTAATGTAAATGAAGCCTGAGCAGCTGAAGCTAAGGTTTGGGGGAAACTGGGGACTAAAAGACTGTGCTTTATCTTTCTTATTGAGTCACTGCCACATGACTCTTTTGGCTTAATCCCTTCACAGCATTTTATGCAGAGGCACTCCATTCAGATGTTTAAACACAAATTCATTATACACCATGTATGCTCAGATGTCCTTGCATGTGACTATGACTTTGTTATTACTCTGTCCTCAAGTATATTTTTCACCTGCCAATGTGAATACTGAGGTATTTTGGCAAAGTGCTTCATTGTGGATCTGTACTTCCCACTCCTTGAGATAACATTATGCTCTTCTCATTAGCATGTATGAAACTGCACTTTTTGGTTTAATAAGGGGTCATTAAGAATCTGTGAAATATCGATGTGGAAGCAAAGAAACTGAGCATCATTGAAGCTAGAGATGCAGTAGAGCTTTTCAAAGAGAAAAGGAGGGGAGAAGGGAGGCTAAATGAGTGCATGCTGTGAATGTCCCTTCTGTTAGCTCTGCAGCACAGTCAAAGAAGCTCCTATCTGTGACAGGCAGACCTGACAGACATTGTTTTTGTTGGTTTTATTCCTGCCTCATCTTCCATTTGAGGTTCATAGATCCCAGTGTCAGGATAGGGTGGTACTAAATAAAGTGGTCTCACATGCCCTGCTCTTCTGGGGCTCAGAAGTCCATGATGCGAGTACTACATGTAATTCATATTTTTTGGCAGGGACTCTCAGGTGAAAGGGAAAGGTGACTTTTTTTTTTTTTTTTAGGATAGAAGAAGGCCACTGTGAACATTTAAATATATTTCTAGATACAAAATATGTGGCCCTTCCTAGAGTTCCTAATTTGTGTACTTTTCTGTGACAGCTTGCCAAAGCGAGGGAATGGTAAGTGTACAGACTGATACTATCAATACTTTGAAGAAATGTGAGGAGAAAGCCCTGTGGATTCTGTGCAAAAATCCCAATAGGTTTATCATCTTCTGTTGCAGAACTGTATCATTTTATGACTACCTGGCCTTGTTGGTTGTTATTTTCTGGAAAAAAAATTTCTGTTTTTTATCTGATACATGCTGCAAACCTGGATGTCTGTGACTCCTAAAGTGGAGAGCTACTTGACAAAAGAATCTAGAGTGACATGAACCACCACAGGTTATTGTTGTAACAGGAGCGTAAGTATGTGAGACTAACGTGGTGTCACATCACTGAAGTTGTAGTTCTCATTGCAAGGAATCATACACATCAAGGAATAAATACAGTGGGAAGGATTTTCACCACAGGCCAGAGAAAAGGATGTCCCATCTCTCAATTTCAAGTGTAAATTGGTTTTGTAAACCCTCAGACGTCCATGAAAACCTCACCCCACAGGTCATCCCCACCCACACCCCAGACAAGAGCGTCTCTTAAGAGCAATTTCCTGACAAAGCCTGTATATAATTAAGCAGGAAGCTGGAGGATCACTGAAAGCACAGGAGCATATGGAATTTCTTTAGTTCCAGGTTTTTGCAGCCTTTCTTCCACTGGGGGCCCTTGAGAATCATGCTAGAGCAGTCAGAAATACTAACTTGGAGGAAATTTATCCAGCACTGTGTTCCGCGTTTGCACATCCATGTCAGTACATCCTGTCTTCCTTCAGAGAAGAAAATGTTTTGAAGCAAGCGTTGCAGATACTGATTGATAACTTTCAGTTACTCACAATGAAGTAGCCATCAAGTCATTGTCTAGAAGAGTTCCAGAACTTACAACATAACAGAGTAGCTGAGGTAAAAAAAGTTTTGTGTTAAATTTCTTGTATTTCAGTTTGTGCCTCATTTCCTTTTATCCTGTCACTGGGTACTAGAGAGAGGAGTCTTCCTTATTCATCCTTGTCAGGTATTTATGCAAAGTGATAAGATCCCAGTGAGCCCTCTCTTCTCTAGGCTGAGCAGTCCCCGTTCTTGCAGTGTAAAGCAGGCAGACTGGGAGCTCAGGACATCTGAAATCAGCTCTGAAACTGAAAACTTTGAGCAAATCAGAGTGAAATTCAGTGTCCTTCAGTCTCTAGAGTAGAATCACAGAAATCACGGCCCAGAGGGAAGAGATGCAAAAGTGGCTTCAAGATTCTTCTGAACTCCTTTAACCTTGAATTGCCCTGGGGTCCAATGAAAGCTCTCATGTGATCTGTTCAGCTCAAACTGTGATGCCTCTTCAGTGTCCTATGGGAATGTGAAATAAGATTGCATGAAATAGAAATGTCATGGCTGAAATAGCCATATTGCAGTTTCTTTTGTCCCCACTCCAAAACTGTAGCATGCTCCTTACACAAGACCTTGAGAAAGGATGTTAGGAACAAGGCTTATTGAGTATTTTCATACCGGCTCTCCTAAACAAACTTTATTTGGTGTGAAGATTTTTTGGGGCCCCTTTAGGCATCCACATTGCTTTTGCATGGATAAGAGTGATGGATGTAGTTTTTCTGTTCAGTCTCTCTAGGTTTTAGGTACGAGATGCCTGAGACTTGTTGCTAAATTGTAAGCCCCTTGGGTCAGGTTTGGATTTGGAGCTGGATTTAGATTTCATTCCATGCTTTGGGCTTAGCAGAGAAGGGGCCATTTTTTTTTTTTAAAATTTATTTATTTTTTTTTTAAATCGGGATTTCTACAGTGCTGGAGAGTAAATGATTAGGACAAATTATTCTAAACCACAATATATGACTGTATTAGGTCATTTTACTTTTTAGGAGAAGAAATGGCAGGTAGCAACTGATAACTCATTTTTTTTGCTATTGTGACTTCTAGTTGTGAGAACAGCTTCCAG
This sequence comes from Xenops minutus, assembly GCA_035221455.1. NCBI lineage: Eukaryota > Metazoa > Chordata > Aves > Passeriformes > Furnariidae > Xenops > Xenops minutus. The sequence goes on from JAWWEE010000074.1 coordinate 25,092,527, forward strand.
AAATGTCACTGCAATGACAGTATAAGTCCAGACTTCTGGAAAATTCCCCTTAGGAACTCTCTGCTCTTGAGAGGTTGGAAATGCTTGCCTCCCCACTCTCCTCATACCGTGCTGGAGTTGCATCTCATTGTCCTGGTAATTTTGTTGTAGGTCATCTTGGCAGCTGCTGAGTTAAAGGAATGGTAAGACAGTTACTTAGTCTTTTACCTTCTTCATGTTGGAATACTTTTCGATCTTTTTAATCAAAACTTGAATTTGGTTGACTTTAAACAGGACAGCACAATATTGAAGGACTTTAAAATTTTTGTACAGTGATACACTTTAGCACCTGGAGTTTGCTTGTATGAGAATTAGCTAAAGATCAGTACACAAGCAGTGACAAAATCAAGCTTTGTCCTCAACCTGGCAACTCACCTGTTCCCCTTCACTTTTTGACAAAAATACATCTACCATACTAAATGTTAAACTTTCAGAAAGTTACTCGATATTTGTTAATATTCCCATTATTATTCAAATCATATGTCCTACTCATGTATTCATGCAGCAGTTAAAATTGTGATTGCTGGATTATAGCAACTTTTAGCATCATAACTGAATTTTTTATCTTGATTTAATTCAAAGACTTTAATGCTCCATTAATGTACCGTACATTGGATATAAGACAGATGATGAGATTTGAATGAGCTCAAATCTCCTGATTTTTTCATCTCTCTGCATATGGTCTTGAGGCCAACAGAAGCTGGAAAAATAACAGAGAGTAAAAGAATATTTGAAAGTATTGTTTTGAATATTGGGGAAGGAAAATACAGGTAAAAATATTTCAGGTCTGCAAACCAGAAATGACAAGTACTGTCTCATTTCTCCATGATGATTATAAGGTACACTAAAAAATATCAAACTGTAATTATATTACGTGTCTGAAAAAATATCAAAATTATCATACAGGAAAATAAAATTATTTTGCATCTTTCCTTGTTAAAATCTTTCACTAGACCCTAATGATTCGGAAGGCCAGCTTTACTCATGTTATCTCTCCTTTATCAGGTTTCATGTTTTAGCTTTTGTACCTTAAACTTTTGGTATGAAATCAGGTGACCATCCTGCACTTTGACTAAGTTCTTGTCTCCACTGGACACTGACTAGCCAAAGTTTAGCGGCTAGATCATTTCTAATCCAAGGTAATACAGCAGTTAGAGAAAAATGTTTTAAAACAAGTCTCTTAGTCTCCCCAAAATAATGCTTCCTTTTCCTAAAAGCAGGCAGGCCTACCTTCTTCAACCCTATCAGCCAGTATCTGCTTAAACATGCCTACATATTTCTAGCTGCCTTTTTCTGTCCTTGCTTTATCTCCTGCGTGCAAGGAGGAAAATTTGTGGGCTCACTGGCAGGCTGAGACAGTCTGCCTAGGGCTAGAGAACCTCCTGTCACCCAAGTGTTTACAGAGGTGCCTTGCCTTCTCACTGACTGTCTGCCTTGCTTACTGTACAAACATTGTATTGTTTCAACACATTCCCCCCGCCCCCCAGTCACAGTGGAAGGGTGTTGTGTTTAATGCCCGTATTAAATGTGTATGAATCAGGGCAGTATTAGCAGTTCATTGCAGTGCATTATCAGTACAAGTCATTCAGATAAAACAGATTTTTCTAAAAGATCAGGCTTACCCACCTCTACAGTCTACTGATTTTTTTTTTTTTTTCAAGGCATACCCTAAGAGTCTTTTTTAAAATTCAAGGAATGAAGATGACTCTTCATTTAATTTGTCCTCTTCCAGTGAGCTGGTGTGTAGCAGACAGCTGGCAGACCTATAAGGAATTGCTTCACTGCTCTCGTTCTGATTTTTTTTAGGCTTTTCTCAGAGATATTAGGACAGTCTTATTTCCACTTTATTCTTTTGGGGTTTTTTATTGAGCTCATGACCAAAGCACCAGAGTGACAAGCGGGAGAGCATGGAGCAGCATGAAGAGCAGCTGCTGTATGTTTGTTCTTTCGCTCTCTCCTCGGGGGACAAGTGTGGCAAGCTGAATATTTGGAATTATTTTTAATACTGTGCTAATAAGAGAGAAATGATGGTACAGGCAATATGCTTGGTGTTAAGAGTATAAGCAGTGAGACTTGTTAGGTCCATATTTTCTTACTTATCCCAAGCATTGAAAAGCTTCCGGGACCTGTCTGCTTCACAGACAGGCTTTACTCTTTGTAGAGATTGTATTGTGGGTATTCTCTTTGTGATGCTTTAGGGAGAAAAAGCTGTTTTTTGTTTGGAGTATTTCAGTGAAGCCAATGACAATCAGGCTTATCTACAGTACAACTTCTGTGTCTGGAACAAGATGAAAATTTGACAGGTGACACAAGTGAGAATTATTCTTTTGGTAATGAATGTTGGAGCCATTATGTATTGTCTATGGCATCCTGTTTGCAGCAATAGAAATGAACAAGAATAGCATTACTTTCATTTTATTATCAAATGCTTCTTTTCTTTCTGTCAAAGGATGTTTTCTAAGCTAAACCTTGTCTTTAATCAGTCAAAATTGTAATCAATTTTCCTTATATTGTATTGCTATGGCAACGCAACATGAAATGGGATTCTTAGCTGGCTATCAACTGTTTCCCCTGTGATGTCTAGTGACCAGGCTCTGTTAAGGGCTCTGCACTCCCCTGAGTGCAAGGTCTGATGCTTCTGTTCCCACTAGCAATGCTAGCTTAGCTCTGTGAAGGAGTTCGTGATGAGTCAGAATAACGCCATGGACATTTTGACATGTTTATACTTCCACAAGCACTGGAGCACATCAAAGGACCTGTTAGTCTACAGTAGCAGCATGCAACACAGAGCAAATCATCTCCAGGAGCTGTGTCACTCCTCACACCATGAAGACTCCTGGCTCACAGGGGCCAGGGCATTACACTATCTAGCTCAAGTATGAGGAACAATCCCTCTGTGGCAGCTGAGGCTTCACAGCTCAGCACTTACCTACAGTTTTAGGCAAGACAGTGCAGTCTGAGAGATGATTTGCTGTTGCAGGCATGTTGTTGTCATCACCAGTGGTGGGTAGGTTATGCCTCCCTGAGCTGCAGTCATGCTCTCTGTTGACTTATCCCTCAAGACTACAGTTTTCCCAATGTCCCCTCTTTGCAGAGGAGGCCTATTGTGCGCTCAGTATACAGCTCTAAGGCAACACAGACTGGCCTAATTTTACTTACTTCTCAACAAATATGCTAGTAACCTGATGTCTCTATTCTAGAAAGGTAATATTAATTCTTTCTGGAGTGAAACTTTATCCATAGTAGAATAATTACAGTGAATTATCTGGAGATACCTTTCCAAGGCAGCAGTTCCCAGGCATTTGCTTTGAAGAATGTACCTCTGCAAATGTGAGAAGGATGATTTCTGACAATCTGCTATTGATTACAGAAAATTGTTGAGTTTTAGTTTCACCCTCAAACATTTGACTCTCTGCTGCCTTGTTTTGGAAGATGAAGCTTCACAGAAACTGAACAGTAGGTCTTATTGATATTGACTCTGTTTTACCTAACAGCTCATTTACCCCCTTCCTCTCTGTCTGCCTCCTTCCCTTTCCTTTCCTTGCTGCTGCTGGCAAGCTAATTAGGCTGCTCCCTCAAGAAAAATTCATCCAAGGCCATAATAGCCATATCAGATGGAATCTAGGATAAAACTCTCAACAGTATAGCTTTGTAAGTGCCTCTCAGCTTCTCATAATGTTTCCCTGCCTGTTTTCTTTTTATTCCTCACTTTGTAGGGAAAATTCTCTCATCATGTGTTCTATGGAAGTATTAAGTAAATTAATGAAAAGAAATTATGATGTGTGTTTCCTGAAATATCCTCTTTGATTTCCTTTTATCTCTCCTATTTATACGTTTCAGGTGCCAAATCTTAAGCTTTGTCAAAAAAGCCTACACTGTATATTTCTCTATCTTTCCTTTTGTAAATCTGTAACCTTCTGTTAGACTAATATATTAAAATTCTTCAGACATGGAGTAGCAATGTTCATAATCTCTAGTTCATTATCTTAATTAGATCTGTCTTATATTATCCTACAGTTTATTCTCATTACTTTAAAGGTGATCAGCCTTAGAAAGGAATGTGAGCAGAATTTAGTGAATTCTATTGTGGCAACATTTCTCTGATCTGGCTTTAGATCTTTCAGGTGTAATAATGATAATGCTGCTGGTGCCATTAATTAAAAATTGCATTTGAATAGTATGAATATTCATTTTGGGGAATGAACACAGGGGGGTAAAATGCCTGCAATGGCCCAAGGACGTGAAGTGAACCTGGATCCCCATTAAAACACAAATGAATCATTAATAGTGATGGAAATTCAAAATCCTCCCACCCTACAAACTATTAGTGAAGTATTGCCCGGGTCAAGCCTGTCTCCTAAGGTGGCAACAGACATGAATGTTCATCCTTCAATAACAAATTATATGACATATACTTGATGTACAGCTCTGCCCAGGAGCTAATACCCAGTGCTAAATCTTTATTAAATAATTATTAAGGGCTATTGCTTTTTTAAAATTCTCAGGTTAAAGTGCTGTATCTGTAAGGCCCAGGTTACTTTTAATACCTTTCTGTGGAAGATCAAAATTGCTTTCCCAGAAAGCAGTTGTAACATCCAAGATGCTGTTGGGGAAGATACAGACAAGAAGAACTGCTGAAACCTTTGATAATGAAGCTCTCTATACCCAAATCATCTCTCTTGCAAAATGCAGCACTTTAATATTCTGGGCAGGAATGCTAAAAATGTATCTTTTCTTCATCATGTGAATAACGCCACTGAAAATATGAAAGTGGTGTCTGTTTGTATTTTTTCCCCAAATTTATTTGTTGTATTTTTTTTTTTCTGAACAAAGGAAACATGAAATAATGAACACCTTTTTTAAAAGCTTATCTGGTACTGCAGGATGCCTAAAAAAACTGAGACTACAAACTAGAGATAAAGCCGCTTTGGTGTAGGAACGTTATGTGAAGTTTAATGGGCATTTGGCAGGGAATATTTTGCCGGCTGTTAGCTAGTTGCCAAGGGGATTCACAGGATGCATGTTCTAGAATAAAATGCTCTGTGAATAAACTGGGGTCAGTTAAGGTAATCTGCATGGTGCTTTTTACTGGAGTATGGGGGTCCAAGCTTACTGTGCAGTCAAAGATAAATGCACTGATGTGCGTCCTCTCCTTCCTTGTCCTGCATCTTATGTGAGAGTAAAAGACTCCTAAATTCAGGTCTGCACTAGATACCTGCTTAGGAAAGCCCAAATACACTCATCACTCATCCCATAGAACACAGAATTTGGCCTTACTTTGTACAAGATAGAAACAGGAATGTTGCGTCTTGGTGATCCAGGCTGTATCACTAAATAAGATAGGAGGTTTCACAGTGAGAACCCCTTCCTCCTATCCTTCTAAGTGAGGATAGATCAAAGTAGAAGGATTCTGCTGACTTCCACATTTTATTGCTTGTGCTGAAGAGATATGGTCAGCCTTTCTCTATGGAGTGAGGCATGGATAGTATGTGAGTCAGATTCTTTTTACACTGGGAATCTTCTCTTTGACCCGGTGGTCGGGGAAGGGAGGTCTGTCCTTGGCCATGCAATTGTTCGTGTTCAAGAGGGCATCTTTTTTTGCTAGTCCTATGAGGGTCCTTTGAAATTGAGCTATAATGTGCAAATAGTATAATAAGAGCAAATAAAGGAAATAATAAAAAATAACAAAAAGGTATTACCAATATTTAATCTGATTTTTATTAGCAGCATTATTATTGGTATATTAGGTTGAATAAATGTGACAAATAACTCAGGGTCATTGTGTCTGGATACAGCATACCTAAAATCCAAAAATGTCATACAGGGCACATTTAAAGTTCTTAATCATTGATGTCTAGTGTCACTGAAGATGCTGTAGGGTATGTGTGCTTGGTAGTTTGATATGGGGACCATAGTGGATCTAGTGCCTCTAGAGCAGCAACTAGTTTATTTACTCTGGACTGTCTTTGAAATCTTAGTCCTTATACAGAGAATCTCTCTGTGTGTCAGGACACTCAGCCTTTTCTGAAATCAGATTCCTCAATATCTAAATACTAGAAGAGAGTCACTTAAGAAAACCTCTAACATAGCCCTTTATTACAAATGTATGCCACATGCAAACTTCATTGATCAGCGTTACCTGAGAGTGTAATCTGGCCTGCTAATTAGACTATGGTGAGACAGCAGCTGTGGGAGGAAAGAATGAACAAATCTGGAGTTTTTGTTCATCTGGTCACGTTTTTAATCCTTGTTTAACTATCTGAGCATATTCTTGTGGTCTTTAAGATTTATCCTGCAAATGGACACACATAGAAAGGAGCTGCTGTTTCTTTCCTCCCCCATGGTTTCATGCCCTGTGAAGGCGAGGCTTAAGGTGATGGGGTACCTGGCCTTGCATTAGTGCCAGCTGTTTTCCTTGGTCTTTCTTTGGAAGAGTAATCTCATTAATTTATTCATGGAATGTTATTGTGCTCAGTTCTGAGGAGGAGTGTGTGCTTGCCTTTTGTACCCTGTTTCTGGTCTGTATATTTTTGTGGAGTTAGGGTTAGGGTTACTGCCTTATAGCTAATCCCACAGATAGAGTGATTTAATATGAGGAAAGAATGATATGACTGCATCCTGCCCATTATGCCCTTAGGAAGGAGATTTTTATTTGCTGTCAGATGTCACTGATGGAGCATTTGGCTTCCTTTCATCAAGTGACAATTGCAGTTTTAAGAGTACAGTACAGAGAGCCACTTTAAAACCAAGCGTCTCAATTCACAAGTGAGGAAAGGATAAAGTTGTGCAGCTGGAGGATGTTATTTCTTCTCGGCAGCTGTCATTGAAAAGGCATGTGAATGCTCTAGATGTCAGGTGTCATAAATGCTCCATCCAGAATCTGTCATGTGCCTCATAACATCATGTGAAGTGTTGGAAAGAATTTTCTGAACACATTAAAATTCTTCTGTAGACAAGCTTGTCTTAAAATTTGCTATACTGAAATTTTAGAGAATGAGGAATTAATATAAGTGAAATCTGCAGCAAGCTCTTCATGTTTTACCAGAAACACAGAGCCTTTGTATGTGCTCAGATCAAAATACGTCACTTTGGTAGGAAAAATGTTTATGGCAAATCCTCTGCCCTTGCCTTGGCTCCCCAAATCCTTGTATATCCCTATAAGGCAACACCTGCACCTTTTAAGGACAGATGCATGCATGCAGTGGTGGCCATGAATTTAAATGAGAAAAAAGTGCTATTCAAATATAAGGTGAAACTTCAGGAAAATGTTATATTGTGTGCCCACTGTATACTCTATTAGCAGTTCTTAACTTTTTTTCCTTGTATGCCTCTCTTTTTTTCTCTGAGAGCAGATACTGGGATAGAAGAAAAGAAGAACAGCTGAAGTCATGTGGAATATCTATGTCTTTTCACTTGATTCACACTCCTGGTCCTTGTTTGGAGGAGTGCAGTGGTTTAACAAGCTGATGTGTGTAGGTTGGCTGGAACTTCTGGCTGTAAGCAGGATCCCAACTCCTCACTGTGTGGTACATTAGGTATCCCAGATTTCCTGTGAAGTTGTTCCCAAGTTTGCATATAGTTTGGTCTCCAGAAAGCAGATGGATGCTGAATTGCACTCATTTTGCCCCTCTCCTTCTACGATGTATTCAATGTGATCTGTTTTTGACAACCACCGCACTATCGATGCACAGGAGCACTTAGTATGAGTCACTAAAGAAAAACATGAACTTGGGAATTGTTTAGGTCTCATATGTGGTGACTGGGGTAAGTAAGGGGTGAAGTTTGAATCTTATTTAGTGCTCTATTTGGCCTTGGACTCTGGTGTTAACATACAGGTTTTCTGTAATGTCCTGTTCCTTTTCAGTTGTCACTGGTTGGCTTTCTCTGCATATCAGTTCTGTCAACTACTGAAATCAGAGCGTCTCTTCCTATTCCAGCTGGCATTTGCCAGAGCTATGTGAAACAGAACTGGATATACAGAGAACACTTTCATTTGTTGTTATGTCAGGTGAAAATGTAACACTAGAAACATACGGGTGTTTATTGATGCAGGAGCCCCCAGGCACTGAGTGGTAGAGTTCTGCTCAAAGGAAGCAAGACAGATGGGAAGAAAAGAAAAATCCCCACCTGTCAAATGTCATGTCATCATAGGTGAGTCTAAAGAATAAGAGTAACATCTTCCAGTATGTTAGTGCCTCTGCACAAGGAATCCTTTGTTAACACATGCTTGTTTTTTGTTTAATTGATTTTTAGATGAAGATTATGATAAAGTTACATACTATGTGCCTTACTGCATTGAGTTAATACCAGATTTTATGAGTTAAGGAGTACTGGACCCCACTACACCAGTATCCCTTCTGTACTTATGATCGTAGGAAATTGAAAGGATTGAGATCAAGGCTACCAAGGAGAGTGTGCTATGGAAGTGCCTGCAACATCTTACTCATTTTGCTTTGCAGATGACAGGTCTGTAAATATTGTGGATGACTGGAGTAATCATCTGCACAAAAGTCTCCTAAGGAAAACTCACAATTTCACTTTGTGACTCACCAGGTTATAACTGGTTAATTATTGCACATAGAGACTTCTGATATTTCCAAAGCCTGTTCTATACCCCATAAATCTTACTATAGTTATAATGATTGATGGATACTGCAAATAGATTGAGCATAAGATTTCTTTCCCAATTTCTATGAGCTGTAAAGGAATGCTCTAACTGCTTAACCACATCTGGTGGTACAATTTTCTGTGACACATTTACGTTGCATGTTGAGCAAAATGTGACTTAAGATGAAAGCTTGGTTTGATTTTCATACAAGAGTAACAATGGTAGGAAGAAAGGGATACAGAGATTTCAATCTTTAGAATAGAATGAGAACAGGCTAAATTTGTATTATTTCCTGTTCTTAAGTTTCGTTACAGTAATTTTCCCAGTGAATACATTACATAGTATGCTATTTCCTCTTCTCATTACCATCTTTGTCATGCAGATGCAGTTATAGAATCTTAATGAATCTGTTATTTAAACCTTTTTGATAGTCTCTCTATTTTGAATGACCTCTCTCACCTCTTCCCTAAGGTTACTGAAATTGGGATTAGGAGTTGCTTTCAAATAAATTACTCAACAAAGAAAAGGGCAAGGTTCATCTTGCTATTGTCAAAATCACAGATATTATAACAAGGATGAAGGGAAAAAAAAGAAAAAAACCCCAGTCTGAATCTTCACTAGTTTTTCACCATGAAGCAGAGCAAACAATAGTAATTATTGTATGTGAGTCTGATTCAAAGCTCACTGAAAATAACAGATCCCCACACACCCGTGCTATGAGATAATTCAGGGGTAGTTCTGGATTTGGTGTAAAAAATCACTGTCTAAACCACTGGTAATCACTGACACTGTGACCTTTAAAAGTTTATCCATCTTGAAAAATGTACAAATGTCATTGGTCTCGTGCATTTGAAATATTTCAGGAATGTTAATTTATAAGACTTCTTTGTATTCAAAGGAGAGGAGAAGAATAGATCACCCTACTTTAGGATTCAAGATGCTGGCCAGTGATAAGGATTGAAATGGGTACAGACTGCTTGGGATCCACAGTGTCTGTGGGAAAATTGCTCCGTGGAAGGTATTTAGTAAAACCCAAACATTTGTGTCCAAATGCAAAGTATGTTACCACACAGTGTGACTGAATGGACTCTGCCAACCAAATAACTTTCACCATTTAAAGGCATGACTGAGTCGATGTCTGTAATGCTTCACAGGCATCTGAGACAGTCAATCAAGAACATTAAATTATAAAAGCCAAGATTAAGGATTCAGTACTTTCCAGTATCATCAAGACCCTAAATGTGTTCACTGACCATTCTAAATGGTAAATACACTTCATTCACATGCCCTGTGCTTTTTATAAAGCTTGATTTCCTACAGTGGTCTGGGAGATTGCATGAGAGACTCATGGAAAGTGAACAAAGAACAAATATAGGCAAAGGATTTACCTGCAAAGACATTTTAGAGAGCAGGGATGCGGTATTTACTCACACTCTCCAGCCTTCATCTGAATAAATAAAAAGGTGTCATGGGGCATGCTGCAAAACTGATAATGAGTTTTATACTCATTCACCCTGAGAAGTTTCAACAGATACAGTTTGCCTGTCAAATGGATTTAAAATTGTATTGTCACTGACTTGTTTTCTGCACTGATTGCTTTGGTATTGCAGTTCCATGCCTCAATAGATACTTTGATTGTCTATATCTGACTTTGTTCACGTGAGCTTCCCTATAATCTATAATATGAAACTCTTTGTTTAAATACTAAAACTCAACATATGCTTCTACAATGATTATTAACTTAGGGATATAGTGGCCAAAACAATGTTTTGCTTTCTATTCTCTGTTTTGAAGGTTTTTTAAATGTGTATGTTGCATGGTAGACAACAATCCACTTAGTTCAAGTTCTCAGCTTAGTGAAGGAACCATTTCAGGGAGGATGTTGTGGATGCTGCTGCAGACATTTCCACAGGTTGGATTACCATGTCTCACACAGCTATAATAATAAACCTTGTCTACCCTTGGCTTAGCTTTTATTTTAAATTCATAGGTTCTGAATCCTATTTTTCAGCACAGAATATGATGGCAATTTAACAAGTCTTTTAAGCATGTATTCCATCTTAAACACATTACCTTAAGAATGAATGACAAATGTTTTGCAGGACTGAGGTTTCAAGACTTGGTCTAATACAGTACAACCAGGTTTTTATCAGAAATCAATTAACCTCCCTAGAATTCTGAATGTTTATTCTTTTTCTTAGGTGTTTCTTAGGTATTTGAAGGTATTTCAAACAGGTTTGTCCCAGTTTTCTAAAGAAAAGGGGGCTCATGAAATCATTACTGAATTAATATTTATATGGATACATGTATGTTTTCCTGTTACTTTCTCTCATCTCCTTGTAACTACTGAACTTCTTGGACTATTCCAACCAGCCTGAGAGGAAAACAGCAATCACATAATCATACAATAACAAAATGCTTTGGGTTGGAAGGGACCTTAAAGATTATCTAGTTCCAATGCCCCTTTCATGAGCAGGAATGCCTTTTACTAGACCAGGTTGCTTGGAGCTCCATTCAACCTGGCCTTAAACTCTTACACATCTTTGGGCAACCTGTTCCAGTGCCTCACCACCTGCATAGTAAATGATTTTTTCTTAATATGTAATCTAAACATACTCTCTGTCAGTCTGAAGCCATTTGCCCTTGTCCTGTCACTTTGTAGTCCTGTAAGTCGTCTCTCTGCCCCTTCCTTGAAGACTCCCTTCACGTACTGAAAGGCCACAATTAGCTCACCACAAAACCTTCTCTTTCCAGCCTGAACAATCCCAAATATCTCAGTCTTTCCTTATAATCTCAAAGATAAATTTCCAAGCACTTTATGAAGAAATATGTAGCTGGGTGGAGACAGAAAGAAATGTCTTCCTCTGGAACCAAGGAAGAGCTGCAGTGTGAGTGTAGACCTGGTGCCCGAAAAGATACCAGAGAACCCAATTGTAAAACTCAAAATGCATAAGAAATCATCCATACTGCTGCCTTTTTTCCTGTTGTTTCATTGGATTCTAGGGATGACTACAATTTCTTTTGAAAGATGTTGTGGTGAGAATGGCAGGTGTTTTCCATTTACAGACTCCTAATAAAAGCAATAGAAGATTTTTCAGTCAAATATGAACAAATATATAGGACTGTGCCTGTGATATTCTGATTTCTGAAAATAAATACTTTACCAGGGATTAGAAGTGATAGGGACAAGGAATAAAAAGAGGCAAAGGTAAAATTGGGCTAGGAGAGTTACTTAATTAACCAAAGGAAGTTTGAGCTTTTTTTTCTTGCTGTGTTAGTTTCTTACTTAGTTTTTTCATTTAAGAATTTCATAAAACTTTATAAAGGTTAATTATACATCATGTCTTACACCCCAATTCTGACTTTCAACCTATCTTCCACTCTGCCAATAAGATTACAGTACAGGGAGATTAAATAGATGATGGAAGCAGGTCTCTTGACCGAAGCCAAAAATGTGGCCACCCACCCTTATGGGAAAGGAAGCAGCTAAGATTTGTAAATGCTTGTGGTCAAAAGGAATGATAAAAGTCAGAGGGTCCACAAACAATCAGAACATTTTATTAGTAAATTACAAACATGGCATGGAAATTGGTATGTTAGTCCCTGACCTACTCTATAAGCACACAGCACTGGGTTTTGAATAAAAGGATAGAGTGAAAGGGAAGGGAAAAAGGAAGAGATGAATTAGAGGGGGAGAGAGAAAGGGAAGAAGGGAAAGAAGAAAGGAAAGGAAAGGAAAGGAAAGGAAAGGAAAGGAAAGGAAAGGAAAGGAAAGGAAAGGAAAGGAAAG
>JAWWEE010000074.1:25105063-25117913 GCA_035221455.1 Xenops minutus
AAAGGAAAGGAAAGGAAAGGAAAGGAAAGGAAAGGAAAGGAAAGGAAAGGAAAGGAAAGGAAAGGAAAGGAAAGAAGGGACAGAAGAAAGGAGAGGAGAAGGGACAGAAGAAAGGAGAGGAGGGATGGAGGGATGGAGGGAGGGATGGAAAGAAGGAGGGAAGGAAGGATGCAAGCTGATAATTCTGGTTTTAGTGTCAATCTGATTGATAATCCTGGTTTCAGCATAGATCCATCTGATAAGCATCAATCCAGCTGCATCAGTCTAGCCAATGAGATGTCCAGGGTCCTGGGGGTGCCACCTGACCTTGGACGGTACCTTTTTATGTACAGATTTCTTCGACCTGAAGATAGACTTCTCTGCCCTCAAGACAGGTTTTTTGCTTTCTATGTAAATTAGTTATCATGTACAGTCTGTTCTTTCAGGCCTTTCTGGAAATGGATGAGAGGGCTTTGGGGTCTTTTGGTGTTCTCAATATCACCCTAAAGTCCATGCCCACTGTTTGGTCTAATTCCTCTACTGGTGCGGTGCTGTACTGTGGTTCTTTCTCAAGGAAAAATGCTGCCCCATCTCTGCCTGGCCCCCCTTCTCCAGCCAAACCTTGTTGTTTCTCATAGCATTCTAATACCTTGATACCTAATAGTCCTTGGTTATTACCAACAATTCATGTCTGTTATTACTAAGTCCTTGGTTGGCTCCACAGACAACCAGTTATTGGTGTTTGAGACATACATATTAGCCCCTTATCCTCTGGGAATCAAGAGTTCAAAAGAATCTCACTTTGGACCACAGTTTATAGGGTTGCAAGAGAGTGGGCTTTAGTCATAGTAATTTTCCATCCTGGCCACAATTTGAGTTAGTAAGTTCCTTTGAAGATTCAGTAACAAAAATGTTATTTCACTTGAGTTGTTATTCAATCAAGAACCATAAATTTCCAAGCCTGTTCATTAAAAAATAGGTGTTCATTAGACACTTGTGTAGTTCCTGGAAACAGACAGTGTTTCTGATAAGCTCGAGGGGCTTAGTCTAAGTGAAACTGAGCAAGGCTGAGGCCTAATGACCATTTCTCAGACCATAGTGCAGCCTGGGGTGGGGGAGTGCACCACCATAATCCTCCCTGCAACTAAAGTTAAATTCTTCGGGCCTCTATGCCCCACAGGGTGTGGCTCAGACATTGATATGGACGTGGTGATCCCTGGAAAAGGGAAGAGAATGAGAGGGAGAAAGGCAGAGGGATGGAGGGACAAACACATTCTATAAGCTATCTCTAAGGTTTGTGGGTAATCTGTCTGTAATTCTTCACACCTTAACGTACAGTCTTATTACCAAAATGAAAAGCAGAAAGGTTAATATTAAAAGAACAATTGCAGAGGGCAACACTTTGTTAAAAATCCCCATTGCTGTTGGCAATCACCCAGATAAAATCTCCTACCAATGGTGTTCCCCATCTTCACTCATTTCTGTCAACTGGTGAATGGTTTCCATGTTGTGATGAACAGTTTTCAAAGTGTTTTGTCCATTGTAGGTTCTACCAATAGGAACAGGCTGTAAGGTTGGAATAAGAGTGTAATCAGATTTCAGGAGCTGGTAAGAGATAACCAGAGCTGAATAGTTAAAATCGTAACTGTTGATTTGAAAAAATGTACAAACACAGAAATAATAGTGATTATTTGTATCTACAATAAGGTTGTCTACAAATACAAAATCACAACAGGTTCTCATATAGGCACATTCATTCCACTAGGCCAATACTCATGCTCCAGGAGACAGAGTACAGCTCTGTTGTATTTAATCCTGACACAAGGATTTGGTGTATAGTATATACCAAAGCATTGTGTATTGTTTAGAAAAAGCATGTCTCCAGAGAACACTGCTATGAAGAAGCCCACTCGGGTGCCATAAAATGGTCTTTCTAAGACTAAATTACCTGCAGCAATTGACTTTAAATTGTAGTATATATTACAGATATATCCTCAGTCAGGGTGAGGATGACAGTCTGACTTTAGTATTTATACCTTAGGTGTCACTCTGGAATTTTGCCATTTCTTTAAAAGAGGACCAAATTTCACTTTTAATGTATCAGAATATGTTGGTTTATTGTTCTAGTCCCTCCATACAGGCTTTTAAATGAGCACAGTCTAAGAATTACCTAACACAGCTCTAACTCTCTCCTTAGAGAAAGGTGATATGTAAAGAAGGAATCCCATACACTGATATGGAAACATAAACCAGAAACCATGTATTTCACATTTTAATTATTTTAAAACTTATCAGAGCATATTGTTTCTTTGTAGGCAGAGAATAACAATTCGTGTTTCTCTTTGAGGTCACTAGGTCTTCTGATTTCCATATGCTTCTGAGCATCTATTGAAACACCAGAGCATTAAGTTAGTATCAGGCAAACATATTAATGTCCAGTAAAGCAAAATTGTACACGCTAGTGGTCTTTATGGAAACTTTAAAAACTCCTAGCAAGAATATTAGAAAACAAGAAGAATGCCAAAGAATCACTTAGAAGAAAGATTTTCTTTTTCAAATTCATGTAAGGAAGTAGCATTTATAATTGTTAATCCTTTATTTTCCATCCTCCTAACTGAATTCAGTCATCTATTTAACTCACACTTTAGAATTTGCATTTGAGCTTGATGGCAATAATAATAAGTGAGATAAATCAAATTAATATCCTTGCAGATACAGTTAGTTTAATAACTTTGCCATTTCCATTCCCTTTTTATCTGCATTATCACAATTCAATAACATACTACAGTAAACCAATGCCTCAATGAACTTCTTTCTGCGCCCAGCATGGTGAGATTAGAATTTCTAATTTTATTGCTCAGATTGTCATATCTTGCCTTATACAGCACCTTTTATTGCAAAAGGAAGCCAGATGTCATGAAGTAAAGAGGAATGACATTTCTCGGAGTTTGCACGTATGTCTTTCTGGGGAAATGGAGACCTTTTTCAAAGCTACCACCAATATCATACAATCATTAAAACAGAATGCCGAGAGAAAATGGATCCCAGTTCCCTGGGATCTTGGGGCTTCCAGGACAGACAGAACATATGCTCAAGTGCAGAGACATTAACACTCATGTATAATCACGTTTTTTTGGATACTTATACACTCTCACTGAAAGCTGCTCTGCTTTTATATTCTGAGTATTCGGGATTTATGAGAATGCAACATGAGTAGTCTGGAGAGGAAAAACCTGCTTTAAACTTAGAGCCACCAAGCAAGACTGTGAAGCTCTAATTGCAACCACTGCCAACAAACTGCAGCCTCCATGCATTCCCTGTGCTGGAGCTACTGGATTGAAATAAGGACAAGTCACACACTCATCAAGATGATCTCTATTAGGTGTCCCAAAGAGCTTTTCTGTGATAATTTTTATATCTCTCAGTGTGAACCAAATACCATTATATACATATGCATATACAGAAACGATCCCAACTAGGATGTCCTTCTCAGCATAAAGGACAGATATCTGAGGGAGTTGTGCAGTAGCAATCATGTTGGGTCAGCAATCTCTTAACACTAGCAGTTTAAGCCACCATGCTCATAATTGTCCTCTGTGTGTTTACAGAAAAAGATTAATATATACACACACAAACCTTTCAAGCTCATGTGTGGGCTGGTTAATAGTTTACCAAGTATTATCAGCTAGCTTGGTCCTCCCACCTCTCCTTGTTCCTTCTGCCAAGTGTGCCTGGAGCAATTTTCACTGGAAGGGTTATTCATTATACGAACAGCTAGCGCATCTGTCTTCAGTGCCATTCCAGGTGCACTAGAAGGGAACAAGGCATTTGAAGGAAAGAATGTCAATCCCTCACTCCATCCCAGACTTCACCATGACCTTGGTCATTTCTTTGATACATTGCTTTGCATGTATAGTTGCGTTCAGTTCTGAAACTGAACAGGGGTCTGGGAGTGGAGCTGAAAAATCTGAGTTAGGTGCCAAATGTATGGGGAAATTTAAGCACCTCAGAAAGGGATTCCTTTTGTTTATGCCTCCATGTCAACTCATTAGAACACATAACTACATCTTTTTCTTCTTTGAAGGTACAGATTAAAGATAGGGAGAACAATAGTGCCCATCTTTTATATAGTGGTTGAGGGAGCAGAAGACCCAGGTGAACAGGTTATGTAGGTGTGTATAAATTTTTGTCTTGGTAAAGCATAGCAGGGACACAAAATAAGCAGGAAAGTAAAATTCATGTAGAAGGCTAAACACACTGTAGGGTTTTTTTGTTATTAATTTCAGTAGTTTTTCCTATCAGCACAATGTCACAATTTATTACTTTTGGTGTAAAGAGGCTTTTTTATTCATTAGTAAGAGGGAGGGGCCACAAAAAACTTAGATACAAAAGCATTACTTTTTATATTAATATGACTCCAGAAGTATTAGAATGCTACTGTGCTCACGTACACTGCTGAAATAGTTTTGGTTTCATCAAGGCCCTCTTGAGGTAGCTCTGACAGGCTATTTAACTCTGCAGAACTCTGTGACAG
This sequence comes from Xenops minutus, assembly GCA_035221455.1. Lineage (NCBI taxonomy): Eukaryota > Metazoa > Chordata > Aves > Passeriformes > Furnariidae > Xenops > Xenops minutus. The sequence continues at coordinate 25,109,577 of JAWWEE010000074.1, forward strand.
CTGAAGCTAAACACGTTCAGCCTTTGTAAAAGAGCTTAAGCATACCAATAATGGAAGAAAGGGAAAACAAAGAATTGTAGATGTTAAAAAAAATAAATAAAATCCACTATTTAAGATTTTTAAAAGGAACGTTAACATAATGATTAAGGGTTTTTTAAGGCTTTTGGGTCTTTTTCTGCTACACCCTCTTTTCTGTTTAGGATTTGGGATTTTTGCCATTTTCATTAGTGTTTCTTGTAAAATCCATTTTTAAGTATCTCCTCCTCCTGCCTTTCCTCAGATTCAGATTCTCGATCCCTTCTTTAATTCGATGCTTGAAATTAGAAAGAATTAATGACTCAGGCAATGATTTCCATTATTTTCCTGGGGAGAAGCTGTACAAAGCCCCGAAAACTCATTTCTGTCTCTAGGGCAGGGTCTGTTTTTGCATAAATTTATTTCACATTGAAAATAAGGCATAAACAGGGTTCATATATTAATGAGAATTCTAAAGTCTACTGAAAAATGTTGTCTTGGCCATCACACAAGACCAAAAATTAAATTAAGAGTTTTCAGAACTCTCTGTAATTTGGTGATTGATCCTAGAATAAACACCAGGAATCTCTATTCCCTTCGTGATCAAATACCACACTTGCTAAAATACGTTCTATGAATATATCTTGACTTTCAATCTGTTTCCAAACTTTGAGAAATAAAAATTTTTGAGATGGAGAGAAAAAATAATATAACAGAATTTCATTGGACACTGAATGTCTCTTATCCTAGCCATGTGTGGCTTGGATGAGTTACATTGTTCCCAAAAGGTAATAATTTAATAAATATCTATTGCTTCACAGTTTGTGATCAGTCAAGGTAATACAAGTTCACAGATTAATACATGGCTTGATTGGTAGCTCAAATTTTTGCTGAAGAGGTTTAAAACCGTACACTCCTCTCATCTGACCCCATGTGAACCTATTGATTTATACCAAGCCTTCTCCGAACCTCAGTGGCCTGAGAACTTCAAGTGAGTCAATATGAAATGTATTTTGATCTGGGGGCTTAGCTAAGTGAATTTCCTATGTATTTGATATAGCCTAAAAGGAAAGATATTTGGACACTTATTGTGGGTCATCTAGTATAAGGTAACTGCTTATATGTTGTAACTAGATTGTAGACCTGAGCTTTTTGATTTGAAAACAATCACAGGCCTCACTGAAATTCCTGGGCATGACAATCACTCCCTTTTAAGATAAATGAGAACAGTGAAGTGATAGTAGGTATTAAGCAGCAACTGGCACAATGGAATTGCTACTATGAACATTGACAGCAGATCCCAGCAGTCCCAAATTTCTGGAAAGCAGTGTTAGAGCTTAAGGATCTAATGAATAGTGCAGACAATCAGAGGTCATAAAAAACTCCCCAAAAAAATACCAAAAAAACCCCCAACCAAGCAGAAAGGACCAAAAAAACAGATAAAAGAGAAATACATGTGGTATGACTAAAGGAAAGCCAAAGAGGAAAAAAGCAGATTTGAGGCAGAAAGACAGATTTAGAATGTTTAAAGAAAAAAAAGAATTACATTCTATTGCTCTTCCTTCTGAATCAGGGATTTATGCTTGTTCCTAGCAAAGAAAATGGGTTGTACTAGAGCAATCACAGACTCTCTTATCAATTTATCCCCCTAACAAAACAATTGTGAAAACCCCAAATATCTGGTTAGCTACTTGGATAAGAAGAATAAGGATATAAAAGAGAGAACAATATTTCCAGCTGTGGCATTCGCTAGATAGGCAGTGAAGTGTGTTGTTCAGCTGAGTTTTGCATAAGAAATGCATTTATGTTGCATTTCTAATGCAAATTGCCTGTATTTTACATGGACAGAATGAATCCTTGCTGGCTTGATCTTCAGCTTTTCAAATCAATAGAAAGACTCTAATGTATTTTCAATAGACTTTGGAGCAAGCCCTTCCTCCCATGCACTCAGAATGATTTACAATCAATTTATGGCAAGAATCCACTTCAGAAAGCCTGAAAACTACGAATATGCAGTTTCATGGGGAAGCTAGCATCAGTTGCCTAAAAATAGACTCAATTTCAATATACTGATCCAGATGCCTGCCTGTGAAGAATTTACTCCCCATGCATATGCTATCTAGCTTTTGGTGGTTTGAACAAAAGAGGCAGAAGACTATGTTTAAGGAAGTGATGACAAGTGCCTCTTTTTATCAAGTGTTCTGTGGACCAAAATGGAAATACTCAAGGAGTTCATTTTGATGACATGTTATTTCTGCCCCCCAGTCACTTGTCAGGTGACTGACACCAGAATTGTTATAGAGAAATGGATCAGCCACTTATATTCATACAGATGGGTGTGTAAAGGACCTTTTTATATGCCCTGTTTTAATGCAGTGTTTTTTTGTTTTTTTTCCCCTCCCCTGGCTCTGGACCCTTCCTCTCTACCTTAGGATTTTTGGGGTATTTTGCAGTTCCTGTCTATGGAGATACACACTAACAGTGTCCCACTTCCTTGCTGAAGTAAAGCTTAGGAACAATACCTTTCTCCCTTTGTGCCTCAGAGTCCATGCAATAAACATATTCACATGCACTGGCCTAAAGGGGGAACACAGTTTCCACCAAGAGGCCCACCATCTGAATAAGCAGGGGATTAGGAAAAAAGATGTTTCACAGAGTTCACATCCCCAGTAATACCTATATAGACTCATAGTGCTTAAATTGAGGAATAGAGCACACATGCCACAACTCTCAGTGTTCCTGGTATTTACAAAGAAAGAAGGACTTGAAAGAGTCAGTGAGCAGGAAGGAGAAAGTGTTAGCCTAGCAAATCCCCAAAGGCACAGAATATTTTGAAGTTCAAAAGTAGGATAATAAAAGATGATTAGGAAAGGATGTAAGGTATTGCTCTGAACAGGCACATGGGGGAGTAGAGAAAGAATGGGCAGTTTATAGTCAAGAACTACCTAGAGCAGTTAGTGAGTAGAAAAGGAAGAAATGGGTGAGGATGACAGATGACTCTTTTGGTTAAGAAGCTGATAACTTACTGTTGTGCATCTGACTTCTTGCAATGTGAAATAAGGGACTTTAGGGAGTCCTAATTGGGGTTGAGAGGCGTCATGGAAGTCTTATGTTCCAACAATACTTTTCTTTGCTTTATCAGTTAAAGCATGTCATAGCAAATCCATACTATGAACAGCTGTATGGGACATCATAAAAGTTGGTAGAGATACTATTTAAAAGGTGCGTGGCAGATTTAACTATTCCATTGTAAGAAAATAGCAATCAATTTCATAAACACTTTGCAAAAATCACAGCTCAGGGATGAACAGGCAAACAGCACAAAGTCTTGGTACACAACTAACAAGCTGTGTTAATCAGACAGTTAATTCTAAATTAATCATGAGACAGAGCAATGCTGGAAATCCTAACCATGCCAAAACAAGCAGCAAAACTCAAGCCAGAGTTACTTTCCCCCATGACTGTAAGAGAGAATGGTGAATTTCATTGTGAAATGCCTGCCACTAGGACTTGACATCATAGGCACTTGACCAGATTCCTTAGTAGCAGTCCTCTAGGAGGCAACTTTGTTCAGCAAGGGGCATGGCCAGAACAATGAAGGAGAACTGTGAAGGCACCATATGCTCACTTGGGTATCTGACACTGCAGCCAAAGACAAAACTGTACTCTGGAAGCTGATGCGGAGCCTGGTGTATCCCTTACAAATGATAGGAAGACATTTCTTTTATTTTGTCAGTATAAACCAAGATTTCTTAAAAGTATCAATCCAACAAAAGTGAAACTGAAATATACCCAGACATTTCTATATCACTACAAAAACTGCCAGTGTCCTGATGCTATAGTCAGTGGAGAACAGAGCCAGCACCTGGTGTGAATGCACCTGTTAGCAAGGGCTGCCCGGGATGACTTCCTTCCTTTTCTCACGCTCTGTCTCTGTTTTTAAAACACTCCCTGCCATCTCCACCAAGTGTTGATGAATTATTTTCACTGTTTGCATCTTCAGCCCTCCAGACTGTGGGAGAGTCACATGAGAAATTGCTCCCAAACATCCAGTCTTCACAGACTGGATGTTTCTTGGCATTTGCAAACTCCTGCTGTAGAATTGCTACCTTAAAGGTTAGAAAATGTTGTACCAAGCTGGGGTTTTGCATAAAAGTACTAGCTTGGTCTGTGAAATGCATAGAAACAGATAGATTTAAAAAAAAAAAATGCTGAGGAAATAACTGCATTTATATATGAGGATTATTCTGAGTATCATTTCTTTCATCAGAGTACAAGAATTTTAACAGTCCTGCTTTTAAGTCATCAAGAACATAGATCCTAGAGGAGAAATACATTGGAAAAGGAGTTTTCTTCCTATTATTTTTGCTATTATTTTTGCATCTCTTTCCATCCCCGAATCTGTTGCTTCTAGGCAGTGGATCCTGGCATACACTGCCCCACAATTGCATGCTTTGATGCTGATAGTTCAGCTCTGGACTCCTCTTTTCCTCCAAACCAGATGTTCTACTTCTCCCTGCTAATAGTTAACATAGTGCTATCTCATTATACACCTCTCTCTGGAAATTATGCCAGTGCTACTTCAGCATGAGCCAAGAGCCATGCAGAATCAATGAGACAGCTGGTGTCCTCCACAGGGATGGACTGCTTTACCTTTTGGATTCAGGCAGTCACTGTGAGATGAGATCCAGGATGCTGTGAATGATTTTTCATAGACAGGTGAGAACAAAAGAGCTTTGAAAACCTACTTCAATAGAATCTGGAGATGTGGAGCTCTATTGATTAAAAAAAAAAAAAATTACAGTCCAGTTGCATTTTCATCTTAATTGATTTTTGTATGAGATAGACAAGTGAATTCTGCCAAACAAAAGAGCTCATAGAAATCTTTTCTTTACATACCATTAACTAAGTAGATTTTTGCATGCACAACAGCTGTGTTGTGTTTGCAAAAATTAAATAATTCCCTTATAAAGCTCACAAACTGTAAATTGATCTCTTTGATCTTGTCCACAACATATGCTAATCCTCAAACATCCAGGGAAGAATGAGATGAGATAATGCAAACAAAATAAACACCTGGTTCAGATAAAATACTTGTAAATTAGGGTTTGAGGTCAACCCATAGTTAGTATATTTGTTTTAAAAAAAAAAAGAAAAAAGACTAATAAGAGGGTCTTAACAGGAAGAATCTGGGGTTGTTCTGTGAAGTCTCAAGAAACGGCAAGTTGGGAAATTCTCCTGAAAGTAAATTAGAATAGATTACAATTTAATATTTTTCCTACAGTGTGTATGCATACTTCAGAGAAGGTACTTGACAAAACTCACCAAGAATGAAGCAGTCAGTTTCTACAACCACTGTAAGACTAAATTGAACTGAAGGATTCTCAAGGTCATCCCTACTCATGTTACTACCTGGCTGTCTCAGATGGTTCAGACTATCCTAAGGAGCACTCTGTATGTTTTACTATTCCCCTTACCTCTGACACTGAACTTAATTTCAGACTATAAGGTTAAGGACTGATCTTTGTTGGTACTTCAAAGTCTCTCAGTCATGCTGGATGCTGCCAGAAACAAGGACTAATAATAACTTTACAAGGCAGATGATCCTCCAGTGTAATAACTAGAGACGTTCCTGACGTTCCAGACGTTCTCCTCTGCCAGGAGTGCATGGAATAACATCTAACCATGCCCTGTCTTTGCTAAGTGTGTTGAAAATTCAACGAAATAGGAGTGAACATGCAAGGTACCAGTGTAACCTAGACATCTGCCATAATTTTCATCAGGAATTGCACTGACTGTGTGACTGCTGACAGGGACCATTCTGTGTGGCTTTTTTTTTTTTTTTTTTTTTTTTTTTTTTTTTTTTTTTCCCAAATCCTTTGGCATTCAAAGTAAGTATTAGTTTTGCTGAACAGAAATGCAGCTGAGTCACATGTCTTCAAAGTAGCTGCAGGACAAGACCTGAAAATGCATTAATATGGCAATCATCCTTCACAATAGTTTTTATACATCCTGTAGAGATCATGCCTGACAGAGAGAGCTATTTCCTTTAAAGAAAAACACTCTGGTTGATTCTTCTTTCCTGTCTGAATTACCTTTCAGTGGTTTTTATTTTGATTTCTCCTCTCAAAAAATGATGAAGGAAACTGAAATCTCAGAAAATTATGACCTTAATTGCATTCAAAATTTATTAATTTCCTACAAATATACAGGTCATTCATCTGTATACTGATGGTGCTTTTTATCTCACCCCTCTTAAAAAAAAAAACAAAACGAAAAAAAAAGGGGGCTTAAACTTCACAACATTCCTGTGAGGCAGGTAAATCTTTTCATAAAAGATTATTTCACCCTTTACTGAGATACAGGCACCTCCAGGGTGAAACACAGCACAGGAATTGAGAGGACAGGAAATGAAAACCATCTTATCCAATTTAATTTTAAGGAGAAAATAGGAGGAATGGAAGGTTCACAGCTGGGATTTCACCAGAGGAAGGACTACACCTTAGACAAAAGTGTCACAGTATCTTTAGTGACTACAAGTAGCAGACTCTTGCTTTATGTCTTATCTGGAAGACAAAACCCTCTGCAGGTCAGTGCTCTTTACATCATCCTGCAATATCAATCTGAGAATTCATGTTAGAGGGGGAAATGCAAGCTACCAAACTAAAATTTTCCCTTCCTGAGGAAACTAGATATTCCTTAGAGGTTTGCAATGCAAATACCACCTGGCCATCACTGATAAGTTATGACGGTATCACAGTGAAAGGTGGCAGGATGCAGCAGATGTTTGAAAGTGCCAGTGCAGAAAAACACCAGAGAAAAGGTTATCTTCCAAAAATGTTTATTCCTGTTCCCTAGAGTCTCACAATCCTTATCTGCTTGTTTATCCATAGTTCTGTAGTGACTCGAAATGTTTAGATATCTTAGGATCATTTGGATAGTTTTCCCCCTCCAGGAATGAGTTTTGCATTTGAGATATCAGCTGAGGATGAAGAAATGAGAATTGCACTTTACACCTTCAAAGTGGCACAAGGGTGTAAGCAAAAAAGTAAAAGCAGCATCAATGGGGACAAAAATTTACAGTTTTGATTGACATGGAAAAGGGAGTTATAGGTATTTGATTGCAAGAAAATTAGGATTGTACTCCAGATGAATTTATGTGAAAGAGAAATTAGAAGGCAGGATTCTTTATTCTTATTTGTACAGTTGTATCCTTTTCTTCCACTATGAGGTGTCTTTAGCTTTAATAGGATAGTCCTTCATCAAGTGGTTAAAGCAATGTTTTGGATAAAAAAAAAAGGATGAAAATCATTTATGAAAACTCTCTTTTGTACTTTTTCTTTACATTTGAAAGGAAACCAAGTGTCATTTCTGAAAATGATTCATCAGGAGCCACAATAGCTATGTTCAGAGCTTGAACAACCTCTCTTTTTGCACACTTCTTCTGTAAGTTATGCACTTATTTCTGACTTCCCTGGGTAAACCTGAGCAATCTGCTGTACTTTTTACAAGTGATATTCATGCCTCCCATGTCAATTATAGCACCCAAGTTATTTTCAGACCTTCCTAGAATGTTTTTCATGGATTAGGAAGTCTGTGGGGCTGTGGAGGACCATGGTGAGAAGGTGTGTGTTGTATCACAAGTGGTTTCTACACATTCTCAGCAAGAGTAAATTATTTTGAATGACATAGTCTGCCTTGCTTTGTGTTGCTAGACCATAAAGATGTCAAATGTTCTGCAGTTTAAAGAGGACAACAGCTCTGACAACTACAGCAGTTTCAAATAGATAGTGATTTCTGCGTTACATAGAGAAAAGCCGGTATTATTTATTTCCTGGTCAAAAGAAGTGGGAACTGAAATACCCATTGGGTGGTGAAAACAAAGACCCCTGGGGATCCAGCACAAAGACCTTGACCAAGACAGTCTCTGTGCTATGGAGAAACATTCATTCAACTGGAAGACACAGCACCAGCGCCCACAGCTGTGCTGTCAGCTGTCCTAACCCAGTCCTGTAGAAACAGAAAGTGGGGAGGGCTAAATCTAACCTCATTTCAGCAACGCAAGAAGATCTGGGAGAAGCAATGGCCACCTTGCCTTTCAGCAGTCAGCAGTGAAGGCTTTCTCCTTATCTACAAAGGGAAAAGTAGGTGGAGATGTGCCAGGAGGGAAAGAAAAGGAATAGTTCTTATAACCTCTGCAAGATTCTGCACCTGGGATGGAACAATCCTGGTTGTGTGAATAGACTAGTGTTGCCGTAGGGTTTTCATGAATTTGTAGATTTTTATACTTCTATGTAGTTTCTTGCATTCAGAGCAGCTAGC
>JAWWEE010000074.1:25122710-25141314 GCA_035221455.1 Xenops minutus
CAGACCTTCCTTGACTGCCAGCCCAGCCATGCTGTTCCTGTGGCCGTGTGGCTGCAGCTCGTGTGCTCTGGGCTCTTATCAGACCCAGCTGCAGACCCAGCCCAGCCTTCACCACCACCCCCCCCACACTCACAGAGACACACCCCGTGAGGGGGTTCTGACCCAATAATCACTGATCTGCTGTGTGACATCCCCTGAGTACTTGAACATAGACTCAAAGCAAGTATTCTATTAGAGAATTGTATGATAAACCTTGGCATTTAGGAAATAAAAAGAATCACAATATACAATAAAGCTTTGTTTTGTTTTTTACCCTGCCAGTTGCTGGCAACCTTTCCACTGCTATGGTATCATCACTAATATCTAGTATAAAATACTGAAATTGAATTATGGATAACACATAATTTTCCACAACTTTAGCTGCCAGCTCTTGGCAGTTCTGTGAAAACTGTGCATCTTGTGCTCTTCAGCATTTTAAGTATGGCAATGTGTCTGCCTCAAGGACACATCTCTCTTCCTTCCTTTCAGAGAATCATAGAATATACTGGATTGGAAGGAACATACAAGGGTCAAGTCCAGCTCCTGGGCCTGTGCAGAACATCCCCTAGAATCACACCATGTGCTGGAATGTTGCCCAAGTACTTCTTGAACTCTGTCAGGTTTGCTGCTGTGACCACTTCCCTGGGAAGGCTATTTCAGTGTCCAACCACCCTATGGGTGAAGAAGCTTTTTCTAATATCCAACCTAAACCTCCCCTGACTCTGCTTTGTGCTGTTTCCTTGAATCCTCTCACGATCATGAGTGTGAAGAGATCAGTACTTGCCCCTTCACTTCCCCTGAATGTTGCCTTGGAAGAAAGATTGCCCACAGAGCTACACAGTGAATATTAATCTATTAATCAATTGATCTATTATTTGTCTTCTAGAAGAGGCCAAATGCTACATAAATTTGAGTTGCTGCTCCACCACACTGATTTTTGCCGTATTCAGACTGTTTGTCATGGCATCTATTTATTTTCATGTCTACTAGGTCATCCCAGTTTAAGAGAGCAATAAAGGACTCAAGTCAGAAATCCTTAAGTTTGGATTTTACAAGTACTGGCTTATGGAACCATCCAAGGTGGCATCTAGAGTGACTACACTACTTATCCATTTAAATCTGTTGTTTTAAATACTGAATGGGAAATTGTTTTGCCTGTAATTATGATGACAAAGGTGTCCCTGAAGTCTATGTGTGTTATATTATTTATTTATTTTTAATGGGGTGACTGGGGTGGGCTTCTCAGCAGAATAGATAACTATCCCAGGGAGCTTATAAAAAAGGTGCTTGTTTACATAAAACAGCATGTGAGTAATTCCCCTGCTGAAAGCACCTTGGCTGCATTTGAAAATAACTGCTTGTCCCTGACAGTAAATGGTCCTGGTTTGTCCTGTATGTGGTGATACGATGTAGATGCCTGTATCTCTGGCAAGAGCTTTACATCATTCGTTAACTGATGGCAGCTTAACATTCATGTTGGAGAAAAATAAAAGGCTTTGTAGTGTGACCTTCAAAGCGATTTCAGATTGGCATCTCAGGCCTTTTTTCTTTACAAAACAACTTCTGATTTTGACCATTAAGTACTTTGGGCTTTGAGGTTAGGATCTTAGTGTCTGGAAGCAAAGTCAGGCAAGGGGTTGCTTAGATATTGTAACTTAAAATCCACAATTAATGATTCCAGCATGTCATAAGACATGAGAAATGGGTTTCTGTCTCTTTAACCATAGCTGTGTGAAAGCTAGGACCTAGTCTATTTTGTCCCCTCTTCTTCAGCTGATGGAGAAATATAGCATCTCAAAAACACAATATACTCCGAATTAAGTAGATGTCTAATTAGTGTCAAAAAGATGAATCAAGTATCAAAGTACTCTAAAGCTTCATATTTGAGTTATGCAAGATGAATGGCCCTCTGGAGATTCCTGCCTTGGTCCTTTGACTGTGAAGCCTGGACAGCTAACTAAGTCTGCAGGTCAAAGTTTTGATGGTTGCACTTAAGTGTATTGAATCCCTATCAGAAATGATAACTATGAAAATACCACCTAAACTAGATCTGTTTTGTATGTTTGGCCCTCTGTACTGATAACACTATTTAAGAGTGAAGGATGAACTGAACAGTCCCTCTGAGAGTAAATACTCCTGGTTCATGCTGAGGTATATTCAAGCCCTTACATTTTCCAACTTGCGATTCATTGGCATAGCCAAACTGCTCTGCTTTAGTTATTGTTATGAGAATGAGTTGTTTAATATTTGTGAATCTCTATACATGGTATTAAAACATATGAATACATGACACAGTTGAGAGTGAAACACTGTGCATTACCTGGTTCTGTATTTAAGGTCTGTTAAAGTACTGTCATAACACAGATATAAATACACTGAAAACTGTCTGTTGTGGCTGCAGCTACATCCTGAAGGATATATTTTTTAGCAAATTATTTATGCAGAGAATTCCATGGTTTTCCATAAATAGGTAAATAAATTTAAAAGAACAAAAAAATGCCAAATGATACTATAGTTAATCCAAAATGTGGATAAACTTCTGTTCATAGTACATTTTTCCAGTCATCAGGGTTGTAGAAGGATACCTAGCCTCCCTTTCGTGAGAAGACACCGGAGACAATCTGAAACTATGGCAGCTGGATACTGAAAATTGTTTTACATCACCTCAGAAAAAGATGATGTAATCTATCTGTACATGGACTTTTTGTAGTGAAGACTGCAGCAGATGCATGATTTCAGTTCCCAGACATCTTACATAGTTGTACATGACTATACCTGCCAGACACAGCTGGTCACATATCTGCAAGTATACAAGCTGTGACTGAAAAGATTTAAATGGTGCCTGATTTAAATAATGCTAATAGTACCATTGATGCATGTTACTGCTTAAGTGAAGAGAATTAAAGCAGGTGCTTAAAGGCTTGAGAGTACACAGAGATCTAAAAACCTTATGTCTTCACACAGAATTGCACTGAAGAATTGCACAAGTCTGCAGAAATACCCCAGAACTGTCCAGCAGCATTGCATGCAGGGTGACAAAAAACCCCACAGGGACAGCAAGCTACTTTTAGCTAGAAATCTTTAAAAACAAAGTACTACTATCAGCCTATCTCCTCAGATAGATTATCACTAATTTTAAAATAAATTATTTTACCTTTCCAGCTCTTCATAAAATGGACTGACACAGTTTTGGTTCTGAGGAGCTGGGCTGTGTGACAGCTGTGTGCATTACTGAAGACTGATCACTGCACACAAATTAATAACACAATTAAACTTTGAACACAGTAGTAAAATGATTAGATTAGTTTTGTTGTTGTTGGGTTTTTTGATTTTGTTTTGGTTTGGTTTTATTTGTTTGTTTTGTTTTGGAAAGCTGTTTAATCTTCATAGTGCTCTCCTCTGCTCATGTATTTCTTCTTTTTTTCTTTGCAACAGTGGCTTTTGGGATGAAGCCTGAATCCTGCAGTAGTGGATCTTCTCTTATACACTTTTCATTAGCAATTTCCTGCTTCACTGCTTCTTCACTATGAGACAAGCTTTAAGATTTAGTGATCGTATAGAAGACTTGAATAACTGCACTTCCATTTCCTTTTACAAAAATTGGCAACTCTCTTGCCTTAGTCACTCAGATGCACCTGAACAAAAATTGCAACAGAGAAAGCAAAAAGTAACATCAGACTTTTTAACAGTGGCTCTTAGGCATCTGTATTTTTTGGAACATAAGAACAGAAAAGTTGATGCATTTCAAGGGGATTTTTTTTTCAACCACACTACTTCAGTAAAAAAATTACACTACCCCTCCTCTGTTGGGTAGTGTCATCTGTTTCTGAAATTTTGCTTTTCTAGGGTAGGAATGTAGGAGAATGGTGGTGCCCATCTTTGCTGTTCTCTTCTGGTAATTACTGTAGTTGTGTTTTTTTGACTTTTACTTATGTTTTTGTCATGAGGAACCTTTTTACAGCTCCTGGAGGCTGCTGGTGCAGCAAATCATTTCTGAGCTGGGCAGCTGCTGTTGGAGGCCTGTCCTGATGACTGGACTCACTGATTCAAATGTTTTCTTCTAGTTTCATGTTTTGTGCACCTGTGCTACTATAATATAAGGAGCATTGGACACACAAAAGGCCTGTTTAGCCTGAAAATCTGTCTCTGGCAGTAAACACTGAAGAAAAGTGTACAAGAACAAAGTTTCTCAGCTTCATGTAACCAGCAATTTAAACACTGGCTGGCCCTTAAGGGTGCAGCTGGTCTATGGTCATCATTAAACAGTCAGACTGATGGCTCTGTCTCCCATAAAGTTGTTTCTTTTTCAGTCCTTTCAGATATGCAACCTACACATCCTTTGGTCATGAGCTGCACAATTCATTTACATCTTGACCTTCACTTGTCTTTAAAAATGGTACCTTCTCATTTCACTGGGTGAGCAAGTCCTGTATTTAGAGGACTGAAAAATCATGACCTGCTTTCCTTCACATATTTTCCTAGCAGAGGAGGTGGTTTGTAGAGGCTTTCCTTACATGGATGCTGTAACAAAGGGATGATCTTACCTTTCTCTGCAGCGTTTCTACTTCTTTTAAAGCCATTTGCTGGTAGAACACACAGACCTGTGCGCAGTGATGGGCACATAGTGACCATTTGACCATTTGTGAGCTATATACTCCTGCTGTCTGACTTCTTTGCTTTTTTTTTTTTTTTAACACTTAAGATTTGTTTGCCTTCGTAATTTCCACAGACTGTTAAGCTGAACTTTCCACACATCTTTTTCCTAGGTGTAAAAAGCTTGTTTAGAACAGGTTTGAATGAGGGTCCATCTTTTAATTTACTGACACAGAATTTCACTTTGCATTTTGTTACCACTCTATATGCAAACCACTTGTAAATGAGATCCCTTTGTAACTCTTCACTGCCATCTTATTTTTTTCCAGTCCTGAATAATTCGGTATCAGGATAATGATCTTTCCAGACCATTTACAAATCTGTTGAGAACCAAAAATGCCTACATGGATCCCTATGTACCCCATGGCTAAATCCCACCATTGTGAATAATTTCAGTTCATCACAGGACCTTTACCTTCTTCCAGGCAAACAGCATTTTTCAAGCCCTTATGGAGAGAGTTTAACCAAACTTCTTGAGAAATCCACATATTCCTACTGCACTGCAATATCCTTGTTTACATGTTAATTGACTCTTCAAAGAGATGTAGTAGATTTATGAAGCATGACTTTCCAGCATGAAAGTAATAGTGACCCTTCTCAATGTATCATGTTTATTTCTCAGCCTATATATTTTGTTCTTTAAAGTAATTTCTGCCAGTTTATCCATGATGGAAAATAGATTTCCTGTGTTCATGTCAACAACTATTTAAAAAAAATTTGCATCAAACTTTACATCTCTGTCACACAGGCTGGTGTATGTTTTAAGAAAATAAATGAAGTTGGCTCTTCAACAGTTTCATACATGAATTCCTTTAGGTGTCCCAAACTAATGTTGTTTAGTTCTGGAATCTGATTTGTTACAACTTGTTTAATAATTTGTTCTGTAATATTTTTTTCTAACATTTCAGTCTGAGATAGATCATCATATTCTTATCCCATATAAAGTGCTGTGGTGCCTGAGCCTCCCTCAGATCCTCCACCATGAAGAGTAGTGGAAAAATTTATTAAACATTTTCAAACATATTTTCCATGAGCATTCCTTTTATATCTTGATCATATATCTGCCTGGCTAACTAGCTGGCAGCCTTCCTGCTTCTGAAGTGTTTTAAAGGAGTATTTTTATGAAGCATTTTTATGCCTTCAGCAAATTGCTCCTAAAAATATTTGGGGCTTCCTTGTGGTTTTCTTTAAACTTGCCAGTTTTTATGATCTCTTTTCCTCACTTGGATGCAACTTTTTTTTTTTTTTAAAAAACTTTTAAAATCTTTCTTCACCCTGTTTTTTACTGTAACTGACTTGTGATTTCACTCCTTTTCAGGTTTTGTGATAGTTGTTACCGGCTTACTAAGAGCCTCTAACATGATGTCTTAAAACAATTTCCACACCATATAAAAATTTTTGCCCTTTTTCCTGTTACATTTGAATTCCTCTTTCCTAGCTTTCTCTTTTTTAGGCAGCTCTGTTTTTGAAATCAAATACCATTTATGTTAATTCTTTCAACTCTTTTGCTTCTATGGGCATAGTCACTGTGCATGTAATGTAAGGTTATATTATGGCCCTTTTGCAAGTTGCTTTGAAGTAGGCCACTGCTTGGAGGTGAGTCATTCATGGCTTTTCTGTGGGCTCTGCAAATCATTATGCTATGGAATCCTAAGTAGGCAATGTCTATGCTGTTTTCTAAACCAGTCCTGAGAATAAGACACAGCAGGTATCTCTGACACCCTTTTGCACAAATGCAGTTACCAGGACTCTTGTGCATCTCTGGGAAGGTTCTTCAAACTCTTAACAGCTCACTGACTTGGTTTTGTCACACAGATTTTATGAACCCATCCTGCCACTGTACTGAAATGATCCTGCCCGCTTTCCACCAGAATCTTGCAGCAGAGGGAAGGAATGTCTGAAGTAAATGAAAATTCAGGAGCAGAAGCCTTTCCTTAGTCCAGTGAGGTGGAGGTTTTTATCTAATGCCACACATTTATTCCTTGTGACTCCTTACTAAGAGGGAATCCTTGTTGTTCAATTCCCTAACTATGGTGCGAGCAAAGAAAAGACAGTTCAGTTTTCAAGATCATGGTGTTTTCAGGCTTTGTGTTTCTCAAGGAGGTCCCAAAGCCTTGGATGCTCCAGCTCCCAGTCCATCTCAAGATACCTTCTGAGGAAACCAGGCACTGTTTGTTCTCAGCTGTCAGTTCTGGAGCTAGGCCTTATGTCATGAACAGGAGTATTTTCTGCCTGTGAAAGGACTGGGAAGTTACAGGTACTTAGGGTGTTTGAATCACCTTGGCATGTCATCCCAGAGGCAAGGCAGCTTTGCTTCCAGAGACTGTCATGCATATAACCCTTAATGGGAGTTTATGAGTCCTATGAGGGACAGAGAGGAGAGATCCTCCCTTCAAATAGCATGGCAGTCAGATACCACACACATAGAGAGGCTCAGATGCCTTGCCAGAGCTGTGGACTTAGTGAGGAGGAATGCCATTTGTTTGGACAGAAAGAGAGAGAAGTATAACATTACAGAGGGTTGGAAACAGTATGTGCTCTTTTACAATCAAGACTTCCCTTGACTTTTTTTATTTTTTAATTTTATTCTTTATTCAAAAAAATTCTCTATAACTGTTTAGATTTATCAATGAACTGGTTCTAGTTTGTTTTTTCCTTCCTTGTTACATAGATTTCAGCTATTCCAAAGAGTTCCCAAAAACTTTCTGCCTTTGCTGCTTTCTTAACCATATTTTTTAAATGTACATTTTCTCTGTCTCTGTGGCAATTTCAGAGTCCGTTTTACTCCCAAGCAAAAAAGATTACATTTTTGCCCTTTGATATAGATACCGTCATGGTCCACAGCTACCATATCCTCCTTGATGTTGTATAAGAAATTATCCAGAAGCATTCAGAAGTCCAGCACTGTTACATGTGGCATACAAAACACTGGCCAGCTTTCCATGGCATTGAAAACTGGATTAACTGTGTGCCTGACAAATTGAATCTTTCTGTAGTGTATCTTGTTTACAATTTAAGCTAGATTCCTTATCCACTGAGTGATATCCTTGGTGAAAAAGAATATATGGACATCCTATGGTTCAGAGAACCCATTTACTGGAGATGTTTGCTCGTTTTCAGATGAATGGTGCCCTGACATAGGACTATTTAGTAGCACAGGTGCTGTTAGTCTACAGCTGCGACTGGCTGTGAGGTCTCCACGTGTATTGGTGGTGCTCTTCTGTCTCCCCAAGTTCCTTCAATTTGTGACATTTATCAGGGCCAGGAGCTCGGCTGCTGTGAGTGCACCCCATCTGCTCAAAGGGCAGATAATTGTACAGATTATATCTGTGCATTAAGTGAACCAAGTCGCTTCCGCTCTCCTTCTGGTCTCATTAGATAGTTTGCTCCAAGCTTCTACAAAGGAGACAGTTAATTAAGGGTAATTAATCTACCCTCGCAGTGCCCAGCATTCAAATGGAAAACAAACAATGACCTATTTATCACTCTCTCAGACCAGCTTTATACTGAATCCTGTTAAACATTGCTAAGTCTGTGGATTTATTTCAAACCAGAAATTTGAACTACCATGCTCAAGGATTTGCTAAATTTTAGTCAGTAGTGCTTAAACCAAACCTGTACCTGTTCTAAGGCTGTATGTCCATTTTGCCTGAGCACACTGTACCGTGCTGGCAGAGTTTTAAATTACCTGAACTTAAAACCTAATTGAACTATGCCTTAAATTTAAATGCAATTCTCCCTTAAGACTAGCTGATCTGTAGAATATAAATTTATTCAATGTATTTTACTGCAGTGTCTGAAACTAGTCAGCTCAGAAAAACAGTTTTTACTCTAAAAGGTCAGTTGTTATTGCAGAATATATATTATATAATATATATCTGAATCTGGAAATAATCTGAGAAAATAGTACATACATGTTCTGATGCCTGTGCATTTAGCATGTTCTTGACTTAGAAGAAAGAGTATTGTCATTCATCTTAAGACTGTCCTCCTCTGTAAAGACAAAAATGAGATCTGGAAGCTGCAATTTACCTGGGAAGCTGGAATGATCATGGCCACCTTGCTAGATTTAAACACCATTGCTGTTTAAATCAGGCCCCTCTCAGCATCTGATAGTCTCCTTAAATCTATGTGTAGATATAAAACCATGGACACATCTTACACCCTGAAAAGGAAGATGAATCTTCTGAAAATGTTCATCTTACAATTATATTTTATGATCCTATTATCTTATGAGTGGTACACTACATAAGCTCAGCACCTTTGAAAATGACATAATATATACTATCGACAGATGACACAAAACAACAGATTTGTCAGCACAGATTTGTAAGAAGTATAGGATGAAAAGTAAAAGATGGATCTGTCAGTAGGGTAAAGGGTTGATTCTCCAAAACAAGAATCCCAGTTTAAGGCCTGCTGTATAATGCTTAGCTGAGATGATCCTCTCAGCATGATCCTATGAGACATAATTATCAGAGCTGATTTTGATCTTATTAATAAATTCTGCCTTAGCAACCTGAAGATAATTTTCATACACACGTCATTTATGGGTCTACTGTGAGAGAGGTCAAACATAGGAATAGGTACACAACTGTGATGATGCTTGCCTACGGTTTCACCAAAAGATATATCCTTGGTGGTAAATTATATGGTGTAAGATGGGGTAATGCAAATGTCCTTTGACATAGCCTGTTGCAAAGCCTCCCCGGAAGCCTCTCTGCACACTGCTTTGGGGGACATCTTTTGAGTAATTCCTTAATATTAACATTAGGTGTGATGGGTGCTACTCTGTACCAGCAAAAGCTGACATTTTCTTGTGGCAGGAGCAGAAGGTTGTTTGATATCCAAGATGAAAACTCTCAGCTCTCCATTTGTTATCTTTACGGATTGCTGCATGGATAACAGGCCGCTTATGCTTGGCGAATGTCATGTTGGATGTCTTTTGCAATATTATGTTAAACCACAAGGTGGCACTAAAAGATTGTAATAATCCCGTGTAATTAACACCATCACTCTCCAGTCTTTAACAGAAAGAACGGATTTTTATACTAAATGATGTAAACCATGGGAATGGGTTATTTTTCATTCTTCTGATGTTTGGATTCACTAAAAATTTTTAGTAAAGTTTTCTCCAGAGTAAAGTGGAAATGCATATGTGTGCAGTGTAGCTATTGCAGAGGCACAACAAAGTAACTCGAAAAATCAACATCCCTTTGTTTTTAAACACATATGCATTAATGCTGGTGATCCTAACAGTTGTCTCTCTTTTTGTAGCCAAGTGTTCATACCTCAACAGCAATTGCAATGTAAAAATGGGAATTTCATTTCCTCCTGTGATTTCTTTGATATGCCGTCTGAAGCTTTCGCTTCCCTTATAAAGTTCAAAATCTATTTCAGGCTTTCATCAAAGGTGAAAGTTCTTCCAAAGTTTGTTCATTTTTAATACATTTCACAATATTCTAGTCCAAAATGTCTTACTTTTTTAATACCAAATGTAGGGCTGGGCAAGCAAAGGCAGTTAATTTTAGTATTGCTATTGCAGGTGAAATCTGACACATTTTTGCCTAGTTTTGCAAAGCATATAGCTTCTTCCCATATTGTCACATTTCTTTTTTCATCCTCTAAATATGGAAAATATTGAAGCTGGTTCATAGTTTACTAAAGTAACAAGATGTCATTCATTTGTGTGAGCTGTTGTCTAACTGAAGATTGTCCTTTACACCTATGGCTAAGAGAATCCCCTCCAGATAACAAAGAAAATAAACTCTATTTTGCCTTTTTAGTTCTAATTACCGTAGCTGCAGTGTAAAATCCTGTTCCTGAAACTCAAACAGCATTTAATAGTTTAAAAAATATTTCTTGTTGATCTTAACACATGGCCATGTGAAATAATTTGCTAGTGAGGGACTTAGATAAAATTTGTCTTTAAAAATTCTTGTCACTGCAAGAGGTATCCGAAGGAGAATTCTTACATAGGCTCAGCTCCACCTTGTTCAAAGGAAATCTCAAAACTTTGACTTATCTGATGACAAACAGCCTGGTTGCCTAAATTTTCTCAGGCTCTTCTAACTGAGTCATTTATCCTTTTATCAGCTGCTTTCTTAAAGGAGAATAATGTTCCTTTTGGACACCAGCAGTTCCAGTCATTTACCACCTGTATTTCCTTTCCTGAGATCAACAGTTCTCTGAGGCTCTTTACTGTAGTGCACAACAGCTGTAGCCCCAGTCTGGCTCCCCCTGAGCAGGTGAGTGTGGAGCAGCAGACCCAGTACCACTGCCTGCCAGCCTGGCACCCACATGCTTGGCACAGACCCCAAGGGATGGAAGGGTGTGTGGAAGGAGCTGCCCTCAGAGCCTTCAGTGTGATGGCTCCAGCACCAAGAAGAGCCTGAGTGGCCATGCAGTCTACTGTCCTGTCCTGTCTGGCTGCTGCTGCAGTTGCCACTCTGTAGAGTGACAAGTAAATTCTGGCTTCAGGAAAGCATTGTTGGGTGCACGCAACCAATACAGTATGAATGAGAAAAAAAAAATAAAAGGCAGAGGGAAAAATACTAGGAGATCTGCTTTTAGCAACCATAACATTGCATCAGTTTATTCCTGCTTATAATAAGTACAGTGAATGGAGAATAGTTGAGTATGCTGCTTCAGAAGGTGTGGCTTCATGGTGTCATTTTCACAGGTATGGTGTAGGGTCAGGATGTTCTACCCTGGCAGGCATTGGGGTAAAGTTTTGCCATTCTTCCTCATTCTCCATGGAGTGTCCTTCTGCACTGAACACTCAGGGTTTGTGCAGCTCTCTGACTCAAGCCTTGAAGAGCAAGCTGCTCCCAGGAGCCCAAGGACAGATGCTTTGACAGTGCCCTGGGCTGCAAGCATTCCTCCTTCCTCTGGCTCTGCAGGCGGTCCAAGAAGCCTTCAGGGATTTCCTTGCTTTCTTCCTTGCCATCACACTGAAACAAAAGACAACTGGACAACTGCTTACTCTCTCCCACATCAATTCCTACTTCAAGACAATTTACCTCTCATGTTTGAGCTCTCATGTTTGAGCTCTCTTGTATAAAGCCTTCCAAGCTGACATGATATAAATTGTGTTATTTTGAAATTAAACCCCATACACATAAACATAGAAATTTTAATAAAACTTTTGTTATCAAGTTTTATTATTCCAACAAGTGTTACTGTCAGCAAATAATCCCTAGAGTGGTCATTATGAAATATTCCAATAATTGGATTTTAATTAAGAAATTCACTTAGTTCACTTAGTCCTACACTATTTTTGAAATCTAATTATGTCTTCAGGAAACTCACCCAAGTTGTGGTATTTTCTGGATAATATACAGACTCAGGACAAACTCCTTCCATTACTTTATATTTTTTACATTTCTTATGAATATTATTAAAACTTTTCTATTTTCTGTATTGGCACTGTAGAAAAATTGTCAAGATCTAATGGATGAAAAAAAAGTAGAATGCAAGTAAAAAATCTCTATTATAAATATTATGTTAGAAAAGAGGCTCCCTATGCAAAGAAAGTTAAAAAGATTTTTTACTTATTATATTGATGACATAGAGACTGCCCTCCACTTTGAATGTAAAGGCATTATTAATGAGAAAATCTTGTAGATATGCTTGGCTGTAAGTTTTATTCATACAGACAATAATATATGTCTCACCTCAACTCAAGTATTTTTGGGAAAAATCCTGAGTATATATCTGCACACTGAGTGTCACCTGGAATATGTCTTGTTAAGCCTGTAGGCTTGCTCATATTTTATATCACAGAAGCACTGAGTGGTCCAGACATGGCTGTATGTACATTACCTTTTAGTCTTCTTTGATGCTGAATATCGCATCTCATTCCAGCACTGTGTGAGTCCTCATGACACAACATCGGGAGAACTAGTTAAGAACGCCATGAATACAAGGCACTTCACTTGAAGTTATTAGAGTATTCCTGTATTTTTCCATGTGGAAGACAGAGAAACACCGCTTTGTGGCATGCCTTTGACTGTAAGTAGTCAGAAATCAATGTAATAAAAATAAATATCTTGTAGAGATGTTTATATATTTAGAAATATGCATGGTACGTACAGTCACATTCTGACCTTGAAAGAATGGAAATAAAATGTGACAAGGGACTCTGTAGTATTTATACCAACCATAAAAATATTCTGTTCAAACATGAAAATTTCCTTGAAACAAATGAAATCTATTTAAAATGTGAAGAGGGGAAGGGATAAGAAGAGAAGGTTTGATGAATTAATGGTTGGCAATATGAATAACATTTCAATAAGATTATTTACATGAGTGATAGGAGGCATCTGGCTTGCACACTATATAGTACAAATATAGAAAAGCTGTGGAGGCCATAATCTGTCATTGTAGTGCATATACAACTCCAGTTGAATTCAGTAGTACTTCAACATGCATATAGATGAGATACTGGAGTTGTATATGTACTACATATGTACTATACAGTGTACAGGACAGATGCTCTGTGTCACTCATAAATAATCTTACTGAAATATTCTTCATATAGCCAAACATTGATTTATCAGACCTTTCCTTCTTATCCCTTAGCTCTTCACATTTTAAAGAGATTTCATTGTTCTCTGGCCAGCCTTTTCCTTCTTTGCCTTGCTTACTTTTTTCCAAGCAGCATTTCCCAAATAAGAAACATGGCCTCTGTGAATAGGTTTGCATGAGATTTGGTTCTATTTACTATTTCATAAAGAACGGTCCATATTTAGACAGGTTAGGTACATTGTGCAGTAAGTTTAGCACGATAGTTTGATATGTAACATTACAGCATTGTGCTTCCTTTTAGTGCCTCAAGCAATTAAACCATGTGCTCATCTTCCATTGAAACCTGTAGCAGTTATTAATCACTCACCATTGTCTCTGAATTTTCTGCTTGTGACCCTTTCAGTTCTTCAAGTCAGGATGCTATCTTTGCAGAAACAGGGAAGGCATCTAAAGGCTTGAATGTATTTCAAAGTTTTCAAAATAGCCCAGTTGCATTCAAAAGTCTAATTGGTCTTCTTAAAAGTCCGTTATTAAGACCAGAATTTGTGGTTTTTAGAACCTCAATAGATGACATTGCTCCAATGGAGACTTTATTGCTAAGACTGTAAACAGCATCCAAAAGGTTGAAATTAAAAGTCACTTTAAAAAATCTAATCTTCCACTTAAGCTGTTCTACCAATATTACATAATCAGATAAAAGTCAAAAGACTGTGTCCAAATATCCTAAATGTCAGATTGTCATATGCATTGTATTATTGTATTTCCTTTGAAAAAGTATCACATGTTAACAGCTGGAGTACTTTGTAGTCAGGGTTTGTTTTTTGGTGTTTTTTTTTTTTTTTTTTTTTTTTTTTTTTTAAAAAAAAAGGAACTATCCAGTCTCCCATATGCTTCTTGCGTCTTTCTTCTGGAGTGATATTGGAGGGAAGGAGCAGTCTAAGCAACATTTCTTAAGGAAAATTCAGTTCCACTGTATTTGGAAACTTTGCCCTGGTGGCCTTTGGCTAAAGAGATCAGCTGAAGAAGAAAGAAGGCTTCGATGAAGCCAGTGAGACCTTGAATCAGTAAGAAAAGAGGTTCATCCATCCTTAAGAACTTTGCCTTAAGAGCCTGCTAACAATTCAAGTAGATGCCACAGAGATCAGACTGTTTGTAGGAGACCTTGCTGAATTTACAGGGTGAAGACATTTCATCGGGCTGAAGCAAAGAGAAGCTATGCTTGTGATTCCAGTGGAGCCAGGACATCCTCTACAGTGCTCACCCAGATGAGGTATAAGGATCTGTATGAGAAAGACTGGGAAGGCCTTCTGCTATTTCATCAGCTAAAGGAATAATTATTCTCCAAGGACTAATTCCTTGTCACTCCAGTGAAGACAGTGATCAGAACTTGGAGAAACTGAATCAAGTTATACATACAATAGAGTTTCTCTTTCCGGAATAAATTATATCTTCTCCAGGAACCTGATCTACTGAAACCTGGCATTTGAGTTTGCTTTTTCTACTTCATATTAACCTGGCAATTTCATATCTAAGGTAAGAATAACTGTGCTGTGTCTAAACAGCAGCTTATTACAGTCATCAGCAGTATGCTCCATGCAGCTTATGACAAGTTTGTTCTATGCAAAGAGAGTGATATCTACGTAGCAATCTCTTTCCCCTTCTCTCTCTCATGTATATCTAGATTGATTACTAAGTGTGGTTCAAGTCCCAACCTTATGGAGAAGTAAGAGTGGAAGAGATAGGAAGGAGGGAGTTGCAATGGAGAAGTCAGCTGCAATTTTTTATTTGTTATCCTTTTGAAACAAGAAGTCCCTAGACAGCTTTAGCCTGCACTGTAATGCAGAGGCTGTCTGGAGGGGCAGGATGACAGCATGATTCCTTGCAGGCTGCATGCTTCTGTCCAAAGCTGTGACGTGAGCATTCCGCATGTCTAGGAGAGTGATGTTACTGGAAGCATATGGAAGTGTCCATCTTCCAGGTGTTTGGAGCAGAAATGGCCAACGGTGGAAGCTCTGGTGCAGCTCTTACTCATAACCTTCCCCATTCTTTTCCTGATCCTCTTTTATCACAGCGTTCCAGTATCAGACCCCCAAATTAAACCAGTATTTTATAGCTTGGCACTGACACCTCAGATTGCAGATATTAATTACCATTATGTACCCTGAGGGAAACAAGGATTTGGCAGGACAACTGAAGTCTCCTTTTTCTTTCTCATTTCCCTCTCCTGCTTCTTGGTTCCCCTCTGGGAGATGATAAATCTGACTTTTGCTATCGAGTCTGGTCATCTGGTAAGATGTGCCGTTGGTATCCTCCCGTTCACCCTGTCCCAGTGTGGCACTGGTAATGATACTATTTGGGGAATGGAAGACTGTATCTAAAAACCCCACAGGACTCTTTGTAAAGAAGGAAAACAAGGTCGATGAGACCTTTCTCTTTGAATAACAACTGGCAGGATAAGCCACAGCACCAGGCAGGGATAAGATTTCCACCTTTACTCCAAGGGGCTGTCCAGCTACAGGTTCCTGCCTGCGAGGGAGAAGCAACCCTTTTCTCCCGGAGCTTGGCTCCCGCAGCCGTTCCCAGCTCCGCTCCGCGATCCCACCGCCTCCGTGCCCGGATGGCGGGCGCCTGCTGCCTTCGCAGGCGAAGCAGCACTGTCGGTGCACGGGACACCCCTGACGGAGGTGGAAAAACTAAAATGAAAGGGAAGAACGTGGAAGAAGGTGCTCTCCCATGCTCCTTCCAGGCTGACAGCCGGCTCCCGCAGGCAGGCAGAGAAGGAAAGGGTCTGTGCCCAGGCAGCAGCTCGGACAGCAGCGCGGGCAAGGAGGGCAGCGCCCGCACCCCGGCAGGGTCAGGCAGCAGGGCGGACAGAGCAGGCAGCAAGGACAGGGCAGGCAGAACGGACAGGGCAGGCAGCAAGGCGGAAAGGGCAGGCAGCACGGACAAGGCAGGCAGCACGGACAGGGCAGGACACAAGGCAGGCAGCAGCGCAGGCAGGGCGGGCAGAGCAAGGCAGCTCGCGCCTCCCGGGGAGGGCTTTAATTCATCACCCCGTTCAGCGGAGAGGATGGGACGCCGCTAAACTCCCCTTCTTCCCTCCTCCCTTCCCCCTCGCCAAGCAAGCCCCCCCTCCTCCCCCCTCCACTGCTCGGTCTTTCTCCCCAAGCAGTGAGGCTCGGACAGTGCTCGGCTCCAGCGCTTTATTTTAAGATGATCGGCCAAGGTCTTTGCAGATAGATTTTATCTGAAGTTAAATAGCAGGCACTCGCCGCTCCCTCGCCAATAAGTCATTTTTAATAGAGACAAATCGCCCTGGACGCCCCGGAGCGCCGGTGTCGCCGCTCCTGCCCTCGCCCCCCGCCGAAGGCGAGCAGGCAGTCCGGGCAGCTCCCTCCTCCCGTAAGTGTCCTGCTCGGCGGAGCCGGAGCGCGGCCGTGTGCGGAGAAGGGGAGGAGAGGGGGGGAGAGCCTACCAACCGCCCGGCCGCCCTGACAGTGCCTGCGCTGGATGCACAGCGGCCGCGGGACACCCCGGCGCGGAGCGCGGCGAGGAGATGCGCAGGGGCGGTGGGCTGCGCCGCGGCACTCAGCCCCTCTAGGCTCGCCCATGGAGCGCCCCACGGAGCCCCGGCCGCCGTCGGATCCCCCACGCCGTACGTATCCCCGCCGCGGCCCCCCCGCGGCGTCGGGGCTGTCCGCGGGCCGCGGGGGCGGAGGAGGGCTGGGGCCGGGGATGAGGGTCCTCGCCCGTCGGGGCGCCCCGGGGCGCGGTCCCGGCCCGGGGCAAGGCACGGCTGCCTTTAGGAGCGGCAGAGGGAGGTGGGCACTGGGGAGGGTACGCAGAGCCTGCTCGAGCGTACCGGAGGCAAAGCTCTCTGTCTCGGCTTTAAGCGCCCAGGAGCATCCGGAGCCCCGATCCCAACGTCTGCTGCCCCCTTCTCCCCGCTCCGGCGCCGCTCCGCTCTCCAGCGTGCAGCCGGGTCTCCGCGGCCAAGTGGCGGGCGGCTGCCGCTCGGTCCCCGCCGAGGGCGTACAGGCAGGCAGGGCTGGTGCTGTCACCCCCGGGCCATTCCAGCCCGCACCACGGGGCTCTCCTACCCAGGAAAAGGACTGAGCGCCGGGGAGCGCTGCCTATAGGCGATCTGCCGCCACCTCGGACCGTGCGATCACTTTGCTCTGACGCTGGATTAACTCGATTTTAATCGTTTTTTGTTTCCCCCACCCCCATTCACACACCCCATCTCCTCCTTCTCTCCCGCCCCACCCCGCCACCCCCTTCCCTACACACCTCTCTTCGCCCCTTGCCTAAAGTCTAACCTTGTCTTGTGGTCATGGGGTCTATAATTTCATTTTTTTCTAGGCTGGTGACAGCTCTGCTTGTTCTGTAAAGTGGATGTCAGGTGGATCTATGTTCTGGAAGGAACAAAGAGGCAGCGAAGGCAGCGCGGGGGAAGTTTGAGCGGCGAGGATGCAGGCTGTGTACTGGTACGCGGTCCTTCTGCTGCAGCCCACCCTCTACCTGGTGAGTGCCCCCGGCCACTCTCACGGGCCGGGCAGCGGGGAGCTCGGCGGGGAGGAGGGCACCGGCCTGGCGGAGAACGAAAAAACTCACGGCAACTACTTGCGCCCCACAGCAAGCCCTGCCCCTTCGTCCCGGGGTCGGGCCGGGATCGGAGCGGGGAGGCGCGGGGCTCGGCGGGGCAGGAAGGTGTTGGGGGGCAGACCCGTAACTTCTCTGTGTGAAGGGGCGCGCCGCCGGGCCAGAGCAGGGTCGGGGGCTCCCGGGAGGCGTCTCCCCGTGCATTCTTCTGGGCCAAGTCCCTCGGCATCTGCGTGGGTACCAGAGCCCCGCCGCGGCCGCTCCCGGACAGGCGGGGGGATGGAGGCAACTTCTTGGCCTCTGCTCCCTCCTGAGGGTGGGAGCCTCTCCTCAAGGGAACGCCCGCGGTGTGCCACTACGGGCGGCGCGGCACAGGCGGGAGGGCACTCTGCGAACTCAGCTAGTGTTTTCCGCGTGAAGTGTCATTGACTTTCGTAGCAAATCTCCTTTAAGATTACCGGGGAAACACGAGTAAACAGCGGCGTTATCTCCTTTCTCACACACACACACACACACACACACACACACACATTATTCCCTCTACGATCGCAAGGAACAAAAACCAGGCAGGCTGCTCCTTTGCAGTCCGCATCCTCTCTCGCCTGCGATGCGTTAAGCAGGCAAGCGCTTGGCGGCAGCTCGTCCCTGTGGCGGCGGGGGAGGGAAGAGACCTTCTTCCAGGAGCGCTGCCGAGCGAAGCATCCCGGCGGCCGCGCTGGGAGCGGCGGTGGCCGCGCTCGGGCTCCGTGCCCGCGGCCGGCGGGCGCTGCCTGCGCTGGCG
>JAWWEE010000074.1:25141383-25156675 GCA_035221455.1 Xenops minutus
GGGCGCTGCCTGCGCTGGCGCAGCCGGGCCACGCGGGGGCGCTACGGGGCAGCGCGGGCGCTCCGGGGCGCGCGCAGCCAATCGCGAGCGGGCCCGCGCGGGGCGGGGGGGGGGAGCAGGGGGCGCGCGCTCCTCCCGCGCCCGCGCAGCGCCCGCGCGCCCGTCCCGTGCGGGAACATCCCGGCACATCCCGGCACATCCCCAGCCCGGCCGACGTGGGGGGCCCTGCCCGCTCCGGGCGGTGCCACGTCTGCCGCGGGCGTCTCTCCGCCCTGCGAATTTTATAGCTGGGGTTGGGGTGGAGGGGTGGGGGGAAACGGGGAGAAAAGTGCGTGGCAAATAATCCATCAAAAAGCCGGAGAGAGATCGATACGTCGGGTTAAATTTTAAATGTGTTTGCTGGCAGTTAAACTGCTCTGGACTCATTACAACA
Organism: Xenops minutus; assembly: GCA_035221455.1. Classification (NCBI taxonomy): domain Eukaryota; kingdom Metazoa; phylum Chordata; class Aves; order Passeriformes; family Furnariidae; genus Xenops; species Xenops minutus. The sequence continues at coordinate 25,141,817 of JAWWEE010000074.1, forward strand.
ACAGTGCTGGATTTATTCTAATGCTCTGCAGTCTGAACAACAAGCGCATTAATTCTCCTTTAATTGTAAACTGGGAGCATTTGAAAACCATTCAGTGTGCAAATTATGCTGATTCAATTACCGTTTAGTTACAGACTTCATTACCTGAATGCCTTTTTTTACCTTTTTTTTTTTTTTTTTTTTTTTTTTCCTGAGAGCTTGGCATTGCAGAGTGAAGGAGATGATTTTCTAGTTTCCCTCGAAACAATGCGAAATATGATTAAAAAAAAAGTATCCTGAATAAAAGACAAGCTAGGGGGAGAGAATGTGTCCTTCGGCTGGGCTGTGTCTTCTGCCAAAACACTCGGGGATGATCCAAAGGATTTCCCTAACACGGTTCTTCTTTCTGAGTCGATACTTCCACTTTTATGACAATCTCTCCCTGTTCTCTGTATTTCGGGAGTATCTTTGAAAGTTTGCATTAGGCCATTGTGTGATAATAAACTGTTTATTAGCACCGAAGCATGAAGTTTTGATTAAAGCTTTAATGCGGTGCCACAAAGCAGCAAGGTGCAGCACTTTGTTGTGCCTAGCCGTGTGTGCACATCACACTGTGGACTAGAGCAGTTTCAATTAGGAATTAAATTTTCAGCACTCAAACTGTTAGGAAGGGTAAATGAAATGGCAGCACAAACAGCTTCCTACCGAGTTTGTTAAAAAAACCATTTTTGGGAGGGGTTAATAATATAGGTGACAAGGAAAATAGCCTATTTCCCCTTCGCCTGAACTAGAAGGTGTTTCAGGGAGAGTGAATAGCCGCGGCAAGGCTGGACTGCCTCGAAGTTACTCATTTACAGACACTATCTGCCTCATAATTTCTCTTCACCAAGCAAACGGCTGCTGTTTTTCTTTATTCCTTTTTCTTTCTTTTTTTTTTTTTTTCTCCTCCCCCCCACACCTACCATTAAACCTCTTTGTAATGAAATCTTAAGGGTGAAAAAAGTGTTTCTGCTTTTCTTCCCCTTTTTAATAGAGAGATATGTCATCCAGCCTTTTTGCCTGAAATTTCTAGAGGTCACTGCCTATCAGAATGAGTAGAAAATTTGCTGGGTTAGAGATAGTATTATGTTTATTGATACAAACATTAGTTGTCCTTTGTGAGATGTGCATTTTCTCCTTGTTTTGAGTGGTGCAGTGTATTGAAAATGTTATATTTGATTTGTTGTGAAAATTTGCTTTTGGCCTAAATGGATAACTTGGTACTTATTTGGTAGAATTAGGAGTTAACCTTTAGAGGCTTGCAGTTGTTTTCTTTCTTTACTTTTAGAGAGCTGCAGAAAGTGTTCAAACACCTACACTCTGTCTTCTTCATCACGACACTCCACCGCTCTCCTTTTGAAGGCATCTTAGTCTAATTCTAATGGATATTGTTTCCTTAACTAACAATACTGTTCTGAGCTCAAAATCGTCAGTAAGGAAGCACATAAATAATATAGGAAAAAAACCCCCAAAACCCAAAACCAACATCCAAAGATCGCAGTCTCCTACAGGATTGAGTTCTGTTTGTGAGGACACCGGGATTTTACAGCATTCCCCTAGCGGAAACCTTCCCGTTATACCTCCTGCCTAGTTGCCGCTGAATTTCCAGTCCGACACCGCAGGACAATAAAAGGCCAGGCTATTTCTTTTAATTTCTTCTTGGTTTCTTTCCCCCTGCGTGAAAGCAGCATTCTGTAGAAGCGACTACAGAATGAGCGGGCTGTTAGAAAGGACGGCAAGGATCCTAACTAGTTATTTCTCACTGGGACAGGTCGAGCAGGGCCTCGGAGAAGGAGGCAGATGGTTTCGGTGCCGGCAGCTGCGGAGCCCGGCCGTGCGGCGGGGCCCGACGGGCTGTGTCGGGCCGCTCCCGGCGGCCACGGGCGCTCGCCCCGTCCCGCCGCTCCCCCGCCGCCACCCGCACCCTGCGCGCCCCCGGCAAGCGCGGGCGCCGGGCGGCAAAGTACCTCGCAGGTGGCACGGCTTCGCCTCCCGTCACGGTCACAGGCTCTATCCCCGCACGCTCGAAGGAGACTTCCCCGCACAGTACAAACACGGAGTGGTAACATGCACCTCTTCTGCTGGGATCATCCCGGCTCGAAGGGACTTCGTTTCCTTGCTTAGGTACCCGTACTCCTTACGCGGAGTAGCGGGCGAGGAACTAATACCAGTCGTAGTTTTGCATGGCATGCTGCTACGGTAAAGATCCCTCCCAACTCATCCCCCTGTCCGGCTTGTCGTCTTCTCCCATCAAAGTGTTTATTCACCAGTGGGTTTGTTATTTAGGGTACACACCGGAGCCGGCTGGCAGAGCTCTGTAACTCCGTGCAGAACTTAAGCAGCACAAAGGCAAAAGGAGGGTTGATTTTTCACCCCCCGCCAAGGGCTGTTTCGCGGGGGGAGCTTCTCTGCGTGATGCTTTGTCAGAAGAACTACGGCGCTTACGGGGCACCTTCTTTTGCAGGGCGATGGCTTTGGCAGAGGGGCTTTGAAACCAGCCTGCTAACCTCCTCACCGTACTGGGCTGGGATTTTAGGGTCTATTTCACATCGTCACTGTAGCCTGGAGGCCTTCTGGCAGCCGAGAGGAGTTTTCCTGCAAAATTGTTGTGAATCATAGAGGTTTAAAATTGTCCTCAGAGGGAGCACACTGAGGTATTTGCTGAGGGGGTAAACAGGGGGTTAGTGACTCCAGAGTTTGTGTACATTTAATTTCTCTGTGTGTCGCGCTGTTTGCGGTCATTTCACCCCGGTTAATGAAAGCTGTGAGGAGATACCACGTGCTGGCGAAGACAAGTTGATTTTTTTGTTGTTTCTTTCGTTTTAAAGATAGTTGCTGACTGTATCCTACTTTGTCGTGGAAGAAAAAAACCCAAACAAACCACACCTCTGTAGGCAGCGAAGATAAAAGAAAACAGAAAACAAAAGAGAGAGAAGGCATTGTCCTATCGTAATCACCACCCACAGTATTTTCTCAGAGGCATTTGGTGCTGAATGCATTCGAGTATTGTTTCTCCCCCTCCGCCCCCCCCAAATAAGCGATTTCTTGCAGTTTTCAATTTGACGTTGAAGGCAGGGAGGGCGGGGGAGAGCGCTTGGCGAGCAGAGAGAGAAGTGGCTTTTTGTGTGGGGGAGTTTACGTAGCCTTGAGATGATCCTGCTGCCTCTTTCTAAAGGAGTTTGTGAGACGCTGTCGCAGTGATGTAGGGGAGAAAAATAACCCTTTCGGAAGGGAGGGCACGGGAATAACCGGACCCCCATCTCATGTGGGTGAAACAAACTTATCTGCGCTCTTGAAATTTTTGTATTATTATAATTTTTATTTTTTTTTTTTTTTAAGCGCAGGATGGTGCATTCTTTTCTGAGCTTCCTTACTTCCTAACCACTAGGGACCTGTGCTAGTTTAAGAACGGGTTTCCCCACACTGAAATATCTTTTTTTTTTCCCGACGCTTAGTTCACACTGTTTCTATTTATTGAATAGCTGGAGAAAGCAGTCTGGAACAGATTTCACCTGTTAGGGAGGCATCTGACTATAATCCCTGCCTCTCTTCTACTAGCCACCTCTTCCAAGACGATATGGTACCTAGAGGTATCCATTTTAACCTCTTTAATATTTCCCTGCATCTCTAAACCGCCATTTTAATTAACAAAAAGCCAATTTCCCAATCCTCTTGGAAAGTGCGGTGAAGCAGGTTAAGGAACCAATTGCTCAGAATAGCTGCACTTGGAGGAAATGACTGTGTGAGCCATCCTTCCCTCCCTAGGATTGGCTTCTCTTCTCCCGACTAGATTTGAGTGAAGTTTTGCTGTGATTTATCAGATAGTTTAACACCCAGCTCGCTCTTCTTGTAAGTCAGCATTAAACCACCTCCTGGGTGCTTTGTAAATACAGCTTTAGCATTTTTTTCATGCGGCAGATTGACATGTTGACGATTCTGCTTTAAGGAATGTGACAATAAAGTGGAAAACCAAAGGCTGGCAAGCACTTCATCAAGGATAAAAAGGTTCTGCTGTAAGGATGTCACTCAATTTATTGTGAAAGTCGAATGAATTACGTTTAATGAAAGTGCTCCCCAGATGAATATTACCAGCAATTTCCTGAGTTGGCTCTGTCAGATTGATATGAGGAAATGCCAACCCATATCAAAAAAGATCTCCAATCTCAATTACTATGCAAGCTTTCGAAGAGCTCCTTTTTATTGATATGATATATATTGGCAGGTTCTCAATGCTGTGCAAACTGCTTTCTGTTCAACAGGACAGCACATTTCCCAATTTATTGTTTAACCCTACGTTTTTCTGGCTGTTTAAACTTCTGTGAATGCCTTTTTTTTTTTTTTTTTTTTTTTTTTTTTTTTTGAGGGGAAACCACCTCTCATCCTCTTTCCCTTTCTGTGACCTAGAGACCAAAGCTGTGTGTCTGACAGACAGAGGGGGTGACGCTCATTGCAAGAAGTTTGTTCAGCCTGGATGGACAAAACCGAAGGTCAAGAGAAATAACTCGGCTGAGACAATGGTGTTGGAACCCCTCATTTTCAGAGTATTTCTAGGCGACAATCCAGATCATGGTAATATTTGTTAGGACCAGCAATCTCAATATTCCCGCCCTTTCTTCCTATTTCTCTAGGGCTTCTTTGGGCTAATTAGAAATTCACTAAGCCCTCAAAGAGAGAAAAGCTCTTATGTCGCCTCATCTACATAAGAATTGACTTTGTGAGAGGCTTTTCTCTTCTATTTTAACTACTGTGACACCGGTCACTGCATAGGAATACAGCTTCTTTTCCCATAATCCATCTTGCTGGACTTGTTTGTGATTGATTCAGTCAGCTTTCTTCTATAACTTCTCCATTCTCTTTAAATTTTTAAATCGAAGCAGAGAGAGAGAGATTGAGAGAGAGAGAGAGAGAAGGACAACCAGGAGGTTCTCGGTAGTCTGCCTCAGGACGAGGACGTGGGTACCTTCACACGTGGGACTGCACTCCCTGCATGCAGCATTAATGAGGAAGAAGAAAGAGCTTGTCCTTATCATATATCGGGTTAGTCTGGGTTCTTACTTTCCTGTTCGTCACTGGATCCGCATCTAAAACCTTCTCCAGTGCACTATTAATACATGTGATTTTTGTTTATTTATTTATTTATTTAAAGTGTGTTTTCCTCCCCCCTCTTTCGGAGATGCTGCGGATGGTTGGTGCAAGAGCTGCGGGGCGATCAGGCAAGTGCTGACAGTCGGACCGGGAGAGGGCTGAGTTTGGGGTGCCCTGCTCCCCCCCTACCCGGGGCTGGCGCTGCCCCTGCGGCCGCTCTAGGAGCGCCGTCAGCACCCTGGGGAGCGCCCGGAGCGGGGCAGCACCGCGGACAGCGCTCAGCCCCGCACCGGCCCGGGAGCCCCGCCAGCCCCCGGAAAGCGCTCGCTCGTAAATGCACCGTCCCACAATAGTCGATGTTTCGGGCTGCTGCTGCTTAGACCTCACCCGCAACAGGCTCTGGTTTTGGGCTTTGGCGGCCTGCATCAGTTTTCCTGAAGGAAGAAGTAGATAGGTGGACCAGGAAACCGGTGTTGCTGATGACTTGCTTTCTCTTAATGGCGTAGCTGTTGCTTTATTTTCCGTGGAAAAACTGATCAGAGGGGCAATACATACATGGTTGTCAAGTGGAACAGGGATGGCAGAATGAATCTGCGGATCAAAAAGGCTGTGCTGGGATGCTCAGGTTTCTCTCATTCTATCCCAGGACCACAGCATCCTTGCCTTTTGGAGAGAGACCAGAGAGACTTGAGAGCCTTGGAGTAAAAAATGAGCTAAGAGACATGGCTGACACCAAGAGAAGAGAACATTAATTAATAATGTCACTTTCTATCCCATGGGTAATGGCAGGAGTGGCTCTCAGACACAGCTGATGTAATTTTTGGGGTAGTGGTACTCAGGCATCTGTGAGGGGCAGCCAGATCTTGCATTCTTCACTTGCTTGTGTCCTGGCAGACAGCACTCAGGCTATCTCCCAGCTCTCTCCTTGCCTTCATGAGGAGATAATTGCAGGCAAGTGCCTCCACCCCTGTAAATCCCCACTCACTGTCGACAGAGCTGTCTTCTAGAACTCTGCTACCTGAAAAGCACTTGTCAATGAAAGTGACTTTTGGCAAGGCAGGTGTAAGTGAATGACTGATGGAGAGTCCTTCAATAAAGGAATGTGATGGGAATTGACTGGGCTGAGAGGAAAACCAACCCACAATCCTCACCAATCTACCAGACAAAACCATAAGCCATTTATTCCTGATCCATATTCTCCCATGAATATCAGTAGTGATTGCGATACTTTTGCTAGATGTGAACACTTTCCAGTCCCTTTTGATTACACCATGTACCCATGCATGGTGTCTCAAAACTGTATTGTCTGCTGCAGAGATGTTGCTTTTGTCTTCCAAATGTCACCCTCATTAATGTCAATGTCTCACCGTCCAGCTAGTGACAAATGTCTCAGGGATGTTAATCTGCCTTGCACACTACACCATCTCTCCAGGTGTCCTGTCTTTTCCTCTCCAAGGAAGAGTTTAGTAATATTTTATTTAGTAATATTTTCTTCCTTGCGCCCTGCATCTGCTGAAAAAAGACTTGTCCACTAGTTGGTCTCTGTCCTGTCCATTCACAAGTACCTTTTGCCAGTGCCCTCTGGAGTACCACATCTGCAGGTTGTTGAAGGGGGAGAAATTAGACCTATCAAAAATTTATGATACTAGTGCTCTATTTTCCTCAAATTTCATTTTCTAATCCAGACCAGCAAAAGATTAAACAACAAAGATCTTGTTTCTTTGTGTGTGTGGCTTGGTTGTTTCTTATTGTGTGCACCTGTGAATGGTTTTTTTTCCCTTGCACTGAACTTTTGAAAAACTGATAAAATATGCCTACCTTATTTCTTTGTATATTTCCTTACAATTTGGTGATAGCTGTAAAGCAGACTTCTTTTAGCAGCAGAGCTGACAGCCAAAATAATACGAGAAAAGAAGTGATCTAATAGCCCTAGTTCTTGGACAGACATGTAACTAAAACGCTTATATATGTGTGTATATATGTATGATATATTGAAATTATATTATTTATTTCAAAAGAAAAATCACTGTAACCAACACAATATCCTCAGTTGAAAAACAACAGATACTATTTACCTTTCTTGTAAGAACCTGCTTTGATCTGAAAATCCCTGAACTCAGTACTGATTTCTAACAGTTCTAGTAGTTTTAAATCTGGCCCTATGAGTATAGTGCTTCTATGTGATATTGCATGCATATGTCAGAAATAACAAAAATAGCATTACAAATGATTAGTGACTAGTATGTTTTCTGATCCTCTTCCCCCCATTTCCCACTCCATATCAGCCTTGCATTATGTGTGAGTTAACTGTCTACTGGCACAATATTTTGCGCACTTGTTTTAAAGGTGCATATGAGCTACCGGGTAAAGCAAAATATGAAAATGAGAAACACTCTAGGCATATACTGAGGGTACTATTGAAAAATAAAAACTCTTCAGCAGACCCTATGGCCTGATCCTGCAGTATAATACAAGATAGGAGTGCCTGATCCTGCAGTATAATAAAGATAGGAGTCCTATGTAAATCAGTGATTTGTTTACTTGTGTGAGGAGGACAGATTCTGTTTCTAGTTGAAGATTAAATAGACCATTTCTGTCACCGAGAATTGCTTGCCACTAGTCAGATGCCACTTCAAATTGAAAGTGTAATTGGCAGCTCTTAAAAAATTTCAGCTAATGGAATTTCTGCTATGGGTAGTTCAGACCACCTGTATGATCATATTTATCTGCACAGTCATTTTTATAAGCTATTCTTGATTGAACTTTAGAAAAACAATTCTTCTGCTAGGCTATTTTGTCGAGAAATGTTGTCACAGGCCTTCAGGTATATAAAACTGCTTATATAAAATTAATAGACTGCTTTTTATGTTTACAATCTCATCCATAGCATTTGAGGTTTGCAAAAGATGTTTAGGACTTAAAATAGCGATAATATTAAAACTGTGTCCTCATGCTTGTTGCATTGTCAATAGCGGTGTTGTAAAATACTGGCGTGTTTAAAATCAGAATGTCAGTCTGTAATTCGACTCTAATTTAGAGTTATTTCTGCTGGCAGTTACTGCAACTACTCTGTATTAAATACAGAAAATTTTCTTAATGTTTATGGGGGGAATTCTTTGGACTTTAAGAAGATTTTGTAAGTAATATTGATAGGGCAAACAGCAATAATACTGTAGCTTTGTGGAGAACAATTACCAAGTGAACAGATCTTTAAAGAGAAGGGAAATATGAAAGGCTATAGAAATATGACATAAAAGATGTGCACAATAAATTGCACCATTAAAAAAGATGAGCTCCATCCTGCTGCCTTCATCTGCAATGGGTATTACCTTAACGAAGTCCACATTTTATATTCCTACTTGTTTCTTCACACTGCTTCCACAAACCATCACTTTTGATTAACTGACTTGCTTGTAGTAGGTGGCACTGTAGTACAGGTTGCAAACAGAGGGGAGAGAGTAAGACCCTTAAGCAATACTATTTCTGAATTAAAAACTTGGGATTTTGAATAGTTGCACAAAGAATACCCATAACTTCAGTGGAATCAGTTCTGAGAGTGGTCACTTGGAGTGAGGAAGGAATGACATTGTCTAGTCCTTTATAAGACTGTGGTCTGTGTGAATCATCTATATCTTCAGCTTCTGTTTGTGTTGACTCAAACTGTGGTACCCCGTGCTGTGTATCTCCTTCCTCTGTGAGAGCTCTGCTGCCTCTGCTAACACTAGCCCTTACAATAAGGTGCTATTCCACTGAATTATATCAGAATTATTATCAGAATATAGTTTGTGTTTGCATCTTAAATGCACAGAATATTTACTGGCTAGAGCAGAGTGTGAGTCTTGGAAAAGTTATTGTGTGGATTAGCAGATTGTAATGATATGGTTCAGTCTTCCAGTGTAATGCAATCCAAATGAATATGAAAATGTGTGACTAAGTACATTAGAGTAGGTGACAGTACTGCTTTTGTTCTCCACAATTTATAAAATATTCTGAAATTTTGGTGTTGTAGCAGACATTTCAGAGTAAAGGCCAACTGCTTTTTAGAAGCAAAAACACAAGGTTAACTGAAGTCACATATGTTTCAGTGCTTTACTGAGCTAGGAGAAAGTGAATGCAGTATGAGTTTTTTTGCATTTCTTAATTTAGGATATAAAATTTTCTTCTTCCATGACAGAAAAGATAACACATCTATATATTTTAAAATGTTCCAAAGTAATATTTTAGCCAAAAACCTGCTGAATTTACCTCTAGGCTACTTAGGATCCATTACAGTATCATGTTTATAACCAAGTATTACACTACTTACTTTCCCTTATCCTAAACAATTACTATTATTCAATTATTATTGGATAATTAACTGAATAAATAAAAATCAAATAATGATTGCATAATAATTATTTTTGATTACTTTTAAATTTTTTTGAATCATGATTTGTGACTCTTTTTGACTACTGATCTGAAAAAATAGTTTTCAAAACATCTTTAGCTTTGAAATGAAACTAAAGTTAGGCTTTTCAAAAAAATAATTCATGTGTTTTTTTTTTTTTTTTTTTAAATATGTTTTTGAAGCTTTGAGACAGCACGATTTACTGTTTTCTAGAATTACAAAGAGATGCAAATGGTGGCATATCTCAGAAAGCCATGTGTGGCCTGTATGTAGTACTGTATTTGTGCTGTAAATTTGAAGTCTAACTGCACTATTGATGTACAGTTTTTGCAGACCACCGCAGATATTATTTTTCTTTCAGAAGAAAAATTTACTGAAATAATGTCCATGTAAAGCAAAAAATGTGCCCTTATTTATTCTTCCACAAAGAACTCATATGTTGAATCAAGACCATTCAGGCTCATGAGAACGTTGCCATTGATTTCCCTGGCTGTAAAATGAGGTCTTTAACTTGATAAATATATCCATTTTTATAAGGTAGTTTGGAATGATATTTCATTACATTTTAGTTTGTTTTGCTTTGTGTGAATTGGCTATTCATAGCTAGCACAAGAAAGAAGTAGTAAGCATTTCTAATAAACGTGAGACAATATATAGGTATGGCTATGTGGTGTTCATAGCCTTTGGTCTGAGCAACTTTGTCTTCAGTGAAGTCAAAAAGAGCTGAGCAGGCTCTATATGCTTTTATTTCTAGCATTGTTTCTTTCATTGTCGTATGCTTTAGTAAATTTACCCAGAATAATATCATCCTGTCTTCGGTCAGCCATGAAATCCTTCCTGCAAAAGTGTGTCCTTTTGTTCTCTGGGAGAGTGTGTCCATGACTACAGTACTCCTTCACCTAGAGTAACAATGACATGGTTTGTCCTTAAACTTTTGTGTTTTGCTTTATCCAAGCTGCACAGTGTTAGTCATCTATGTCTGGCACAAAAACGAACCTCTGCTGCCAGCCATCACAGGTGGATGATTTGCTTTAGCTCAACAGGTGGAGCTGTAACTTCATCAGCCTGTTGATTCAGGCTAAAATTCAGCTAGCTGGGCAGGTCCCTAATTCAATTTTGCTTATGTATTTTACATTCTCTAAGTTTATACCTACATTGCCATTGCTTATGGAAACTTGTTAACCTCCTGATCTGTAAAACACTTCATGTAATGAGAGGCATGTGTGATTATGTATTCATCAGGAAAAGTTGTTAATTTGTGGGAATGTGATACTTCTAGGGGGCTTCTACAGGAGTTTTTTTTCCCTCAGCTTTGCATATTAAAGGAGAAATCAGATGAAGTCTAAGACAGCATTTCCACTTAGACCTCTCTGAGTATAGACCACCTTGCATGATTAATTTTTTGTGCCCTGACTTTTTTGTTAGGATCTCAGAGACTACAGAAATGTTTGGAATAATTCTCTCTTCAGCATGTTTAGATAAGACTAGTTCCAGTGAAGTTATGTTAATAACCTTTATAAAAATAGTAAACTCATTGCTCATACATCCTATAATTCTCATTTCATAGACTGCTTGCATCTCCTGTGGGCCCTTTGTTGCCATGCTGCCCATGTTCCCCTTTTTGCCTTGATTTAGCTACAGGCTATCACATGGTGGTTGGAATAATGTGTGAAGGATCATTCTTTGATGGGAAAACATATCACAGAAAAACGGGAGTGGCTTGAAATGAGTTGGGGTAATAACATGAGGATCCACCTATAAAAGTTCCCACTCCTCAGAAGCTTTCAATTCTCCTCTATTCTTATCCTTTTATATTCATTTTTCAACATACACCTGAGTAAACTTGTTTTGTCTAATAAATGCTTAGAGAAAGATTATTTCTCGATGGATTTTTGAATTCCTTCATAAGCTAATGCTTCAAATGTAATACTAGATGTTCACTAACCATGTAAGAACTGTTCCTGATACTACCCTTACAGTGGCAAAGTCAATTAGGGAACTAAGACAATACTAAGTGAAGATTTCAAGTCACACCATCACCAGTAAAGAAATAGTCTTTGTGATTAGATGAAGCAAACACCTTCTGAAGAGACTAAAATATGCTGAAAACATTCACTGAATGCTTATGAGTAAAAGAAGCAGAAATCAAAATGGGAGAGACTTTTTAATGAACAGAAGTGTAGGGCAAATTAATCAAATAAATTGTTTGCTATTAATAATGTGCTCAGCTACAGTCAGATTCCAATAAATACGCCTAGTGAGGATGGAAAATCTAGACAACTGAAATTACATTGATGAATTTATCTTATTTTCCAATGCCTTCTGAGTATGTATTTAGGAAACAAAAGCTGTCATAAAGATAGACTGACAGTAGACTGACAGAAAGTGGAGTCAACTATTTATTTTTTTTTTAAATTGAGATGATTCCCTTTGACAATGGAAGTAATTTCAAGTTACTTAAGGATGTTAAATGTATCACTGATTAGGCAGAGAATTCTTAGCAGAAATGTCAGCATAAAAGTGACCTCCAATGTTTATAAAATATACTTGAGGCTATGCTCTTGTTTATTTTCATGGTAAGCAAACATAATATGGGAGCTACTGTTTTTAAAAATCATATGATTTGACCTATTTAGTGCCTAAGCAATGTTTGTTATGACCACCTCTAGTTTTGCTAGAAGACTCATTGGGAATGGTAGAAAATGCGTGCTATTACCTCTCATGCTTGAAGAAACAGAAGGTTCATCTTTAATGGAATACTCTTGGTTCTAAAATATGAATGAGTCACTGTAGTTACATAGAAATAAGTACAGTAATCAAAAGGCAATCCCAACACAAATCCCTTCTTAGAAATCAAAACAAAATCTCAAAGAAAATAGAATTTGCATAAAGAGTAATCCTGTCCCAACTGCTTATCTTGGATGTTTGTTTCTAAAAGAGTTCATCTTCACTAAGGCTAGATCTCTATTTCATTCTTGACTACTTAAGAAAATATTTTACATCTTCCATTGTTAGTGCCTAAGTCAATGCTACCCACAAAACTGAAACCCTAGTTCAGTCACAGGATTTGTTCAAGGCTGAACTCTTCATCTAGGGATATTTTTTTTTTTTCCTCATGCAGTATTAATGCCATTGAACACAACAAAAAAAAATGCAGATGTCCAATGTAGTGACAGTGCAGAAAGTTTCTCTTAAGTGCAATGTTCTTTATTTTTCATCTATGTTGTCTTGTATCACAGCTTCTATCTTTATTTGTTTAACTACTTCATATTCAATTACTTCATAATTACTTCACATCAGCCATGCACGCAAGGTCTGTCTTTCTTAAATGTGGTGATTTCATTTCATGAGTCTGAACATATTCTTTGGACATTTTTCAGTGTGTATATCCTCACTGTGCAGTACCTTTTCGATGGCTGATATAAGGCAGACCTGATCATCCCAGCCTCAGCTGTCAGCTGCAGTCACACTTTCAAGCATCTTATTAGTTAGTTGTAAGAAACTAACAACATAAATGACTGCACCTCACATTCAGCTATAACAACAGAATTAGTATCAGCTGTGCTAGCTAGAATTCTGGGTTATTTTTTAACTTAAATGTCACCACTTCAGCCTAAAATACTATAACTTCTCTATTATTCACTCTCTTGACTCACATAAACACATGAAAGTGAAAAAAATAAAGGGTGGTGCTGACTGTTGGGAAGCAGTTCTATCTAGGTCTGTAACATCCTAGACTTACAAAGGATTTGATAGGGTCACAATACTTTTCCAGTCTCCATTTTCTTTGTCTCTCATTCATATTTTTCCCATCAGCTCAGTGACTGAAGCCTCTTCCAGGGATTTAAGAGTCAATGATTCAATTTCTTCTTCAGGAAATGTGAACCCAAACCTTGCAATTTGGAGGTAATTGCTTTAACCACCACCTGGTGGAATAATCTGGGGAATTGTCTTGATTTTGCTTGTTCATTTTATTCTGCTGACTTAATACAGTCAGGGAATCCTCTAGTCAGGAAACAGGACCTTGTTGTAAGTAAGTTCTAAGATTTTTGTGTTACTAAGTCTTTCTCTCTTGCTCTTTGGCCTTATGTGTTTGAGTTCATTCATGGTGGAAGCACTTCAAATTTTGAGAGTCCTATAACAGAAAAAAGGTTTATTCTGATATGTAATAAATTCCTGAACCAGAAAGCTGAAATTATGTTGCTTTGCCAATTCTAACTATTGGACATATTAGCAACAGTAAAAAAAGGTATCAAATTCTAGGAGCAGCTTATGCTTCAGAAAAGTTAGTTTCAGTTAATTCCTTTTCTTTCTTTGGTGGCTTTATTTGGACAGTTCAGTAGCTTCTGTGAATTATATTTTCAGGGAACTTTTCCCAGCAGAAATATGTTGGTAGCTAATTCCAGGTTATGAATTTTAATAGGTCTCTTGGACAAAGAAAGCAAGCATTTCATGGTAGTAATTATAGGCACCTTCTGGATCTAGCCTGGAGGATCTTCCAAGGTTGCTAGCACTAAGCATAAGCAGTCCTTGTTTTCCTGGTTTTGATCTGCTTGCTGAACCTCCATTATCTTCACAGCTACATCCAAATCCAATTGTTGAATTACATTTCTAAAAACTCTGTCAGTTTGTCATAGCACAGTTAATGAATTATTTCTAGAAAACTATTTATGCTCCCAAAATCCTGAAAACTTTATTGTATTTTTTTTTCCCTGAAGAGCAATACTCATGTTTATCTGTGAGTGCATATCGTTAACTTGAAACCACTTACCAATCTGCAGGCCACTACCCTCACTCCCCATTCATTATTTTTAAGCTTCTAATCTGCTTTTTTTAATGATTTGTGTCTATCATCCAGGCATAAAAATCTGTAAGAAGCCACTGCATGCTCTCTTTATGTCTAGCCACCTTGCCATTCCCAGTGCAACTGCAAGAACTGTCAGGAAAAGGATAAGAGAACTTGGCTCCAGCATATAATTTTATTGTTTTGGGACATCCAGAGCAAGGATTGAAGGGATGTTCTAGCTTGGTGTGTCTAGCTCTATGAGCTGAAGAAAGCAAACTCTATTTTGCAGAGCTGAAATGTGTATAGGTTATGCCACAAAAACAGCTCTGAGCACTAAAACAAGTGAAAAATACTAATGATTTTTGGCTGTAGAAGCTGAGGTGATTCTAGGAAGTAGCTAAGATATGAGATTTAAAACACCCAACAAATTAGACTGGCTTTGAATGGACATTCCAGGAATCATAAAAATTATGTACCTGGCAAAAAGGGCATGCTCTGCCACATTTCAAAGGTTTTTCTTTCTCCAACAATGCAACATTAGGACTTCTCAAAGAACAGTTGTCTGGTGTGTTGTTCCCTCCCC
>JAWWEE010000074.1:25156775-25218886 GCA_035221455.1 Xenops minutus
CTTGTTCTATAAACCATTTTTTTCTAAACTTTCCACAAAAACTACAAAAATATTCAGGTAGATACCTTGCAGGGAAAATTTTGCTCCAAGCAGTTGGAGTTCAGCAAACTTATAAGCAACTGATAAAAGGTCTTATTACGGGAATTTTCAGGCAGCCTTAATCATAGACATTGCTATCAGAACCATATATAATTTCTAGACATATGTATCCTCCTAGGTGCTCTGTATGACAGTACTTTCTAAAATGGTGTTATTCTATAAGTAACTGTTAAACTTTTTTTAATGTTGTACTTTGGAGAAGCTTGAAGTGTTAAACAGAATGGTTAGAGGAATGCAGTTATTGTTATTATTTATAATTTTTCATAACACTGTCTACTGTATAGTGCTTACAAACCAGACTTTTAGTAGTAACCTTTTCATCATGAGCTACTTAGAAAGTGCAGAGGGAATACTGGGATGTAATAGATTTCTTTATTTTTTTTTTTTACATTAAAAGTGGCAGATAGGCACATTTGGTATGCATAGATGGAAAATGCTGTTTTCTAAGTGTTTAAATGTGTAGATTGTATCAAATTATAGATAGCTTTAATTATTTTAAAAATATACTGTTCTAGAAGTATAGACATAATAGTGCTGTTGGTTCAGGAAGGTGTGATATATTTCCTTTTGAACAAGGCTTTTTCATTCTGCCATCTCTTTATGGTTAGACCTTTTTTAATCTGTACAGTTGATACACGTAGCTTGTTATAGCAGCTCAAACATAATTAGTTATCAGTTTGTGTAGAAGCAGCTAAGGGACAAAAGAAACAGTCTCTCATTATTTCTTATTTCTCCATCTTAAAATTAGGAGATTTTTCAACTGGTAAATGAAAATAGATCACCAGCACCACCAGGTCTGGGTGATGAAATGTATTGGTAACAGGATTAAGAAAGTCTTGCTTCATTTCAGACTATATGTGACCTTGGGAGAGCACAGTCATGCCTTGAGACAAAAAAATTTAATGTTTCATTTCGTAGTGGCACCATCTTTCACCTTTATGTGGATTTAAAAATGTAAATAAAATTGTTTTCTGTCAATGGGATATGTGAAGGTCACAGTCATATTCACCACAAGAATTCAAACTGCCATTTGACCCATCATTGGTTCAGTAGATAAAAATGCATTTTATTCCCTTCCAGTAATCTAATTTGTAAGCGCTTTATAGCCTAACATTTTATGTCTAGTTGCTAAAAAGTAAGAAATAAACCTTCAAGCACTTCATTGTAGATTTATTTACAGAGTGACTGTGTATCAAATGAAAAGTTTTTTAGAATGCCAGGACATCTTGTACTATAGTCTTGTAACAGCGGCAAGATTGAGTACTATAAAAGACAGGAGGAATGACTAGCAAAAGAGTTCAAGGCCTCTCTGATAGTTTTAGCTTCTATGTTCTTATCTCACACAATTCTCTCACAGATTGTCTTTGTGGCAGCTTTGGCATAAACTGTATTCTCCTAAAATTGAAAGCAAATAAAAACTACTGCCTGTTCTTTAGAGGTGGGGATGGATAAAAACACTTTTAATTTAGATGGGCTTTTTTCTAGTTTTGACAATGTAAGGCTTGGGAATCAGTGTGAGGTTTCTTTGCCACAATGCAGAGCACCCAAGTGCCCACAGATTTCTCTCTGGATATGTGAAACATTTTTTGGCCGGAGCTTCAGCCAATATTAAGTCTGGATGATTCCCCTGATCTGTCCATATGTGGCTATACATACCTTCTGCTGTTGTTTCCTTTCTTGGCTAGCAGACAAATTGTTCTGAAACTGTTTACACTGTTAAGCTTTGAAACAGAAAAAAACCCCTTAAATGTTTAATGCTGTCATAAGACTTTTCTACATTCAACTAATTCTGCATTTGCTCAGTAAAAATAACAGATTTTCTTTTTTCTGGAATGTGAATAATATTTTATTATTAACTGTTTATGTGCTGCATTATTTAGAGCTTCATTAGAAACCTGATATTGGCCATAAATAGAATCAGTACACTAGATCAGGTGAACAGTTTTGACCATTACTTTGTTTCTGAATCCCATGGAACACATTGAATACATTACCATGAGACTATCTCAACCTGTTTGAGAGTAAATAGTAAAAGATAACAACTGTTAGACTCTACAAACACTTTATGTCAACAGAACTGTAATGGAACACACTTCCCAGACTCCCCCTAGATATCCATGGCTCTCAAAAAAATCTGATTTGTAGTATTAAGCAAAGACACTGTGGACTACATGTTTACAAAAATATTCTTAGTCTTTTGTGGTGAAATTTCATATAATATATTGGGAACAGAAAGGTTTGCCATTATGGCTGGTACTGGGGAACTCAGTACCTCTCATGAAACGGTGTCTGTATAAAGTTGTTGTAAAGACCATACTTGGGGCTCTTTCTTAAAACACAAGTGCCTAGTCAAATGCAGACAATTTAAGTGCTTGGCTAGCCCATCTTTTGAACTCAGGGAGCAGGAAGCATCCCTTATCCTGAACATACATAGTTGAGTTAGGAATGAAAGTATTTGAGTGAAGAAGTACTGCCTCTTAGGTGGACTATTAGCATGGGTGTAGCTGTGCACAAATGTAAAGAGTTCCAGCTTGGAAATTACTCACATAGAAGCAAAGAAATCCTCTGTACTTGACCACACAGACACACTGTTGATGAGCTGTGTCCTGAGCCTCAGCACAAATGAACAAGATGAATATTGTAATTGAAACAAGGAAGTAAAAATCCATCTTCCAGAAATTATCTCATTCTTCTTCCTGTAGACTACTTTGCTTGATCTTTGCTTATAAAGGTATTTCTCAGCTCAATAAAGGATATGAAGGCAGTGTTTATTTGTAGTAAATAAAGTAAAGTATTCAGTAAAGTAAAGATTTCACAGTAAATCTCAGCTTGAAGGAAGATATGTGAAAACAAGCCCATGAGTCTAAAGGAAATGGTTCTTGTGTTTATTAACCAAGAAGGAATATTTATCAGAATGGATATGTTTAAAAGAAATCTCCGGTAAAGCTCAATAAGATCTAAGAATATGTGCTGACTAAAAGCAAGATTACTACATGGTTTGGAGAAATAAATCCTGTTTTGTTTTGTTTTCTTTTTGTTTTTCTTTGCCTTTTTATGCCAACCCTTTGAGGAAAAGTACAAGCTGTAGAGAAGTCTAAGTGTTATAAAATATCCTTTCAACATATTATAAAAGGCAGCAAATGTGTGAAGAAAAGTATGATATTTGCCTATAGTATTTGCCTGAGGTAGTCTGATCTAAAGCCCATAAATGAAATAACTAGACATTTTTCCCCACTACCTCTAGACAAGTTTAACAAAGTTTTCCATAAAAAAGATTTCAGAGCTTCGTAAAAAGCACCAAAAAAGCCCCAAACAGGCACTTCCCCCCAACACAAAACCACACAACAAATGGATATATCAGAAGTGTAAGGGAATGAAAGGTGCTACCCATCTTGGTCTAGTTTTAGAACTTCAGCTCCAAACAACTACATCACTTTTCTGACTGACTAACCATGAGGATACTGGTGTTGAAGCTGGAGGCACAAAGCAGTTCCCTGCAAGTCACACTAATCATACACACTCACCATCAACAGTAATGCTCTATATTTAGTGGGACATCATACTACAGCTACAATGTGTCTGCCAATTGTCCTATCCATCGTAAACAAGGACATTTAGATATAACTGAAAACACTTCACCAGTTCAGAACAATTAATGGCATGATAACACACTTAATCTTTAATTGAAATTGCAGACTTTGTGAAATAATGAAACAGCAAGGCAAAACCAGCATAAAATTTATTGATTTTTTAGTAATTGATTAAAAAACAAACAAACAAAAAACCCACTCCATGAATCCTTGTTATGCCATCTCAGATTGATGTTTTGGGATATTACGTGCTTTTGCAACTAACTCCTCTGTAATAAAAGACTGAGAGAAGAGAAATATTACTCAGAAAAGGATTTAAAAGAACCAAACAAATCCAATGCCTTAGAAAGCTATTCATAGCTCATTGTCAATGAGAGAGGCCTAGAAGAATCGTGAATGATATAAGCAGAGCTGTGCCATAATCTTTGGATGCCAAAATATTTTGCTGTGTCTGACCTAAGGTGAATAGCTGGGCTGAGTTCCCTGCAAGTCTTTGCACATTACTTATGTACTTTAGATATTATTTTGAAGATAAGAGCAGGCGAATCAAAGGATCTTTGCACATCTATCCATTGTATTGTGAATAAATCCAGATAGAGTTTTATTGTTCATTATTAAATTTTTCACTGCTGCAATGAAGAGGAATTATTTGTCACTTTTTTTCTGATATGGAACCCCTGTTAGTGCCAGGCAAGTAAAACAGCAAAGCATGTGTTGAACTCTGAATATGCAATACAAGTGAGATTCTTCACATGTTTAAACATTTGCTTCAATCCTCTGCTGGATTAAGGCAGATGTACTATTAAAGCATCTCTGAGTACTGTAAAAATGGACCTAAGGTTAAATTCCCATATTACCAGTGAATTAATATGGAAATTAATCAAAATATTCTGTCCAAAAGATGATATTATCATGCATTTCTTAATATAATTCTGCCTTGTTAGTCTCTACTGTGAATTAAAATCTAAACATCTTGAGCGGTGCCAAAGTTCATATGACAAACCCCTGCCTGAATTGTATACAATTCTTGAGACAATAGCCTAAGGATTTAATCCACTAAAATAGAACTAACAAAGATAACTGTTTGTTATTTTATATTGTGTTTTACATTTTTGTTGCCTAGCTTACTGATGGGTATCTGATGGATGAAGGATAATGATGAGTTTGTATGGCACAGGAGCTGAGGGTTTGTGTTCTTTAGCAAGGTCCACAGAAGATTTCGGTACTATCCAAAGCAGGGTTTAAGCAGGATAAATGAAGGCTAAGCAACTTGCTTTATAGCTAGTCTTCACTTCTAGTGGATACTGAGAAATAATTCAGCCCTCAGATGCTTGAAAGCAAATACTTGTCTGATATCAATACAACCAGCTGTAATATAGTTCTAATCGTAAGCCTATTGTTAATTTTAAACTACTGAAACAAGATAGAAAATGATGAAATGACTTTGCATTGGATCTGGCTGAGATGGAGTTCATTTCCCCACAGCAGTCCTCACAGTGCTGGTGTTTTGCATTGGTAGCTAGAAACCAGTGTTTTAGTTACTGCTGGGCAATGCTGGCACAGCATCAACGCTGTCTCTGACTTTCCACCCATCAGTAGACTGGGAGTGGGCAAGATCCAGGGAGCTAAAGGTAGTTAGACTTAACTAGATCGTCCCCAGCTGACACAAATTAACCAAAGGAATATTCCTTACCATATGATGTCAGCTCAGATATAAAAGCTAAGGAAAAGAGGAGAAAGGAGAAGGGGTAGTCATTATTTACAATGTTTGCCTTCCAGAGCAACTGCTATGTGTGCTGAAGCCCTGTTTCCAGGGAAGTGACTGAACACCACTTGCTCATGGGAAGTAGAGAATAAACTTATTTTTTTCTCTTTGCTTATATGTGCATAAGCCTTCAATTTTGCCTTAGTAAACTGTCTTATCTCAACCTATGAGTCATTTCCTCTCATTTTCTCTCCTCTGTCCATCTGGGGAGTGATAGAGTGGCTTTGATGGGTGCCTTACATCCAATCAGGGTCAACCTACTACAGTTACACATTGGTGAAAGTAAGAGGTCTATTTTATTTGCTATTTGTTCAGAGTTCTGTTTAGTTATTAGTTTTCTAATGTAAACTCTGGTGTATATTGCAAATTAACCCTACTCAGTTCTGGACAAAGCTGATTATCCACTACTTGGTAGGAGGTTATGAGAAGTGTCCTTGGTTAAACCACCCAGAGTCTCATCTGAGACTCCTGTCTGGTGCAGCTAGAGCCTACAAGATGTGGCTGGGGTTCTTGGTTTAGACGGAAACCCTGTCTTTCTGCTTTGCATGATTTTGCAGGTGATACTGGCCCAAATGTTGAGAAAAATACAGCCTGCATTTGTCTACCGGTTCTTGCAAACCTGACATTTACAGTGGCTTTAGTGTAAATACTCATGCAAAGACAAAGCGAGAGTGACACCTGAAAAGATACATGACTTATTTGATCTAGTAACAATGGTTTCCTTGTTATACAGAAAGTTCATTTGTGATGATGGCTGCCACATCTCTGCTTCTGTGATTTTCCTGCTCTCAGTTACTGTTGCACATTCTCTGAACCAGTATCCTGGGTTATGGCCATTCTTCTGGCACCTGAAGGGACTAAAAAAATCAAGATCATAATCTGTCAAAGATTACAAGGTATGCACATATTTGGTTTGGCCTTCCTTCTCTTCTGTTTGAGGTTTGGCTCTCTCACCCTCTCTCCTGCTTGCTCTTCTTGGATAACCATCTGTTATTACTCTATGTAGCCATTTGGGACATTTAGGTTTATCCCCTTTCATTGGTGTGTGAGGGAGGAGAAACCCTATCCACAGGTTAAGCCAACCAAGAGAATCCTACCAAGTTCGGTGATTGCCATCCTGGGAGCAGGCATGTGATAAAAGGACTGCCTATTAAGGTATCTCAAGCAAAGGGCAAGTCTTGAATGGGCTCAGGTATTGAGTGTCAGAAGAATGTGGTGGGTAAGCGCAGGGGCTGGTAATGAAAGCTGTATAGCTTAAGGAATATGTTTCCATGTGCTGTTTTTATCAAGAATTTTCTTATTAGAAAGTGAAATGCCTTGTGTTTTTTAATCTAGGCTACTGTGCAGGATTGCTTGTACAGGTGGTAACCAGTTTTGATTCAGAGACATGCCAGGGAGGACAGAGCATAGACTTCTGTGAGTAAAGATCAATATTTCTTTGGATCAAAATTAAGTATAAAGAGGACATACATGTCCATACATGTAAATACTTATAAATATATGTATAAGTGACAATTAATTTGGCCTGCTTTTGGGGAAGTCCATACCAGCAGACAACTCTTAGTATTGCCTGTCTTTGATGGATCCTTCAGTTTAGGGCTTGGACAGCCAAAGCGTGGCTACTCATGAAACTCCATATTTCAAAATATTACAGGATGTCCTATGACCCTTTGTGAAAAGGGCCATACTTGCCTTCCAGATGAACCAAAAAAAAAAGCACTCAGGGTGCTATTCCTTTAAACAGGGCTGTAAGAATTCATTTTTTGTGAAGTGAGCAAAGTGTGGACTGAGGTGAATGAAGGACTTTTGTCTTGAACAACTATAAAGATTTTTGGAGGATTAAAAATGGTGTGACTTTTTGACATGTAGCTCATCTACTCTCTATATGACTTGGGAAGAGAACTTTGTCCTTGGCCCTGCTCTTCTACTGGCTCCTTACTTCTTTATATGAGTCAAAGGAAGTTGCATCTACTGTTGTGTGCTCTGTCCTGTGTGCTGTATTTTTACATCTTGGTGACCTCTGATGACTTAAGATCTTCTCAGTGGAGGAAGACTGCTCCAGTACATCATAGGATGAGTTATACCCAGAAAAATGATGTAAGCAGGTCATAATGCCTGCTGGAGTGCTCTGGCCCTAGGTCCTGGGGAAAATGAGTACTTGTTTGATAGGTGGCCCTTTTGGGCTGCCAAATACAATACGGACATGTGCCCAGTGAAACTCGGATAGACAAGTCCAGTTGCTGGTCTCCTTTTCCTTTCGCTATAAGTTAATCAAGGTTGAAACTCAGGCCGGGCCAGTGGAGTTGTGTGGTGGATCTCATGATGCAGTTATCATAGATATGGAGAATTCTAGGCAGGGCCTTGTTGGGGGGCAGCTGAAGGCCTGAGTGCATGTCAGGACATGTGTAGTGTGAGCTCATACAGTGTGGTTGGGAATGTGGATAGTGCCTACAGGGCTGTAGTATGGGTTGCTCTTGGTGGTAGAAACCTGAGTGAGTGATGTAAATGCCATTGCAGTGTCCAGTTCTAAGGCCTGATTTTGGTATGGCACAACAGCCAGGGTGTCACTATGGAATATGAAAGTAATTACATAAAAGTAATTCATTTGCATGTGGTGCTACTAAGTAGAGAAGTTTAATGCCCATTGGAAAGCGCATCTCATTATATTCCTTCTAAAAGAAACTACATGAATACACTAACCCTTATCTGTGAAATATTTTATGGTTTTTGCTTAAGATTTGGCCTTTGGTTCATGGAAGTCCAATTCACTAGCTTATAAATAACAATAACAAAAAAAAATTACTTTTTTTTTTTAAATGGTCATCATTTCACAATGCCTCCACTTTAAGTAGAACCTGTATTTTACATTTCTTCCTTTTGCAAGGTTGAAAGAGCTCACCATCTCACTCTTTTGAAAGTCAAAGGGAGATTGCTGGTAGGCAGTAAGCATAATAGATGCATAATTTGCTGTTACGTCCATTTTCAATCTGATTTATTATTCTCTCTGCTGCTTAAAAAGTAAATGAATTGGGAGATCAGAACTACAAAGGAATTAACTCACTAGTCTAGAGTAAAGCTTTATCTGCCTACCAGGCTGCCATGGCTCACAATAAAGTGAATCTACTCTTCCTATACAAAAAAAATTAAAAATTTGGAAGCCTTTGTAGGCTAAGCATTATAGGGATACAGGTATTGCCAAGCAGAAATCTTAATTTCAATCATATGCAAGACCTACAGTGTTAACACTTATAAGGATTTTATGAATATGAATCAAGAGCAAATTACCTACTTCTTATTAATAGTCACTATTTCCTCTGTCTGCTTGGAGAAAAATAGTTGCTATTTATTGTTAAAATGTCAAGTTATTTCTTTTGTAGACTTTTGGAGTGCATATGGTGTGTTACAGCACAAAGAGTGCACATCCTCTGTGCAAAGGGAACTCAATGTCTATTATAGTTAGAATACTGGTTATAACTATATTATTATAACTACAGTCATAATACTGTACTATGTCTATAATATTACTGTTATGTGGAGCATGGAACAAAAATAACCAGCATTCTTGGCTTTCTTCACAAAGAAGCATTGCTCAGCTGTCTCTGCTCCTGCAAAGGAGGAGCAGGTAGTGAAGTACAAGGTTTGCAAAGGAGAGATTTGTAGGAACCCTATGACTGGCTAGCCATAAACACTGGCTACTCTAAAATGGGAAAAGGAGATGGGCTCACTGTCCCCCACAATGATCACTGAGACAAGTTGATAGGCCTGATGTGCCTTCTGTTGTCATTTTAAAAGATTGCAACTTGTAGACCAGCTGATTACTTACACCAGTGGAAAGGAAAGGAGGTTTTCAAGAAAACAATGAACCTATTAGTCTTTTTTGTAAAATAGATGTAGCTGTTAGTTTTTTGGACCTTAAGTTGCCTGAGGTGAGGTACTGGGTGGCTGGGTGGTGCTGTCCAGAAAAAAGTATGCTGTGGCTCAAGGAACTCTCCGAAACACAAAGGGTTAGATGCTGGAAGGATATTCTGGGCAAACATTGTTACAGACTTGCCTTGTTCTTGTATTCCTTATTAAGCACTGTGTGTTTTTTTTTTTGTTTTTTTTTTGCTGGTGTTGAAAACAGACCTTTAGTCTCACCTATCTATTTTGTCTTGTGTGCTTATGTGAGTGGTGGTGAACTTGGTTCACATAGTATTTGTCTCTTCTGAATAGTGGAGGAAGGAAAATGGTTTTGTGTGTCACATCCTGAGATGGAATGCAGTTACTGAGTCTGAGTCTTCTGATGTCTGAATCCATCCCTTGAAACAGAAACAAGTACCTGAGCTGCCACAACCTCTTTGCAGACAGTTCTCTTTTCTGCAGCTAAAATATGCTCATGCAGGTGGATAATCTAATGCAATTTTACTATATTTTCCAACTTAAAGGGAACAGGTGTGTTATCTAAGAAACATCTGCCTCTACTCCTGAGATTAAATATTCGGGTTCACCTGATAGAAAATAAAATTGGCAAATTCTAAAAAGAATTTAACATTTTTCTGTGACAAACTGAGATTGGCTACCTGAAAGATGAGAAGATAATCAGGGCTTAATTTTCATTTACCTTGTTCTTTTTCTCTTCTATCAACTTCTTTTAATAAAAATATTTATGAAGTAAGTATTGCTGAATATTCACTGATACAAAATTACGTACTCTGTTGTCAGTTCTCTTTCTAGTTCTGATATGATATGTTGTTCATCTAGCAGATCTGTATGGTATTTACAGTCTCTGTGAGTTTCTAAAATCACTGTAGGTATTCTTAAATACACAAAGTTCCTTTTAAAAATTTTTTTCATAAGATAATATCTGCATTTCAAAGCTTTAATTGATGTTTCAGCCAACTTTTTCCTTGTAGAAATCTCAGTGTGTAATTGTACACATGACTCTTTCCATTTTCATGTTCAGAGGATGATATATTAAATACACTGTGTTACAGGTTTATTTGAAATGTGTTTTAAATTACATTCAAACAGATGAATCTGTTTCTACTGTTGCACACCAATGATGACTTATCCATTTGTTGACCAGAACAATGATTAGAAAAACATCAGTGTATTACACTTACTTTGTGTGAGCACAAATGACTATCTGAAGCCCAGAATGATAAATCAAGGTCAGGGCTTGTCTTGCAAATAGAAGATTAAAGAACACCATGATTGAGCCTAAAATGAAATTGTTCAGTCTGTGTTTCAACAGTTCAAATTTTAGGAGGTGGTGAAAATCCAGTATCTTCTGTTTTCTATGGTAGATACTTATGAGAGTTTAGTGCTTTTGAAATGAAAATAATTTATCTAAGTCCCTTTTAAAATCTAGGACTCTCTAAGGATGTCTGACTTTGTACTCTATTTTCAGTATTTTAGTACTTCTTTTAGTACTTAGCCCTAGAATCTACTTGTTTTGTTTAAAAAAATTTAAAACAGCTTGCTTTTCATGATATAGAATTCTAAATGTAGCATATATTTGCATTTCTATGCATTTATAGATCTGTAGTGAGAATGATCTTAAAAATAATAAAGAAAAGGATCACAACTGCTGTAAGAGTGAACAGAATGACATATTTGGATGTGATTATTTTTGCAGTATGCACAATTTGTGAACATAAGTATCAGTTGCAGCTATTTGATCCAGGTTTACTTCTTTCACTTTCACATATTAAAGGGAACTTTAAAACCATGGAGAGTGTACTTGTAAAATACTTAAGACTTGGTATCAGGACATGTTGAGTGATTACAATATTCACATGTACAAGAGTATAGAGATGAAAATAGAACTATACTAATGTATGTGGGAAACTGATGCAAATAAATTCACTTCAGCTTGAAGAATTTCTAAATTTTCAATGTTGCTCCCCTTTCACTGTCCCAGGTGAAGAACCTGAAGTGGAAAAGACTTTTCTCCCCCCTATCTCTCTGTCTGCCTTTCTATATGTAAATGAAAAGATATGAGAAGTGAAATATTGATTTTTATAATGTGTACAAATTATATTTTCACAAATTAAGGTAAAAACACTTAATGAAAATTATTGAAGATGTGACAAACTTATTTACACTCCATTAATTTAACTCTGCTAGGGAGAATCACAGATCTTGAGTAATAAACCACAAAATTGCCTAGGTTGTTCAATAGTGTGTCTTTATCAATAGTGACAAGAAATCACAGTTCTGACATTTTCACAGTGTGTTGGGAACAGCTATGCATTTTGGGGCCAAATCTAGCCATTTCTTGTTCATAGTGAGAAGGAGATGAATTCTTGTTGCAGAAGTGGGAAGGAACAGGGAGAAAAAGGTGTAATTTCAGAAGATCAAGTGGTTTTTGAATGGAATTGTTTATAGTGAGGAAAAACTCTGGAAGAGAAGAGCAAGAGATTTTTACTTGAATGTGTGGTTTCAACTGTACATTTCAGACACCTACAGTGTATGTGACAGACTGTTTTGAATAGTGTATTATGGCGGGCATTGAATCAGAGACCTTCCTTTCACATATCTTTGTGCTGACCTGATTTCTGAGAGAATTGATATAAGGATGTGTCAAGGAGGAGCAGAAAATATATGCAGCAAAGGACAAAAGTACTCAGTGAACAAGGGCAAATGGTCTGAAGTGTTCATGGAAATGTATGTCATGTTTTCTGCTCATATAGTTGGTATCAAATTTGTGAAACCTAAGAATTACTCCTCAGCTTCTGGATTTATGTGCATGATGTGGCCATCTGCTGATTTTATTTTTTTTCCTCCATCAGTTTTATTCTTCCTCTCCATTCCTATGCTTTCACTTTTCAAGAAGAAAAGGCACATGAGCTCTGGGAGATCTTCATTCAGCTTTGGGTAGGTTCCCAACTGCCTAGTTGTGGACAGGGACTATATGCTGCATCCCAGAGTGCATTCATTGTAGTCTGTGTAAAGCCTTTGGGACGAAGCCCTTGCTTTTCAGCTGTGTCACTGGGATGAACAACACAACTTTGAGAGAAAAAGGAGATTATTCCAAAGAACTTTTAATCTCCTGTAGCTATGGAGGTTCAAGTTCCTTTGACTTCCCTGTCCATCTCCACACAGTCCCCAAAAGCCATTGTTTGGTTGTTTAGTTTAGGGATAACATTTTATCCTGGTCTTTTCCCCTTGTATTTCCTTTACATAGGCTATGAGGATAAGCAAGGTGCTTTCCTTTGTGTTTCTGGAAGTTCCCCATTTTGAGTAGTTGCTGTAGGAGAAGGCTGTGTTTTCTTTAGGCTTGCTTTGCACTGATGATGCGATGAGTGCTGTTCAAGTACAACTAAGGATTGGGGACATATGCTGACTGTCAGACATGATTATTTTTCAGAACTATTGTCACAGAAGTGAGTCCTTTGATCATATCCCAAAGGCAAGAGCAAGAGGTTCTCTCTGGTCATATTAATGTCATGCTGGTTTTCATTTATTTTTTCGATGATTTTTTTCCTTAATATGGTGAAAATCCTCATAAATAAATCATGGAGCATTAAATGACTCAGTATGCACTTGCTCTGAAAAGTATTTGCCTTTTAATTTAAGAATGTTTTAAAACTTATTTTAGATGACTCCGTGCTGGTATTATGTCAAGTCTTCAGCGTTGAACAGCTGTGTCATTTCTGCTGGTTGCTTACCTCTGCTGATGAGAAGCCTGAAACAACACTTTCTTGGAAAATTAATTTCCGTAAGGAAGGTTGCTTACTCATGAATACCTTCTTTTAGGTCATGTTATAAGTCATCAGTAGATCAGAGGGGGAGAACTCATACTTTAGCTACCTGAAGTGCTGTTGACACAAAGATAGATGGTTTCTAATACTGTAAAACCCCCAAGACTGAGAAGTTTCCACTTAAGAACTTTCTCTTCTGACAGATACAGAAAGAAAATACTTTTATTTGGGAAAACATGATGACATATTTAACATTAACAACTCCTGTGATCACCCCAAATTCAATGTCACTGGCAATGCTGTATTAAAATTATGAGTTTAAGGGTAATATATACCCAGTTAGCATGTTTTCTCCATGTCAAGTCTGTAATTATGGGAGAACTCTCCCTCTACTAACATGAAATCTTTTCTCTCCTTTGTAGAGAAAAGGGAAATATATAGTCTGAAGGTAGTCGTGGATAAATAATATACCTTTGCAGCTGCTGAGTGGAATAAACTCCTGGTGTCTGTATTTTGAAATAGCTGCCAGCAAGTTAGTTGAAATGAGTTCAAAATCTGTATGCAGATGAAGTAGTGTTGTGACTGTCTACCTAGCATTGGATAAATACAGCTGGATGAAATGTTTTCCATGTAATTTGGATGTGTGTGTCACCAAGAAGGCTTTCAGAAGATGATGAGACTCGGGTGGAATGATGTGTGTCACAGCAGTGTAAGATGGATCACAAGTGTTGATTTTTTTCTCTGGCTATGAAATGATTAGAACAATCACATCACCAGAAATGGTGCTTCCACATGAATGTGACCCATCAAATATAGAGGGAGATTAAAATATTAGTCTTGCAAATATCTATTAATACCTGTACATGCAGAAGTGCTGTCAAAATCAATAACATAGCATATAGAAGATGCTCTATGCTCATGAATTTCTGTGAAATCAGATGGTTAGAATGAGATTCTTACAGATAAGAAATCAGTAAAACAACGTTTTATTATTATTTTTTTTTTTTCTTCTTTTGTTTCACCCATTTTCGTTTGGAATTTTACTGTTTTTTCCAATAAGTTTTGCCAGTGTTTTGTATTATGATAGGCTAATTTATTTCATTTCTTTCTTCCCCAATTTCATTTTCATCTCTAAAACTCTTTCTCAAGAGTTTTTTCTCTCATTTTATTTTTTTGTACCATTTCTCACTTCAAAGTTTACTACTGTTTTCTTTTTTCATAATGTTCCTATTACACAACTACATATTTGTCTTGGTTTCTATGACTGCTTAGGTCTTTCCCATCTATTTCTTTTACTCTCACTTTCTCAGTCTTTTAGAATTCTACTGTCTGTGGCTTTTGTCCCAGGTTTCATTAAGGTGTATGGGAAATTGCAGAAAAACAGTGCATAGTCATCACTGAACACAATCAAACACTATTTTTTATAAGAGTTCATATATTTCAAGAGACCAAATAATAGATTTCTTACATTGTTGTGATAAAAAAAGGAATACAGATAGATATTATCTGGATTTTTTATTCTGTTTAACAAAGTAACTTTTTCATAATTTACAGAAAATAATCCATAGAAAGTATAGTAATAGTGTACTAAAGCATCTAATAAATAAGATTAGCTTGAGCCAGTTTAGGTTTATAAATTGTGTCAATATAAAAGAGAGTGAAACTTTGTCAAGCTTAAGGAAAAATGGCCAATGAAAGCCCTTTAATGAGGTTTGAAATATACATTCTTATGGATTGCTTTGCTCTCACATTTTTTGTAAGGCTGGTTAGGTATGAACTGCATCATTAGTCTTTAAGAAATGGTCAATTACTGGGAACTGCAAATTAGCTCTACCTGTCAGTACCTCCAAAGGGAAAGCTTTGGTCATCTGCAGTATGAGAAACAAGGGGGGAACTGAATGTTATGGGAATCTCTAAATCAGCTGAGACAACAAGTAAATCTGTCTTCAAAGAAGATCAAGCCAATAGCCCTTCCTGAGAGAGGGAGGAATTTAAAAGGAAAAATGGGCGAGTTCAGGAGCAGCACTACAGAATAGGACTTTGGTATTACTAACAGGTCTAAGGAAATGAACTAGTAGGAAATACAGGAACTAGGCAAACTAGGGGAACAGCCTGCCTCATTAAACCTAAGCCAAACCATAGGTTGTATTCCTAAACTTACTTTTTTGCCCTTTCACTACCCCCTTGCCCAAACATTTTTTTAGGTCCATGGCTGCTGTATGTCCTACGTTGTTGTGGAGTGGCCCATGCAATACAGTTGGTCTGCTCATGAATGGTGTCTGAAGGCAGAGGTAGGAAGCACTAGGAATATCCTACATTCTTCTCTTACTTTGGTCACTAAACTATTCTCACAACAGAATGTTTCTGCATGGAGTAGGAAATATCAGGGATTTGTCTTCTAGAGTTTTGGCTAAAGCAACTAGACTTGCCCAAATGCGTCTATTTCAGTTTAGGAAGAATTTCTTGAGGGTTCACTGATCCTATAAGCTAAATCTCCATCAGCCACAATGAAATCTTAGATACTTGACTCACATGCACAAACCTACATGTAGTCATTTAAATTTAGTTGAATATCATCATCATTAGGAAAGATTATTGTGAATATGTGTTATGTCACTTAATTTGGCCATTGCCTGTATAGGAGGAATGTTTTTCTTCTCTTGTTACTTTTTGGTGATTTCCGCTGGACTGTAAGGCAAAGTGAACAACAGGAAGTTTGTCTTGGTTGTGACCTGACATGAGAACAAGTGATGGAACATTTCATGTTCAACTTGCTGTTGAAGCAGGCAAAATCAGATAAGTTCAGTTTTTCCAGCTGGAATATACCTAATGTAGTATGACTTCATTAGGTTGACCAAACAATACCACTTTGTGTTTCCTGAGGAACAGACACAGGAGAGAGCAAGATTTTCAGAAAATCTCATTTTTATTGCAGTTCAAGAATTTTTAATAGTTGAGACCTGGAGGATGTTCAGCCTTTAGCCTGCAATAAATTTCCTCTTAAGAATCCTGAATTTCCTTGCTGAAAGAATGCTGGAGTAATAGAGGCTTGTTTATTTTTTTCTCCATTGAAACCAAGACACTTTTTATGACTTTGTCTAAGAAGAAGCTGCTACTTTGAAAAACTCCTTGTATTAGTCAAATATTCAACAAGGAGTCATGTTTCCATACTTGAAAATTATGCTGAGGAGTATAATGGAGAGTCTGTCTCATTTGACTGAAAACAGGATATGGCTTTTATAGGACTTCCCAAAAACCATTTCTGTTCTGGATCTGGTTGGGATGAAGTTAATTTTCCTTAAAGCAGCCTGTATGGTGCTGCATTTTAGATTTGTGATGCCAACATTACTAATATGTCAAGGCAATCTGTTTTTCTCACTCTGCACCTCAGTGAGTAGACTGGTGATGGGAAAAAGTTTAGGAGGAGATCTGGCTTGGACAGTGAGCCCTACCTGACCAGAGACTTCATACCATGTAACAGATGCTCCATTCCATATGAAATCATGTTTAGTAATAAAACTGAAGGGCACTTTTTCCAAAGTAGACATTGTTCAGAGACTAACTGGAGATTGGTCTGTTGGTGGGAGGTGCTGACTGATTGACTTTGCATTGCTTGATTTGCTCGTTTTATTTTTTTTTTTCACTTTAATTAACAAACTGTCTTTATTGTGACCCACAAGGTTTTTCTTACTTTAGCCCTTCTGGTTATATACTCCATCCTTCTGGAGAGAGAGTGATTGAGTGGCTGGCTGGGAACTTAGCTACTGACTAGGCTCATCCCACCACAATTTCTAATTAGGTCAGGATTGCTGATGAATATTGAATGATGTGAGTACTGTTATCTGAATATTCTTAAAGTTCTGCTTTTTAGCTTGGGTATGCTACAATAGATCCCTTCCTTAACCACCAGTAATGCTGAGGAGAGGGACTAGGATCCTCTACTGCTGGAAAAAACCAGAATCCATCAACTATAAGATTTTTGTTTGCCTAAAAGAGGTGTTCAGAAGAACTCCACTGCAGAATGGTCAGGAAATGACCCACAGCATAAACCTAGTGGCATGCTGGAGCAACACTGACATGTATGCAGCAAACTGTGAGTGAATATACATGTAGCTACTGGTGTCTTTTATAAAAAAAACCCACATACTTCTCTCTTTCTCTTTACTGTTTTGACCACTAGAATTTGGAGAGATGACTATTGTTATGGTAATGATAGTTGTCACTAATTTGAAATTGTTTCTGGAAGCTGGATTGGCACATCAGTAGAAGTGAAAAGAGGTGTGTGAGGAGATAGTCTGTTTTGCTAACAACTGACAGAGTGAGGTTTTACAGGCAAACATAAGTATCTGAAAGACAGAAGATGAGACATAAAAAGGTTAATACACTCAGTAGTATCTAGTTTCCTTAAGACAGAGAGTCTGGATTGTTCCCTGAACAGTTTCTCCATATATGAATAAAAGTTTTTATATAAGAGTGTTGTGAAGTTGATTTTCTACAGTAGCTTTTCATTAAGCATTTCTGAAGTGTTAGATATCTTTTAGCTCATTATTGTATTGCATCATTCTTACAGGGATTCCATGGCTTCTAACTTGTTGTAGGAATGGAAGAGCTACTCATCATCTTAGGGACCTTACAGTTTCTAAAAAGACAAATTTGCACCACTTTTTTTTTTTTTTTTTATTTTTTGTTTTTTTTTTTTTTTTTTTTTTTTTTTTTTGTGTGTGTGTGTGTGTGTCTTAGAACATCAGTCATTTCTGTTGAATAGATATGGAAAGCCAGGCTAGAAAGCTAAACGTCATGCCCAAGGTCAAACAGGAAAGAATGGTAGAACTGGGATTTAAACCCACTTCTCTCCCAGGTGTCTTAACCACAGAAATAATCTGCCATTCTTTGTCTTAAAGGTAATTTATTTTGTAAGTCAAATTCTTGGTATATTACTCCTAAGATGTAGCAGGGTAATAAAGATAATTAAGCAGATGTTCAAATCGCTAAATGAGCGTCATTTTTTGTTTGAGGGCTATCCCAACATGAACTCAGATTTTAGTCTCTTGTGAAAATGTCTGATATAATGTTGAGTTTTAATAGAGTACTAGAGTGAAGAGTATTTAGCTACCTTCAATGTATTCAGCTATTTGATTAATTGAAGGGCTCAGCAGTCAGTGGACATCTCATTAGCCAATTCACGTAGGCATGCTGAGACTATTTTGGATCACATACCCACAATTCAAATTGATGGTAAAAGTCCAATTAAAAAGTAAATGTATTTTCATACATTGTAACAGTGGTGTTGTCATGTAGCTTGGGTTTTTCCTTTTATTTCATTACCAATTACTCATTTTAAGTGCTCCTGCATTTGAGAGACTAATGTTCTTATTTCGAGCTTTGCTTAGAGAAAATTGTCAGGCAACCTTTCCCATACTGTTCTGCTCAGCTGCTGCAAAGTTGTGTACTTTGACTACATGTGCAGAGGTTACTATGCCAGATGGTGTGGTTGTTTCTAGGATGTGAAGAAGCACAGAGAGACTCCAGAAATATAGCCCTTATGTCATAAAACATAATTTTAACTGGCTTTTCAGAGATGAGACTTATAGGTAAATTAGGGTGCAGAGAGCCAAATTGTATCTAACATTGAACATCAAAAAGTCAGTTGATAAATTTCCAAAGGCATTCAGTTTGTCCCCAGTATTAGACTACTTTTTAGCAGTGCTCTTTGCTGACATTGGTGACTTCCTTTTGTCTATTGTTTAAAAGCCAGAATGTTAATTTATCCATCAAACTAATAGTCTAAGTCTCTAAACATATTTTTTTTAATTATACATAGAGATTATAAAATATATTTGCTAGTACTCCAAACTAGATAGGATTATACAGTTCCACTGAAGTAATGCAAAGCTGCAACAAATACAGGTTTAGTCTGAAATACGTCAGGGCCAGAGCAGAGAACTAGGGAGTTGTGTCTGATTTCCTATATATCCTATCCCCCACCTCCCTCAAGAAAACAAAATTTAAGAGAAATTTTTCAAATGGCTTAGATCCATAAACAGCCCTTGAGTTGTATGAAGCAAATTTCAGTGCTGGAACAAAGGAGTGGACAGGAGAGGAGAGTCTTTCAAATATAATCATCAGTTCTGTTGGCTCAAGTGTGTACCGAGTCTGATGGCCCCCCCCACCATCCCCAATAAGAACATGCAGAGGAGGGTGCAACATATTTCCATTGCCAGTGAAGTCTGCTAGCTGGTGTAGATTGGGGAAAATTACGATTCTGCAAGTCCCTTTTTAGATAATTCAAGGGTAGCATCTGAGCTCACTCACCTGCAGGTGAGCTCTTTGTCATCATGAAATGGCTTTGTGAGCCACACATGAGATCCTTCTTCTCCATGGGTGCTTGTGTTCCACCCTATAGCAGCTGAGCTTCAAGATACCAGTGAATTCAGTTTTGTGTAGGAGTCTTTCTTGCTGTGAATATGGATATTCTGCATTGCTATTATTTTTTTCAAATATATACTTTCCTTTTCCCCAAAGGCTCTTACCACTTAGACATGCCAGTTTATTGGGCTCTGAAAAGATCCACAACAGCTGAATGTCAGGCAGGTCAACAATGAATCTGAGTGGGCTAAATCACAGCCCTTTGTGGCATATAGATGCCTTAGATTTCAGTGAGTAGCAGCTAGCATCTCATGTAAACTGCAGATCTCAGAAACTTTTAAATCTTTGTTTAATCTCCCTCTCAGTTTTTTCCCCTCTGATAGTTGTGAGCATATGCAATTCAAGATCCTCACATTTAAATGTTGGCAACATGGTTGCTACTTCAATTTTTTTTTATGTTTTGCGGTCAACTTCTTTCATCTTCAGCATACTTCAATTACTGACAAATCAACATATAAGTGCTTTGAATAGTAGCATTCCATTTGTAAATCCCCACAAAATGAAGAGATGAACATGGGTACTGTGACCAGAGTTTCATGAGAAGTAGTAGACTGATCCATTCACTTTGATGCAGACTTTGGAAGTTCATCATTCGGTGTTTGAAACAAGCATTTTGCTAACTAACTTGCTATATATATCAAATTAGAAGGTTATTTTGATTAACATTTGTCATTTGTCATTTTGTCAGGTGAACTAAGAAAACATATTTTTAATTCTACAGATGTTTATTAACATCTCAACTTACCAGAGGTCTACTTTATTTTTCTATTCCACATAATAACACCTTGCTGTTTTGAGAGTACTGGTTAGTCAGTCTTTTTTGTCTATCCAGTATTCATTTAAGAATGATTTATTCATTGTGATTAGTAATCAGGTCTGGGTAAGAGACATAAAAAATCCGTAAAAATATTCCTGTGTCACTGAATTATTTCTTGCTTTTAAAAGGCAGAAGAAAAGTAAAACAGGTCATCAAGAAATTAGATACATAAAGATGAGAGGTGAGATAATGAGCTCATTTGCATTGCATTCAGGATTTGTTTTGAACTTCAAAACATGAGATCATAAACCAGTCAACATTTAAATACTGCCAGCTATATGAAAGACTAAATAAAAAATGGGCTTTTTATTTTTTTTTTTTTAAATCCTTTAACAATGACTCTCACACTGAATATTTTCAGTCTTCTATTTGTTGATCTCTGAATGTGAAGTTCTGTCATCTGTTCTATATTTCTTTTTTAAAAAACAAACAACCCCAAACTCAGAAATAACTCTGAAAGTCTACTGTAAATGGCAGTTAGTGGAGAGTAGAAGAATAGAAGGTATACTGTACAGGAAACAGAAGTGCAGGCTGTTCAAGGAAGCTGTTGCTTTAAAAATGTTTTGCTGCTGATGCAGTTCAGAGTTTGATTTTGGGCAAATCAAACTTGTTCTACTTAACAAAAAAACAGAGCTAAGGTAACTGACCTCAAATACAGTGATCTTCTTCCTTAGAACATATTTTATAGGCCTTTCACATTAGTGCTTATGTCTAGTTATTTTACAGATATAAGATACTATTCAGACCTCTGCGAGGGCAGAAGGAAAAGAAAGTGTTTTGTTGTTGTTGTTGTTGTTGTTATTTGTTTGGTTTTTTTTCTAGATTGGGGCTTTACAATGTGCCACAGGATGGTAGAAAATAGACAGGACAGCTGTACTTGCCCTACTCCAGGGACAAAACAAAGGACAATCTAACACTGGGATTAGGATGGTGGAGCGTATGTTAGCACACATGGATGTTGGATGTTGTCAGTAAGATTTTGGGCTTTGTCCTTCCATTCCTGCCCCATTTAATTTCTTTGTAGAGGATAAGATGCTTCACAAGGTATTACTGACCAGATTGCTCCTCATATCTTTCTGGTAAGGCTGGAGATGGGTTGCGCAATTCTTAATTTCCCTTTCCCAATTACTTGGATGAAACTTTCTTGCTCTTTTCACAGCAGAGAAATTCATATTCTGAGCAGAACCAGGCAAGAAAGAACCTATGGCTTTGTCAGGAGTTTCCTTTCCTCTCTTTCCCTGAACAGTTGGACAAGGCTGTGACAATTTTAGCCCGCTGTGATAAATGATAGCTCAACTCGCTCACTGGAACAGTGGAGAAGAGAGATTAAAGATATAAGAGGATAACCTTTCAGGGATGCACAAATTTGCTCAAATAAATAAAATTTGGAAAGGGCACCATATTTTCCCTTGGGTTTTTTTTCAAGGTCTGAAACTAACCTGTGCCCTAGCTGCCACATTACTGTAAAGTCATTTGATTTTCCATTATCTAGGTCATTGGGTCAAATTTGGTCCAGGATGTCACTTGGCTCAATCTTTTGTAGATTAGACATGCTTGACTAGGGGTACTGTCAGATACTGTAAGTGGAAATGCAAAACTATATCTTTGTTTTGCCGGTATAAAAATGGAGACAGAAACAAAACCATAGTGATATGAGTAAATGCAGTTCAGGTGACTTTTTGCAGAAAGCCTTACAGAACCTCCACTCAGCCCCACTGATAAAGCTGCTATTCCTGCTTCCAATCTATTTTCCACTGAATATAATCAGCAAAACAAACACAAAATAATCTTGTTAGTTGCAGACTGCTGTGTTGGCACCTGAACAGCACCTAATGTGCCAGCTGCTGCTTTGTTTTGTTTTGTTTGTTTGTTTGTTTCTTGCTGTATTAATGGATTTTACACTGCTTTTATTATCCAGAGAAAATATAATAAAACCCATTCAAGATATGTGAATGCCAAAAGGGTTTTGTGGAGAAATTTAGATGCATGGCATCCATTTTTGGAATTGGTGATCTTTGTATGTTTCCACTTGATTGCACCTGTACAAAATATGTGGCCTAAAAATATGTTAACTGCTTTGAGTGGACTCGAGGGACCCACTATGGGTTTTGTAAGGGTGCCTGTATGCTATACACTGCATCAGTTTCCAGCAGGTACTCTGACAAATTGCTGCCATCACCCTAACGACTCATTCTAAGTGTCTCTCAATCCTCTGTTCCTTTTCGAAAGAAAGCCTGATTTCAAACATGCAAAAATTTTTTGCACTAAGGTGAAAGAAGAGGGGAGGTTTGAGATTTTTATTTACATTCATTTCAGATAATTTGTTTTGTTTACTTTCACCTTCTCAGAGGGCTCTCTCAGGTATATCAGCATTTTTCATTTTTGGACAATAAAAATAGTGTGAGAAAGTCAAATATTATATGATTTTGACCCTTAAGAGACTAATGAAAACAATCTACTTATAACTGTGAAAGCCAAGATACTTAGGGTTCTGTTAGATTTAGTTGAACAGGCTTAGTTAACAGATCATTTACTTTCACAGGTGAAATTAGTGCTAATTTCTGAAGCAGGTAAGGGATTAATTTTAGGACTTGGAAGAATTTTTGAATAGTTGTGGAGGGAAATATTGGAGAAAATCTCAGATAGCAAAGCACTTGTTATGGCCTTTCTGTGCAAAATGACTATTGCTTATCAAATAATTCTCATAACTCTCACATATATAATAAGCATAGATCCTCACATACCTTTTAACATTTACGATGTCTTGGGGGGAGGGGTTTAAAAGTCATAGCATAGTAATGTAGATGGGAAAATTTGATTTATTTTGATTTTATATATTGTCCAGAGACCTTTCCTCAAGTAATAATCAATTTCATAATTCTGATAAAAGCTTCATGCAATATTTATGGTCTTTAAACAGTTTTAGACTGGAAGTGTTTATAAAATACTTTAGAAAAATTCTTCTTTAAAAATTTTGGGTTAACAGCTGTCCATAAAAACAGCAGCAGTATGAAAACAACAGCATAGGATTCATATTTTTTTTCTATGTTTTCTAGCCTAACCTAAGCCATATAACTGAACCACAGCACCTCCAACCTCTCATTCTCTATATTGTTATTTTTATTTATTTAGTTAGTTAGTTAGTTTGTAAAATACAATTCAGAAATAAAATAGACAAGTGGTTTATGGCGTGTGGTTAAACATGAGCAGTAAGATAAATACATATGGAGCACAAAAATGCAGACAATGGTATGTCAACAGAGGCAAACTAATAGGCATTTGAGTGTATACAAATACATGGGTTTTTGACATACCAGGACAAAGAGCTTTTAAAATCATTATTACTCGCATTTACCACTTGCTTGCTTTCCAGTCTGCACAGCTTATTGCATATTATAATTTTAAAAGATTATGTTACTAGGGTAATGAACAATAAAAAAATTGCAATTCATCCTAATAAGCTTGAATGGTAACCCACATGCCTTGGACATTTCTAGCCAGGCATAATTTATCCACATCTTTGGCTGTGAAACAGTGTAGATCTTCTTAACCGAGTCCCTGACAGATGGTTTAAGCTTTTTCAGGACTCCATTTCCAATCATTTTGCCCATATTGCAAAATTGGCCTTGAAAAAGGGTAAAGAGTTGTTATGCTGCATTAACATCTCTTCTGAATTGCTTGCTGTGAAGGACATGAAAAAGGAACGAAATCAGAAGAGGAATGTTTTAAAAATACACTTTTGAAAGTTACAAATTTTAGATAGGCTGATGATTTTAAATTATATCCCTCACTTCAATTATAGTGTGAATGTGGTCACATTATGTGTGATAATGAAAACACAACCTGTTACCTTGTTTCATAAATGATTCAGATGGCATTTGTGGTATAAGAAGTGTTAAAAGTCCTGTAATTAGAAAGACTTCCTATAGTATTAAACCCTGCTGATTGATAGCACAATTGACTGCTATTAGATGAACAGGGATTTCTGTGGCACTCTCAGGATTTTTGCTGCTCTGAATGGAAAGGCTGAAATATCTGCATTCATTCCTGCATGAAACATGGATTGATCACACATACTATGCCAAGTTTTCATATTCTTTTGCAGCTTCAGCTGACTGGGTTCTTCATATAAACTGCTGCTCTTTTCTTCTTACCACCTTTTAGTTTATGATAAAAATCAATGAAAGCTGAAACCTTCCACAGTCATCTATAAAATGCAATTACTGTATACAACACACAGTAAAACTCCTGTGGGGTATAAGTTGAGACATAATTTATGCCACTTACCTCCAGAGAGGTATTGATCCTACTCTCTGAATATCTTACAAAAGGGCTGTTGAATGCAAGCTCAAGGAAATATGTGGTTATTGGGACTGATCTGTAATTTGATTAATAATGACCTAATTCTTGAACTCTGTTCCTTTCTTCACTGCTTTCTGTGACTGAACCTTTTGTTTTGAATATTGCCCCTGCTGATCCCTTTCAGAGGTCCACCCCACCTTGCTGTCCCTCAGGCTCACTGTTGTCTGTGTGATCCACACCAAAGGAGTCATGGGAGAAGGCTGAAGGGACCTGGCAGATCTGGGTTTTATTTTTTAAATGGCTTGCAATCTTTTCTAACTCTGAAAGTGGCGGTTGTCCAGCACAGCCTGCACCCA
Source organism: Xenops minutus (assembly GCA_035221455.1). Lineage (NCBI taxonomy): Eukaryota > Metazoa > Chordata > Aves > Passeriformes > Furnariidae > Xenops > Xenops minutus. The sequence continues at coordinate 25,181,816 of JAWWEE010000074.1, forward strand.
TTATGTGATGGAATTCCTGCTGTGTATGGGAAGAAAAAGAAACTGGACAAACAGTCCAGCAAGAATTCTCCAACATTCAGGGGAAAAACTCAATCACTTAGTTTAACTCATTGTTTTGAGAGCTACAATATAGCATGTAAAATCATAGAATTATAGGATCATTTAGATTAGAAAAGATCTTTAAGACCATCAAATCCAACCATTACCCCACCTCTGCCAAGTCCACCACTAAACTGTGTCCTAAGTGCCGTATCTACACATCTTTTAAATAGCTCCGGGGATGGTGATTCAGTCACTTTCTTGGACAGGATGTTTCAGTGCTTGACAACTCTTTCAGTGGAGAAGTTTTTCCTAAAATCCAATATAAACCTCCCCTACCACAAAGTGAGGCTCTTTCTTCTTGTTCTGTTGTCACTTGGGAGAAGAGACGAACCCTCACCTTGCTACAACCTCCTTTCAGGTGGCTGTAGAGAGTGATAAAGTCTCCCCTGAGACTCCTTTTCCCCACTGTAAACATCCCAAACTTCCTCAGCCCACTCCTCATCAGAGTTCCAGACCCTTCACCTCTTGCCCTTCCCTGGACTCCCTCCAGGATTTCAGTGCCTTTCTTGTAGTGAGGGGTCCAAAACTGAACACAGGATTCAAGATGCAGCCTTATCATTGCTGAGTACAGGCAGATGATCACTGCCCTGGTCCTGATAACCGCAGTATTACTGATACAGGTCAGGATGCCATTGGCCTTCTTGGCCACCTGGACACACACTGGCTCATGTTCAGCTGGCTCTGGACCAGGTCCTCAGGGATCTTTCCAGCCCCTCTTCCTCAACCTTCCTGCCTTCCTGGCCTCCAACAGAAAAGCACTCCAGCCCAACGCGGTGTCACCTTCAAAGCGACTGATGGTGCACTAGATGCCCTAACAGCTGTGGGGGGGGGAATTGGCTCCTCTAGTGTTCCAGGGCCTCCCGGGGTGCGGGGAGGATTGCAAAATCCCCATGTGGGTAGGAGTAACGAGATGTGCCAAGCCCGAGATTCAGTGGTGGTAGAAAAGCCTTTAATTACATCGCTGCAGGGTATTTAAACCCCTCGGGAGGGTCTGGGAGGTAGGATGTGATAGGGTAAGGGTACAGGGGGAGAGGTGTGGTTTGGGGGGGCACCAGGGGCCAATGAGGGAGCAGGGGGAGTAAAACCCAGTGGGAACCCAGGAATGGGGAGTGACAGGTGATACATCCAATTACGTCAGGAGGGGGGCAGGGCTGGATACCCGGGAAAAGAGAAAACTGTTTTCACACGCTTGCAGGAGTTTCTAGGGATTACAATCTAAACCGTACATAAAACCTGCAAGTAATATTGAATTATAAAGTCTGTGGTCCTTTGGGAGTTGTCATAGCGCTGGTCCTCTCTTCAGAGGCTTCTTTTTCCACGATGTATAGTCTGGGCAATCCTCTGTCTCCATTTGACATGTACAGTAGCAGCAGCTTTTCCCAACAATGCCCTTGTCTACTTTGTTGATAAAGATATTAAGCAAGACTGGCCCCAACACTGAACCTTGGAAAACACCACTTGTAGTCGACTTGCTGCCATCTGGATTTCACTGCGTTCACCACCAGTCTCTGGGCTGAGAAGGTTTTTTACAGAGCGAACAGTGCACCATCCAAGCTATGGAATGCCTGGAAAAACTCTCAAGAATGATATGAAAGAGGAAGTGGAGGGAATTTATGTGAAACCTTTCAGTGTTCTAGTGTTGGTAATATCTGCATAGCAAAATCACAGGAATAAACCTCTTCTGCAAGAATGAACCTCTGTTACTCAGTGTCTCAGCAGCTTGTCTCAGGTAAATTCCTCAAATAAAGAATTGTTGTGTTTCTGACCTGACAGTTTCTATTTCAAAGTTCACGTTCCTAGAGATGCTGTAAGAATGTTAACAATTTTGTGTATGATATGCAAAAATCATTGTGTATTCATAGAATGAGAGCTCAGGAGAGTTTAATTTGCTTTGGGCAGAGATCTGTGTAGCAGGTAAGCTTCTCTATGATATGATTGCAGTAAATAGTTCAACCTTGTTCTGACATAAATACCCTGGTTTGGGATTTGACAGAAGTTAATTGCCTATCGTGATTGCACTGTAGTTGATGAATATTACAGTGGGGCATGACAAAGTAATATTTATTGATGACAAGATAATATTTATTGAAAACGAGAGAAATAACCTAGCAATATATTTTTGGCCCAAATTGGCCTAAACTAAATCAATGTAGAAATACGCATGATAAAGGACATTTTCCTCTTCATCTATTCATTGGTGGGGTTTTCAACAGAGCATAAGCTTGTATCATCAGTTCTGGAAAACTTAAAGTGAAGCCTCATTACACATACAGAAAAAAACCCAACCAAACAAACCAAAAAACAAAAAAACAGACACCAACACCTTCCAAGGCGCCCCTCCCCGCCCCCCTCCCCCAGACTTAGGCTACGAAAATAAAACCAGAAACTGAATTTCATTTTAGAATGGTTTTTGTTTTACTGATCATATTGTTATGAAAACCTAGTCTCAGTGAAGCCAAGGCCAGTCTCTTTATGCATTCCTTCAAACAAGGATTACAGCTATGATTTTTGCAGCCAGCACTTTTACCTACTTGGGCAAAGTCTCATCGTGGCTTTCTGCTTCAGTTTCCCCATCTATGGGATGCTTTATATCTTTGCTTGAAGATAAAACCAAAATTGCTTGAAAAAATATTTGTTGAGACATTGAAACTTGACTGTGTATTTAATAAGAGATGAAAGAGCCATCACTACAGTGAGAAGCAAATCAAGAATTCTGATTTTTGCCTTTTTTCTTTTTTTTTTTCTTCTTTTTTTCTTGCAAGGCATTTTGTACAGTTTTGTCCCCTCTGGTAATAAAAATGTCTTTTTAATATTGAGATGATGTGAATGAGTAAAATGCCTGATACAGAAATGAAGTCCAGCCCAAGTATTGTATGGAAGTCCAATCCATGCAAGGCTTTCTTGAAAGCTTTTACACCATGAGTGAGCTTGGCTTCTCATTTGAAAAACAGAGAGGAAGAATAGTGTAGTGAACATTTTTAGAACTCAGTCACTACATTTAGGAACTAATAAAAAGAATTTGCTATTTGTTATTTGGTAGAGCTGAATAAGTCATATTTTGCAAATTACTGAGAGAAAGGAAGCTTGGTTGAATCAAATGGTCACAGATTGACCAACATATGACAATACATTTAAGTCATGAAACAAATCAAATGTTCCTGAGGCAAGTCAGGCAAGGTACTTCTAATGAGATGGAAAATTATATTACTGGTACTTTATCTGGAAAATTATGTGCAATTCTAGTAATTCATATTCAAGGAAGAAATAAATTACTCTGGGAAATGCTAGGCTATTTTTAATTTTTTGATTTTTGAGAGGAGTCTAAAAGATAGCTTGTTAATCCTAGGAGAAAGGGGTTATGTTTGCTCTGTATTAATATACCTTGGGATAAATACAAAGGAAGAAAGAGACTGTCCCTTCAGGTAAACAACTACTTTGCCATAAGAATCAATGTGTTGCAATTGCCCATTAATAAATTCAGGCGAGAAATCATCTAGCAATCAGAGAAGTGGCATGTGGACCATCTGACCAGTTGGAAGAGCTAAATGAAGAACTTAATTAGTATTAATGTGGGTTTGGGTAAGTTATGAAAAACATGATGGGATGTGGTGCTTGTAGGAGCTCATCAGGGTCCTTCTTTTCGAAATATGCCTTTTAGGAATGTGAACTTGTGCTGGTTTAAAGGTAAACTGGCAGGAGAAATGAAACCAACTCAAAAAGAGATTACAAGTCAGAATTGTAATTGAATCAAAAGATGACAATAAATACAATGATATAAAAAAAAAATTGGTTTTGACCCACAAAACCAGATGTATAACCCAGCACCCTGGGGCACGAACAGAATGGAGTTCATTAACCCCCATCCTGAGCATCACGTGGTCCCCCTGAGTACAAAGTAGAAGGAAAGAAGAAAAAAAAACCCAAAACACCTGTTGGTGAGGATGATGGTAGTGGTCTGGTCAAGAGTTGCAGTTGCAGTCCTGTTGAGGTTCTGATCCTCCTCTGGATCAGATGGGGGAGTGCCCAGTACCTCCCCCAAAATGAGGAGTTTCACAATGGGTGATTTACTCTGTGAGTCATGGGATAATCCTTGATGGCCCAATAGCAGACATGACCCCTCAGGCTAAGTGTGAAGGTGCTAAGGACTCCCTGGAGGGGAGTTATCACGTCTGAGTCATTGGTGTAAAGACAGGAAAACTTCCCTATCTCACAGAGTTCTTGAACACCCAGCTTGTCGCCTGAGGGATCAGGTGTGCCCTGGGCATCTGCTGCAAATGATCCATTATTAACAGTTTGTGAGAAATTACATAGGGGGTGTAGAATACACAGTTTTGGTTACACACACACAGAATAAACTGGTTCCAGCCACTATAACTAGGACAGAACTAAATCCACCCATTGAAATTGATGTGATACTGCTGACTTCAGTTTGACTGCACAGGTACATAAACATAGCAGCGCTTCATCTAAAATGTAAATGGTGCTTTTAGAGAGTATCAGAAATTTAAAAAAAGAATCGTAATTACAGCTAGGGCTAGTAGATTTGTATGAATTCACTCTGCTTGGTGAAGGCCTAAGAGAGGCTCAGGGAGCTATCTGTGGTCTTTCTGAAGCCAGAAATTGAGATAGAATAGCCTGAAGCTGAAATCTCTCAAGAGAACACTAGATGAACCAGAGCTTGACAAAATGCAGCCATTTTTCAGCTTTTTCCTTACTGCACACCTTGCCAAAGGAATGTAGGAGAGGGAAAAGTGGAGGGTATGTTTGAAGATTCCCTATTAATGGAAGAATTCTCAAGCATCTGGTTACCTGCGATACATTTTCAGCTTCTGTAATGAGATCAAACTACCTGTACTTGCCCATGTAAATTCTAGTTTGGTAAGGAAAAGACTATTATTGCACAGTAAATGCTGAACACCCTTTATATACCTCACAGGTCTACTTTGTAAGTTTTCGTTTGTTTGTATCGGAATTCAGCAGTGGCCAATGTTGCTATCATTCCAAAGCATAGTATGGTCTAGCTTGAATGTCCCAGAAAGGATCAGACAGCTCAAATGCTGGGTATCCTCAATCTCATGAACAGCTTATCAGACTCTGCCTAGTCCCTGGCACACTGTCTGTCTACAGCTGAGATTCGATGTGTTTGATCTGTACAGGATCATGACACACAAAGAATGAACCTTTAGATTGTATGACCAGTGTCTGGTCAACAAGAGGTCTTGAGCAGACAATTGCAATTCCTGACTGGAAAATTAAATCTGATGGGAAGTAATGCTTTACCTAAAACATATTGTAACTTCACAGAGGCGGGGGCTAGGCAAATTTTTGTTTTGGTCTGTCATTGTCCCTCTACTTCCCTATTCCCTGCTTCTTGATTACTATGTTCTGTTCTGGCAAAGGATTTGGATGATGGTGCTGAGAACTGTCCCAGGAGACAGGAAAGCAGCCTCTGCCAGTCTGGTGTCTCATATGATTCCTTCCTGTGCAGAGAAACTTCATAAGCAACAGGGAATTTTTGGGGGGGCTTTGCATGCACTTTGCATCTTGAACTTCAAAGAAAACTAACTCTATATTTGCAATCTTAATATTACATTAAGATGAAATACACACAGAGTACACACTGCCTGCTTCTCTCGTTGAAAGTTCTATCATATTTCCTCATGCATGTTTAGAAAGGTCGACTTTGGCTATAAAAGGAAAGTAAGGCTAATTCATTTGAAATCTTGGTCTCAGACAGGACTTAGTGTACTGTCATAATCTGTTAGTTGTTATGCATCTGTTGATGGGTGAAAATTTGATTTTATTACTTTCAATTGTGTGACTGTATACAAGAAATCTTCTGTGGAAACTGGATCATAAAACAAGGCAGGTATAAAATCTCTGCCTTGTTTATGAGGAAAAGGCTCAGCAGCACAAATACAAGTGCACATCTTCCAGTCACATCTTTTCCACTACAAGTTTTCAGGTTTCTTTAGAACAGTGTTAAGACTGTGGTTGTCTTGAATACTAGATGCAGCCCATTCAGTTTGTTTGTAAGTGTAGCAGCTATTGCAAAGCATATTTTCTATTATCAAGGTGGAGTCAAAGGAGGGCAGCCACCAGGATGTGAAGGGATTGCAGCAGCACACTGGTCCTGCAACAGCCTGCGGGCTGTTGTGCTGCTGGGAACAAAGCCAGGGCAGAGGCTAGAGGAAGGGCTGGTCTCAGATGCAGATGCCAGTGCTCAAGAAGTATAATCTGGAACCGAACAGCTGCCAAACTAGCCCTCAGGGTAGCCGAGCTAGTTGGAGGAGATGACAGAAAGTGGCCAAAGGGACCAGTAATGGCAAGTCTTCAAAAAACCCAAAGCCAAACGAGTACTGTGATTGTATTGGTGTTTTTGGAATAAGAGACACTATCAACGGATTCCTAATTCAGACATTCCCTTTTGTTGTATGGAGGGCCTGAGATTAAATATATTAAATCTATGAACCAAATGGAAGCTTCTCCCCCCTCCTTCTCTGGCTCTGTACCAGTCCAGGGCAAAATTAAAAATTGGCACTGCTTCCCCTTCCCTAAATATCATGAAGCAAAACAATTTTCAAATTAACAACTCAGCCTTGAATGTTAGGTGGCTGATCACTGCTCAGATGAGTCACCCCCTTTCATGGGGGCCCACTTGCTATTGCACAGCATAAGGCAAAAGGAATTCAGAACCAAAACGTGGGAGCTCGGCACCTCCCTGGAGTTCATATTATGCACCACTCCCATAATATGCATGACATATTATTGCTAACCTCCCTTTGGTCTGCAGCTGTGCCTGGTGCCCACAGCTAACCTGTAAGTCACCCACCCTGTGGCTGCAGAGCGACATCACTAATCTGTTCCACAGGAGGTCAGGGGCAGAGGCCTCTGTCCTCAGCCCAAACACCTCTGGTAGCATGCCTAGGTAATAATGCTCCTGAATTGTGTTGTGGTCCCAAGGGGAGGATTGACTTTGCCACCAAAACAAGCCATCCTTTCTCAGGTTTGTCAGGTCTATCTAAAAGCTTTTGACAGAGTTAAGGGTGAGACCTCATGCTAGGAATGAGGGCTAAAAGAGATAGAGAGAGAGAGTTTGAAATTAAAGAGATGATGTTTTTAAAGTAAGAAAAGAAAAAAAAAAAACACTCTGGCAAGCCGACCAGGAGAAAGGTTTCATATTTGTGAAACAAATCTAGTGTGAAAGGAGATTGATTTCTGGGGGAAAGGCAATATGAAAGCTGTTACAAAAATTGACTTTTATTCTAGTACATCTGAAGAAATCCTTTCCACTTTATAGATGCAGGATGGACCATGTTGTAAATTATAGAATCACATGAGAGCTGAACAGATCATATTTCTATGACCATCTTCATCTATCATAGATACCTTAGATATCAGAGATGTCTTTGTCAGGCAGTTCATATTACAATTTAGCCATCATCTTAGCATGTTAAAATGTGGAAGGGGAATGTTTCCTGCTTCTGCTCCATAGTAATCTCAACCATGTACAGAGAATGGCCAAGTTACACTCATACTTTTCTATATGCAAAAATGTCACTTCAGAATACTTTATTTCAAATCCTGGGTTACAAAGTAGGGAGCGTGAAAGTTCAGATTCCTAAATGGTGCATCCACTCCCAGCCTGGGAAACAATGAAATATGTCTTATGTTGTATACCTTAGGAAGCCAGGTAATTCACTGCCTAAACATACCTGCTTCTCTTCGTTGATTACAAGGGGAGGCCACTATGACAAGTTCAGTTACAGATGTTTACTTTGTAGACATCCGTAGACTGATCAGGTGAGTCAGACTCAGTGGAGTCATTGTAGCTTAATGGGAGCCTGGAAGTGAGACCCCAGATTACTAGCACAATCTTTTTCTTAGGGCACACCTAAACCTCAGTAAGTGGGAGACTCAACTACTTTGAGATGTTTTTCTCACTGCTTGAAAAAGTAGAGTGCAAATTTTTCCTAACTGCATGTTTTACTTAGAGGGTATCTGCACCCTGGGGTTCTTTGTTATAAAACACACAAAGGAAGCATAAGGTGTTATTACAAATGTTATCAAAGAATCTGATAAAATGTGTCTGGAACCTATTCTTAAAAATCCAATGATATGGATTTTACAGTCTTTCCAGGCAATCTGTTCCAATGCTTTGCTCTCATCAAGTTAGAAAGTTTTTCTAATGCCTAATATAAAGTTTTACATTCCATTATTTCTTGTTGTAATCCCTGTGGACATGGAGAACAATTGATTCTGATTCCTCAGCAGGATACCACTGAAGTCAGTTGTGACATTTCTTCTTAAATGTTTCATTCTCCAAACTGAACAACTCTGGTTTTGTTCAATCTTTACTTGCAGATCATTTTTCCAGCCCTCTAATCCACCTTCCTTCTCTACCCAGACTGCTGCAAGAAGTTCACATCTCTCTTAAAGCACAGTGCCTAAAGGTGCATCCAGTACCTCAGATGCTTACTGGTTCTGGAGCAACTACAGGCAAATCTTACACTGCCTATATCACCCCTGCAATAGTGTTTGCAGGGAGGTGAGATTGTTTCTGTTTAGCTTGTGATCCCCTGTAGACCACAAACTGTTTCCTACTGTCTCATTTTCCACCTTCTGTTTGTACAGTTGATTACTTCTACATAACTGCAGCACTTTCACTTATCCTTACTGAATTGCATCCTATTGATTTCAGACCACTTCTTCAAATGGCCAGGTTCATTTTTTATAGTGAAAAATGAGGTCTCCTACCTCAGAGCATGTCTGTGTTTAGTTCAGTATGGTAACACAGGAATGGATCACAGACTTTCCTCCACTTGTATTCTTATGGGGTGGCAAGGTACAGTGACCACACCTCTGCTGGCATGAGTCCATGCTTTGGGATAAGAAGTAATCATCTTTTGTTACAGTGGAGCCTGAAGGCAAGAAAAGTTCATCCCACTGTTAGCAAGTGCTTTCTAATGTTTCACCTAAAGTTTCTCATTCCATTACTTTTTTCCGTAGAAGAGGGAGAAAAATTTACTCCAATTCTTCAGCAGGAGGATCCTTGTTTTAGGTACTGCATTTATGTGAATTAATAAATGATTCCTGCCCTGTTAATTTTTTAACCTAAATGGAAAAAATAGAAATTAAGGCCTTAGCAGATAATGGGAAGGTGGCAAACAGTATGTTCATTTTTTGGCACTTTCTAGAAAGGGTTTAGTCCAGTGTTGATGAGAGAAATGAAATGCAAAAATGTAGGGGAAGGGTACAATGACATGAGACTGAGCAGTGAAGGGGACTGAGCATGCTATGGGCAACAGAGGAGGAATGAAGATAAAGGGACAATGTTCTGGGAGGAGACTGTGGAATAGAGTCAAAGACAAGCCAAGAAAGTCCAAATTAAATGATATAGCATTGTCTGTCTGCCAAGAGGTCCCCATTCTGTCTTTCTCAAGCAACACGTCTAGCTTTACATACTCTAGAATATGTCTTTAAAGCCATAAAGCAGGACAGAATTATGAAGAGGAATGGAAAGGAGAGATACTGGTTACATGTATTTTGTTAAGTCTCTGTAGGGAGATGAGGGTGTGTGTCTTGAGCACAGTTCAAGAAACTACTAAGAGAAGAGGTAGCAACTTTGAAGCTACATTCCACATTGAGTGACATGTCTGGTATTGTACAGCAGGTTCTTCGCAAAAGAAATGCATCATGTAGACTGGAAGAGGATGATGACACAACTGTATTTTTCACCTGCTCCAGGGACACTGCTTGCTGTGTCACTATCTGTGGTGCTATCTATGCTGACTTCAAAGTATACTCCTTTCATACACCTTTAAAAGTCTCTAGCTCGGTGGCTAGAAAATTATAATCTATTTTCAGTTGCTGACTAGTTCACTGTGAATTAAAATGGGATGTTCAGAAGGGTGAAATCAGGACCATTTTTAATCCAAATTATTTCTTTGTTTTTTGATTTCTTCTTCTTTCCCTCTCTCCTCCCTGACATAATTGGGGCACATTAGCTTCACTGTCTCAGTTCATTAGGTCGTTTCTGAAAATTGAAAATATGGTTTTGTGTTTGTTGGTGCCTTTTTACTTGTTGGAAATCATTTGCAATGAAACTACTTCTAAATTTTCCATTGTGTAGAAGACTCCAGAGTTGATTGCTTATACTTCATCAGAAGAATTGCTAGAAATAATAGCTCTGAGTTAGGGAATGATGTTGCCCAAGAACTCTAGCTTTGATAATTGAAATGTCAGTCCCTCACAGTGTTGAAAACCCACGGTTCTCATGGACTGCACAGAGTTCTCAGCTCTTTGCAACATCAGGACCTAATTGTGAAGTGATGGAGTAAGCTTTTTGGAACATGCACAAGGGCAAGTTTACTTCTGCTGCAGTATGAAAAACCAGTGCAAGAGTGGATGAATGGCATCCATGGGATATCCAAGGGTAGTTTCTTTTAACTAGGTTGGACTGATTATGCTCTTTTCATCCTATGATATTTATAACAGCAAAGATCTGGTCTTTTTCTATTTAAATCTGATAGAAATTGAAAAGATTCAGAAACTGAAAATTTAAAAAAATGACCAGTAAAGAAAAGAATTTCCAGTTTACATGAGGGATGTTTTTTATCAAATCTTTATAAGTCCTTTACAGATGAAGAAAAAATTCAGGATTATCTCTACAGGAGACAGAGTCTAGTGATTTATACTTTAAAAGATTACTGATAATAGGGAAATCTCTTAATTTCACCTTTCACAGCCTCCCTTTGCCCCAGCCTCCCTTTACTCTTTTCTTTCTTCTTCATTTCCTGTCAATAATATCCCTTCCCTAATTTTTTCCAAATTGCAATTTAAAATGTCAGTGTAACCTATGGGAATAGTAAGCCAATTCAATCTATTTTTAAAGGTGCCTTTGAGTCCAGAAGAACTTTTCTTACCCATTTTTACTGCTTGTTTAAAGATATTCCCAGTCACTGTGAATACACGAGAGGCTGTGAAATGGTGAAATGCTATCTTGAATAGCAAGCCTTTAGCTAGGGCTTGAAGCTGGAGAATGAGAAGACTAGTCTGAGCCCTTAGCTTACTTCTAAGACTAACTACATCCAGAGTAGGGACTGTGTTTGATTGCTAAATATGACTTTGAAAGTAAACACTTCTGTTAGTACTTCTGTAATGGACTTGGAAATTCCAGTTTTGTTCCTGGAATGATTAGTTGCTTGTGCTCTAGCCTGCGGGAAACTGCCACAAGGGAAAATGATATGAAAAATGGATGTAAATGGAGAGCTGTGCCACCACCACTTCAAATTCAGTTCCTTGTCTGTGATGTTTTCAAAGAACACAAAATCATTTAAATATGCAAAAAAAAAAAAATTAAAAAATTAAAATGTGCAATCCATACGAGTCATAATAAATTGGGACTTCCTAAAAGAAAGGCTCTGGAAAGATAATTTGCACATTTTATTTGCTCATTCCTTGTAATCTGTTTTCTGAAAAACTCAGTCATCTCAGCAATTTAGGCTAGACCCTCTGTAAGTGGTAGAATTGTTACTCCTTTAACACCAGGAGATGGAGTTGTCAGTGAGAAATTCAGTTATTAGTCTGAATAAGTCTCTTACTGGGTAGGTGATGGTTGGGAAAGTTTGTCTGACAGGTATCAAGTTGGGTTATTTCCTGACTTGTCAATTAAGTTCTGCCAAGATCTGAGAGATCCTTCGGGGTGGATTCTGAGCTTCTACCTATGGATTTGGAAGTGGGAAGGGAAATGAGTATTTTAGAAATTGAAATTAAATTAATGGGAAAAAAAAGATGCCTCTCTAAGCCAGAGTTTCATGAAATGTATCCCATTTACCAACATGTGCCACACAGGATAAATACGCAAAATCTGAGAACAGTGGCAGGAAAACAAGACGTAAAGACAAAAGTGATGCTTCCTCTTTGTCTAAAAGGATGAACCTGCTACCACAGAGAAATGACAATGTTTAGGGAAATTATATAAAGCAGGAACAGGAGAAGGCTGACAGGTGCTAAAGAGTTCAGGTCAAACAAAGACATCTTTCAAAGGCATCTGTCATATGAGATAAGGAAAATTGCAATTGAACTAGGGGAGGAACAAGTGCTGCTCACAAAGGAGTATCCTGAAAAGTTAGTGGTATATCAGAACACAAAGCTAAATAAAAGAGACAAAATATTAAATAGAACATATATCTTTGCACACACCTAAAAAGGCTAAGTAGGTGAACTTGGTTACTTGGCCATCTGGCAAGAAGACTCCTAAAACATGGAGGAATGAAAGATGGAAATAAAATGTTTAAAAATTTAGATTTCATTTTCATAATCAGTAGAATTAGGTCATCAAATGGTTGAGTAGTGTTACACCAGTATTATTTTATATTCTCTAGGGAGGTACTCTTTCTTAATACATTGTAATGCCTACAGAAATACTGTCTTTATCTCACAGATTATTACATTTACTGAGTACCAGCATCCTGACCAACTATTTTCTATGAAAAAACAAAGGAGATCAATAAGATGTGAGATAACTGGTTTAAGAACCCTGAAGGAGTGACTTTGGGTATGTGGCTCTAAGCTACAATGAATAAAGCAGACTCTTTTTGTAACATATGAGGCAGTCCAATTGAAGAAGCTGAAATGCCAGATGTGACAATGATATAATTAAACCCACTCTATTAAGTGACAGTGGAGTTAGAAGTACAGTATTGGAGGCTACTTTGGACAGCTCACTATAAATCTCCACAGTAATCAGCAAAGAACAATAACATAACATGGAAAATATAGAAAGATATAGTACTACCACTTTATTAACTCTATACTCAGCTGAAGTATATACATATAAATGAGAAAAGGCCAACAGGTACACTGCAAAAATAGAGAGAAGCATGAAGCAATTTTGATCTGAGGAAAGAGATGAAGTAATGAATTTTATAAAAGAAAAAAGACAAAACGAAGCTATATAAGATAGTGAATATTAATAAGAAGCTAAATCTGAAGCTTCTATTTACTTTCTAAAGATTTCATCAAAAAAGGACTTTGTTTTGAAATTGAAAGCCTCTGCAATTAAAACTAATAAAAGGAAATACATTTAAAGATAATACTTAATTAATCTGTGGCATTTATGTAGACAATTCAAACATTATCAGGACATTAAATAGGAAACAACAAACAAAAAAATAATCAGACTTAAGCCCTCAGATCTCAGCATGTTTGCCAACCTGGGGAAAAGAATCTCTGTGAGTAGGTTACTTTAAAAATAGCCACTTATGAATTTTGGTTTTCGCTTCCTCTCAAGCACTGGATGTCTAGGTTACCGGAGTATCTGTGTGTCGTTGGTTTTAGAAAAGATGTGAAAAGTTAGATGTAAAGATATCCCCTGAAAAGGTTGCAGTAAGTACTTTGACTTGCCAGATGCTTTCTGAAATCTCAGATTTCAAATATTTGAGAAAGATTATTTAAAAAACCTTTCTAAAAGAGTATGGGAGAGTTAACATATATTTTTGTAGCATTTTATTTATTTTAAAAAAAGAAATAATTTGCTGTTCCAAAGTCAGGGACAGCAATAATAGGTACTACTTGGTTTGAATCTGTTTTCTTCATTTGTATATATGGGTGAGGGATGGAATGAAAAAAGAAAATCTTTTATGTATTTTCTGACTTCTCTGGAAAATAGACCTACATGATAAAGAAAGGAAGTGATGGCCCTGAACCATCGCCCCTGAATCTGAGCATTGTGTGAAGTTTTGAGGTTGCAGCTCCTGTTAGGAATGGCTTTCTGGGCTGGTGTGGTTGAAGCATACCAATAAGAGGCAGGAAGGTCATGTGATTAATATCTTATCTGTCTGTCCTTGAATTCCCCATGCTTGTGACCTTGTCTGCATTCATATAAACTGGCTGGGAAAGTGTGTGATTACAGCAGAAGTCCATAAGCAAGTCGACTGATTTCAAGCACACACCAGGATGCTCTAACTACTCTGCTTTTGTGTCCCATGATGAATTCCCTGAATTTTCAGATTGCCTGATGACTATGGCTTATTTGCATATCTCTTAATGACATTTAGGGTTAAGCCTGCATTTTAAATGAGTTTTTTAAAAAAAGAAAGTTAATTTTCCACATCTAAAACCAGATTGCATTTTTCATAGATAGAAATATATATTTTAACAATTATTCTTTTAGTTTGGCTTCACAACTTGAAAATTTATTTTGGAGATCACACATAATGATGTAGGTCATCACTTTTCTCTGTGAGGATACTCAGAGGACTAGGAAAGTAAAGACATCAATGCACACCTCAGGTGGCAAGCGCTGGGGTCTGCTACTTGGGTGTGAACTATCTGGAGGTGCAGAATCTTAGTTCTTCCTCAGGGATAATCAGTTTACAAAATGTAACTGTGAGATGTGTGTGGGGTGGGAGGAGAGGGGAAGAAGTAACTTACATACTCTGAGACCTGTCATCCCTGAAATGGAAGAGGGATTAGAAAAGGAGTTGTGAGTCTTGGGCAACACTGTAGTGGAAATACAGTAGCTAAGATTTTCCTATCCACTGGAAATGAGAGGATATTCTTGGTTAGCCCTTATCAGAGTAGTTTTCTTATGAATATATTTTTTTTCAGTGCATTCTCTGCATGCTTTCAATACCCATAATTACATGTCCCTGCTTTAAGCAGCTAATGATTTACTTTCGCACAGGGTACTCTAAGAGGGACAACAAAAGAGTGGGATGGGGAAGATCAAAGCACTAAGACAAGGGAGATTATTCAGAGATGACACGGACACAGCATGGAGAAAGACTTTTTTGCATTCACATCCATTTTATGATTGCTCCACACTGCTAAACTAGCATAAAGAGGTCTCATGTAAATGAGTCAAGCCTAGATGGGTAAGTGATTGAATGGATTTTAGTGGACACATTTTTGTAACAATCATGGTGGAGCAGTTTTAAACAGTGGCTGAAATCTGCCATGTTATTGGCATTGACAGCCTGGTTTAATATTGGCATAGGAAGGTGGTTGTCAAAAAGAATTTCCTGTGGACATATTTGAGCCTACCACAACAATTCACAAACAAACATCCTCCAAGACAGCTGATGGCTGCTCCAAAACCATTAGCCTCATGAGGCTTCTGTTACCTTGGATGTATTGTGGGAAAAAGCAACAGAAGTCTGCTGAGTGTGGAAATGGAATATATATCCATATTTTCAAAACATCTGTTGACATTATATATGCAGAGTAATTTCATTTCAAAATTGTCATATTTTTCAACATAGGACATCTGTGCTGGTCGGAAGTTCTATGAAGTGCAAACAAAAATGGAATTAAATGTACAATAAATATGCTCAGACATATAACAGTTCTCAGTAGAGAAGCAAACATGCAGTGTATCTTTTTTCAGCTATTCTCTTTTTTCAGGGAATGCTTTTTCTCCATTCCACAGTCTAGCAAGAGACTAAAATATAGGTTACGTGCCCCAAGCCATTCTAGGACTATGAAAGCTTTCTAGCCATGTAAAAATGTTTGTATCCAGGTCCTGGCTTCTAAACTCCCTTGGGACGTGATGTTTGCTGAGCAACTTGAATTCATAATGCCAAAACTTCCCACACACAGAATGAGACAGGTTTGGTACTTAGTCTGGAAGTCACAAAAGTTTGTGTGCTAAAGATACTCAGCAAGTTACCAAAAAAAAAAGAGGTGTGTTACAAGCTACACCTCTATCAAGCCAGGAATCAGAGCCTGGAATTGCTGTGTTTACTTGGGTATCTTTGTGATGCAAGATGTTAACCTCTCATTTGCAGGATGGTACCTTATAAATTATGTAGTATTCTTACGCTGGTATGGAGTCATGAGAGCTCTCACTTGCATTATCCTAATGGATTTTGCATTCTAGGCCGTTCCATCACTCCCACATTATGGATCAAAGTGCTCTGTACCCTTTCTGTGGAAGCTGGCCTCCTGCTTTTGAGGCAGGTGTTCCAAACAGTCAGCTGTGATGTAAGAAATGAGTACCATTCACTGCCATGGCTTTTCACACAAAGCAGTCTGAATGAATTAAGTTTGGGAAGAGTATGGCTAAAAATCTGAGCTCCTCTGAGGTCTCAGACACCAGTGCATCTTTCAGAATTGTTAATGAGAGGTGATTTATCTAGGCAGCCCGCTCAGTAAAAAGAAAGATGCCACTGAGTTTCTTCAGTAATACATCTATAATTACCAGAGAGACATGTCCCTGAAATCTAAGTGGGTTAAATAGGGTTTTCTTCAATTTCTTTCCTAATTTGAGTAACTTCAATTTTAACTAGGTTGTGTTTTGAGTTTGAAGGAAATCTGCCCATGCTCCATCAAAGGCCCATGTTCCAGTTATCACATAGTGCCTCAGGGAAGGCACATGACAAGTGAGAGTGAATATAGAATTTTAAGAGGCCTATGCAAGACTGAGGGTTTTTTTCCATCAATATTGGAGCTCTAGATCTGCCCCATCATTGTCCAAGAAGAAGGGGAACAGTGAATCAGGGAGAAGGGCCAGAGCATGAGGGAAGTTGCACTATGGAGAGGATATAGAACAAAAGAGGACTTGGTTTATTGGTCTTGCTGTCACAAGCAATTACTGAGGTGCTGGAGCTTCTTCCACCAACAAAGAGTATTGCCTGATGCATTTCCACTTGTTCTGCAGCAGCAGCAGCTTGGTTTACCAGGGCTCTGCTATTTAAAAATAGAGAGGTAATGGCTGATTTTATATCATAGAGATGGTTCACTTCTAATGGAAATTTCAGTGAATTTCATTACAGTCTTTTTTGGACTCCTACAGTAATTTTGAAAATTGGTATCCTTATGTATTGAGATAGGGTTCATAAGGTCACTTGTCTTGTGCCTTTTAAATCCTCTTTTCTCCTTCTTTCCCTTCCCTCAAATTTTCACTCAATTTGAGAGATGATACCTCTGTCTCTAAGGCAATTAAAGCTGCTTTCAAATCTAAAAGTTTGAGCCCTGATCCAAATTTTACCTGAAAGACTCTGTCTGTTAGATCTTTCAAAACAGATTCTTCGTATATTCCTTAACCGTCCATGAAACTTACTGAGACCATGAGAATCTAGGGTTCAGAACTTTGCTTAGTCTCCTTCCTCAAACATGCCTCCTTCACTTCTTTTTCAAGTTCCTTTGGGCCATGGTAGGGCAACCAAAAAAGTAGGCAGATGTTTAGACTCATGGTGGTTATTTCCTTTTGTAGATATGAAAAATTAGAAGAATATTACCAGAAATACATGAAACAGAAGTTCTCAGCTTGTGTCTTGGTCTACAGTTCCTGGGCGTGGAGGCTTCTTTTCCTCATGAAACAATTTTTTTTTTTTTTAAAAATCTGTTTTCACTACCTTATTTCTGTGTGGTAAATACAATTGCCCTCTGGAAGCAGTGGGAAACAGCTGAAAAAATTTAACAGGATCTTATAACACAGAGTGTTTTACAACTTCTTAAGAGAGGGAAGCATGGTGATTTAGATGCACTATGAATAGCTGAGAAAAGTGGTGTTTCTCATCTGAAGTACCTGCACAGCTACAAGCGTTTTGTTAACTTGTGCTATAAAGAAACCTTGTTACTAGTAGTCAGAGAAAGTTTGTCAGGAATTATATTTACCTTGTCTAGAGAGTATAAATGCCATAGAGTGTAGTTTAAGTTTGCTGTTACCACTGTATAAAATCATTTACAATCAAGATCTGTTCTGTTACCTGCAGTTAGGCTCATCCTTGAAAGTATATGTCAGTTTAGCTCTGTGGTGTGCTGGATGTCAGGTTTATTGATGATGAAGAAAATGCTCTTGATACAGCATTTTTTCCAATTTGCTTAGGTATCAAATCAGTTTGGAACCTAATGTTACAGAGTTGACATAAATATATCTGCAGATTTTATAGAAATGATCCTGAATTTATAGTTCCCAGGAGTTGTTTGTGATGCAGATTATTCTACAAAGAAAATCCGGCTATGAAGCATGATTTATTTGGTATAGCAAAGACTTCCATGCATCACTCATTGTATTATGCTATTCATTGATAGTATGACATATATTATTGATTGCTACAAGGTATTCTGGTAGGTACTGTGCAGGGATTGAAGTTTACAGATTTATTATATTATCATCCAGTACATTTATTCTTGGCATAATATCTACTAATAATATATTATTTAGAAGATGAACATTAGTTTATGAGTGTGAAACATATATTGCTTAAGAAGAATGCATATAAATCTTTATATGGATGATATTAGCTATTGGTATAAAACAAATTTCTTTCCATGCGTTCTGGAGAAATGATGTTTGTCAAGGATTACTAAAGTAGAAAAATCAACCCTTCAGACTGGTAGGAAATACCAGATTGCATATATGATTTCAAAGACCTTCAATCTTTGTAATATGTTACAATAAACTGTGGTAGAATATGCTGAAATATTGCGGATGGTCTTTGGTTTGGAATTTCTTTACTGAGATGGCAGAAAGAGATATGTTCAAAGAGAAATGATAATTCAAATTTTAAAACTCACTACACATAAAAATATCCTGGAGTGACCTTCAGAGTCATCTCAGTGGTTACAAAAGCTGTCCGTGAGTCTAGAGACCATGTCAAAATTAATCATAATCAATTTTAAAAGTTTGACTGCTCGCTACTTTTTTTTTTTTTTACACTTTCCTTTTATTTTTCAATAGAGAAAAAGTGAACTGGTCAGTGTAGGAAGGGGAAACTTGCTTTCTTAGCTCTACTGGAAATTGAGTGTAAGGAGCAAGTTAGTTTTGAAGACTACTGTTGAGGAACTAAATTTGCCAGCATTCTAATCTAAAACCGTATTACACAAAGACCTTTGTCAAATTCACTATCTTTACATGTTTGTTTCTTCACATCATGATACACTGAGACTTACCAATTTCTTTTTCAGTAGCAGATGAATCAAATTTAATCAGAATAAAAGAAAAGATTTTAAACATAAAAAATATTAATGACAAAAAAATTTTCACATATGTAAGTAACTGAAAAAATACCTTCTGCACATGAGAATATGTGTATTTGCTGTCCACCAGAATAATGAAGCAAATTAACTTCAGGTGCTGGAGACCTTATAATATGCTCTCTAGAAATAGTGATTTATGGGTAGAGTAGTAAACAAATTTCATATATATATATCAAGGTACTTTCCTGTTATGACATTTAATGGTAAGCTGGAAACTGACTTTTGCAATGACATACTCATGAAGACCACAGCACCTTCATGCAAATATATATCCTTCATGTAACTAAAACAGTAAAACTTGCTGTCTAGTACTTTAAGGATTTAGCATTAAGCATTTTGAAGTTTCAGCATATTATTACTGGAAACTATTTATAGCTTCACAAGTTGTTCTTTAAGGCTTGTTAAAATGAAATCCTCTTTCCCTTCGAGTCTAAAAATAAGCATAAGTAAACTCTGATTTTCTGAATATTGTGATGGATGAGTGAAATCCTCATAAAACCAGGCTTAGTTATAAGAAATCTCAGACTTCATACAATTTTTGGTACAAGGATTGCTATGAATTTTGAATGCCAAAGATGTTTAATGTTTAGCTGCATTTCCTTCCTCTACATGAATAGTAGTGTTTATTCTTTATAAGGTGAAATTATTGTGCTTTGTCCAGTGAGCTTTGCTCTGAAAATAACTATTATAAAGAAGACCCAGGCATTTCCACCCCCTCAGGAGGCATACAGTGCCTGAATAACAGGAAAATGTATGTCGCTTTGCTGCATGTAGTGGTTAGGGAATAGTCAACAGAAATCTCATGCAGAGATGGAAGTGAGGGTCATGTGTACTTAGAACAGTGCTCTTAAGGTCCCTGTGTATCATTGCCGAGAGAATGAGGGCTTTAGGGACTGGGAGAAAATTGTGGCAAATAAAGGTCTACCAGTTAACCTCCTGACAGTGGGTGAGTATATGGAGAGCAGTTGCTATGCAGGGCTTAATCATAAGCCTTTAAAGAGTGTAGCAAGCATGTTGAAAGCAGGTTGAGATTTTTGGAAGAATTCACAGCCTAACAGAGATGGTTAAAAATGATTATGAAAAGAACAATATCTAACATGCTTGTCTGGCTTCTTCAGTGAGTTACTGAATTTATAGACAAGGATGTGGCCATAGATGCTGTTTGCAGCATTTCTGATAAGCTTTTGGTAGCATATCAGAAGTAAGGTAATCTCTAACACTACAGCATTATTAATATTGCATACTTGCGTTGAAATGAAACATCTTACTTTGGCAAAGTGGGGATGAGGAGGTATAAGGGGCAAGACATTTTGGTAAATCTGGTTGAGGCTGTGGTAGAATCTACATTATTATAAAAATCATAAAGTCTGTATAAATAAACAGGCAGAGAAAAATCAGATTTTAAAAACTGTGTAATTATTTGCATGATCAGTTTGACAGAACAAGTATGCACAGGGTGCCAGTTATTACTGTAGTATATGTATCGGTGTATATTGGTAATCCAGAAAAATCTGGAGTGAACACATTTTGGTGCATGTTTAATCAATGTCTTTGATTAAGCATCAAATACTAGCTGGTAGGGAAAAAACTGTGATCTTAATGAAATTGATGGCTCCAAGACAGTCTCAGGCACAAAACCACCTTCCTGTAATGGTAAACTCTGATTTTGAAAGAGTGTTGAAAACTTTTCTAAGTTTCTAAACAACCACGCTACTGGCAAAAACTCAGGATCACTCAAGAGGAAGGCTAACTGATGCCCAAAGTGCAGATAAGACTTCTAGGAACTGTAATTTTGTGCTGTAGGTTTCTCTGAGTTTGAACAAAAGCAGCAGAAATTATAGATGACTGAAAGGTAGCAAAACACAGGCCAAAAGTAACTAGGACATGACATGGAACTTTTGTAAAAAGAAGACATAAGGAGCTTAAGCAATGGTAGGGAGGAAGGAATCAGTATTTGATGAAGAATGTTTTGAAATCACGTATGAAAATAATATGGTAGGAAATAAAATTTAGTCTGAAATACCAGATACGAGCCATGTACTGTCTTGGAATGTTGTTCCCAATGTTGATACTGTTTTTTAATACAGATCAAAGACTTATGTGAAAATAGGTTTAACACAGAGGAGACTTAGAGATTTCTTGAACATTCAGCATTTTCCTGTTAAGCAAAGAAACCGAGAGAAAAAGAGGATTGGGTAAGACACCATTTGGAAAACTTTCTCATGTTATTACATTTAAAGGAATTCAGCTATTACTGCTTGCAAAATTCTGAAAGTTTTAGGAATCATGTAAAGTACATTCTGTTATCACTTCTCAAATGATACTTATGGAAGCTGATCAATCAAGAGAAATTTTAAGCTTCTGGCTCAGTAGTGATAACTTTTATGCTGCTGCAGAATACAATGTCAGAAAAAAAAGAAGTGGATTTCCTAGCCTTGTTTTTGTCACATCCACATGTTGTTGGTGCCAGCTATTTGTGCTGTCTAGGACTCCTTGAATTCCTGGAGAAGGAACAGCAAGGGATTATATACATGTCTCACTGAAGAATCTAAAACTGCTGGTGTATTAAGCAGCCAGAAACAAAGATCCCCAGAGAATGTTGACAATTAACATTTATTTATACCTAAGTGTGTGTTTATGTCTGTGTGTGTTTAGTATCCATGCAGAGAAGATGAAGAAAAACTTTTCACAGGGGAATATTTTTGAGCATTAGACTGTCTCTGTGCAGCAGAAAGAATATCTGTTTTTTATATCCAAGATGTATCAAGAGCCCTGGAGTTATCAGTATGTCTACTGTTCATGATCAGAGAACAGGAGACTAAAATGATGTATGAAATGCTGAAATACTTGGAAATAAATGAAACTAAGTTCCCAGAACCAATAGCCTGTGCAGTAAAGAAATCCATTTCACTAAATATTGGTATTATGAAGATTGCTTGTGAAATGCTTTTTATGACTATAATGCAAAATAGGAAGACACATCAGCAGCAATTTCAGAGTTTCATTCCTACTAAGAAGTAAGCAGAAGCAGAATAGAAAAATTCCTTTGCAGATACTTGATTTTGTGTACATGGACAGTGCAGATAATTCCCTAAATGGCTGAGCAAGATACTGCGTGAGGAGGAGGAGGACTAGTAGAAGTAATTCTTTGATGTTCATGTCTTAATCTGGAATTTGGTTTGATTTGGTGCTTGAAATGGCAAGACTAAGCCTATGATTTGCAGAATTGTAAAATCTATAATATTACTGGACTGCAGTAGAGAAAAGAAGCCAAACAGGTGGTTCTCTGCTGTACATCAAAATAGTTTAACCTATATTTTATGCTTCTTCTGATTCAAAGTTGTGAGAGTTACATGAAGACTGGGCTCTAGAAGTAAATTTGTCATTAGGCAGCATTTTTGGATTTAGTTCCAGATCAGATACCTAAAAGTAAGTGTCTACATGTCAGCTGGGATTTTAAATTCACAGTATAATCAGCAGGGCTTGATTCAGTTGCTTAAACATAGTTATCTAATGCCATTTGAAACTCAGACTTTCCTGCTGCAAAACATTGGTCCAGAAAGACTTGGATTTCCCATGTCTATTGTCACATTTACTATATTTGTGCAACTTAATAGCCAAAAGCACCAATTTTAGGCAACTGAACCGAGTCTGCAGTAAGTATAGTAACTGCACCCTAGTTAATGGCAGTTAACTGCACTGAGCCAATCAGTCAGAAGACACCTGGTCTCCATCACCTATTTTTACTTGCTCTTCATTGACTAAAATAGGACCTTGGACACCCAGTTTGTATGCAGACACCTAAAAACATGACTTTTAATTCCATGCTGAATTCTGTCCTATGTGACTGGAGCAGAGCTTAAGGACTCTCAGTTCAGCTGCCCACACCAAGGTGCCTACTGCCACTAGAGACATTGTAAGCATCTGTGGTATCAATGTGGCTTTGGCAGAGGTGGCACAGGACCCACAGTGTACCCATGCCCTTCTGGATTGGCAGCTGGATGCAAGGCAGGCAAACCTAGGCTGTCCCAAAGGCAGTAAATACCTGTTCTAGGCAAATAAATATTGTTTTATCTGTGAAGATCAGAACAAGAGGTTAGCAAGTACCTTAAAAGTATTGTGTGTTAGGGAGTTATAAGATTCCCTGCTCTTTCACCTGCTCCAGAGCAGAGCCAGGTTATTAGAATGCTCCAATTCTGCTTTTAAAAAGGCTCAGTTTTGTTGAAAGATTTAACTGACTTTCTGATCTATTTTTGAAGGAAGAAAATGAATAACAGTACATTATAAAAAAGAAAAAAAAGCGAATACTTTATAAAGATGGAGCATTCAAGTTCACTCAAAAAATTACTCTGAAGACAGTGGCTATATCGGGATTTAGCTCCAGGTGAAGTCTGTAACCAGAATGGTACAAGTTCAGTCAGTATCAGCATTACAGCTGTGTTTGGATCAGCGGCAGCCATGCGCTGCAACGGATTCAGAATCAGAGTTTTTCAAATAGTGGAATCACTGAGAAAACAGTTGTTTTTATGGAATTTTCTGTTCTCATGTGCTTAAATCGTGGCAAACCCATGATTTTACCTTAATGTGATTCTAAGCAGAAGTACTGCCTTAGGTCCTGACAGTGGCTTCAGATTTAGATATTCAAAACTAGTTACGCTGCAAGGCATTAGAATGTGGACACACTCAAAGTTCTGGAGCTGGCCAGCTCCTAATGTAATTTTATATCCAATTAGAATTCACTAAGTGCGTTTTTAACAAAAAATAAATAATGCTGATTATTTTTTAATGGGTGTTGCTGATACTGAGATTGTAGCTTGTGATTTTGGCATCATTCTATTTGAAAGTTAAACTTTGCTCTGTGTGTGTTATAGACAAGTTTGAAAATGTGTCTTTGTCAGTGGCTTCAACTGTAGTCTCATGATTATTTTGTACATGGATTAAAATTTGCTGTCTTGCACCAGATCATCAAAGTTCCAAGACATAGGCTGAAATAAGCAACCTATATTAACAGCATCTTATTTGGAATATTAATTAAAAAAATAATCAAAACTGGATAGTTTTAACCTTGCATGCAATAAAAACTAAAGTGTTACATTTGCAATAAAGTTTCTACTGATGCCAAGATACTGTATTTTAATGTTATCAAGCTTAAGGAATGTGCAAAGTACATCCTCTTATCTTTCATTGCTAGGAGAAATGACACTGCACTAAGATCTCAGAAGGTGATTGCAGGATATCAAGTATGCAAAGACAGACCAAGCTGAAAAGTCTTCAGAAGTCCCTGCTCTCAGTATGCAACTTTCAGATAAAGCTTAGAGAAATTAAATCCAGTACTTTCGGTGGAAGTCCAAATTTCATCTGATGGCAAGTTTCCTTTATTGAGTGGGTTTAGCAGCTTTCAGACCTTGGTTCAAGGAGAACTGAAATAATCTGTAAATTATGCTGTAGCTATTATGGCTATTTATTCATACAGTAAAAAGGCAACATTATTCTGTCAGTAGATCTCAGCATCTTAGAAGGCACAGAAAAGAGCCTGAAAAAGGGAATGTATTTTCAGGAAGATTGCTTCACACTCTCCACAATAATCAATAGTTTAATTAATGGCCTATTTCAAAAAGTACAAGGATACTATGATATTGATTGTTTTCATAATGAAAACAAAGGAAATTCTAAATATAAAAAAATTTCAGTGCAAATGACTTCATTAACACGCGGCAGAGATCATACGCCTACATTGTTGATACCATTTTTCTTGTTTAACCCATGGCAGCTATGCAAACTGGCAGCACTTAACATGATTATGTCAAGATCTCACACAAGTTAGCTCACAGCCAAGGGCTGACATGTAGAGTCAATATGCCAGGGCTAATTATGTTGATGTCAAAAGTTACCGTTCTTTATGCATGTTAAATGTTTCACATAGATTAAAACATGTTTGTGTACTGTGAATTTTACCCGAAAGACTGCACCAAAAGGTCAGCAATCTTTGATGCAATTTAATTACAATATTGTTGATTATGTGTGCCTTGTAATCTGCTATGATCAAAGTCAAGTCTAGGATTTGAGAAAAAAGTATGTATTATGACTTTTAGTTCTCATTTCTGTTGGATGACTATGCCTGGGAGGGCTAGTACAGTCTGCAGATTAACCTTTTAAGGGAATGCTTCGACTACATTCACTGTACTTTGTTTTCAGTAGTTCACAGATTGAAAGCATTACCATATTGTTTTCTGTGAGATTTTGCAAAGAGGAACAGAGATTCCAGAGATCCTCTTCCAGTCTCCAGGTTCAGACTTTTAACATTTTGTTATAGCAAAGAAAGGTCCAGGGCTTCCAGCTCTCCATTTTGATTTCATAATGTTTCCTTACTACTACTAATAAGCATATTGATTACTTTACAGTACTTAAAATTATCTTTTATCTTCTTCTGCTCAAATTTTTAAAAGTGCACAATTACTCGGTATGACAGGTGTATAGTTTAACTTCCAGAAAAAGCATGGATACAAGTGCACCAAAGGATCAACCCCTGCACCCACTTACCTGGTTTGCTTCAACCTTCCTCAAAACTGAACAACTTTTTGGCTTACCTTCCCAGAGGGACCACCTCTGGGCAAGGTAATCCATAACCTTTCCCTGCTCCTCTTTGCTAGTTTATGCAAATTATAATAATAAGGAGAATTGGTAAGAAAACATGTTACATGTTCTAAAAGTAGCCTTCAACTTTTTCTTGATAATATTTTCATTGTGAAGTGGAAATGCAGTTTCTCTAGATTTGTATAGGGGAAAACTGCTCATTTGTCCCCTTTTTCTTGCTGTCTGCTCCTAGTGAAGTCACAATATTAATTTCTTCTAGGAAAACCTCTGCCAGAGACTGGAGATGTACATATTGCCCATATCTTGTTCCTTTTTATTTTTTCTATACGTGGTGGAAAGAGATACATATAATTATCAATTGTCATTCATATCCTGAGTGTGTGCAAGATAAATGGTGTTCCAGAAATGGAAATGGCTCTTTATCCAGTGTAAGATTATTAAACTGGATTAATAAACTATATTTCTTTTCTTTCCACAACTGAGAAATCAACTTTTTATCCTATTCTGGTGGATGTTGTGGCACAGCTGAATTCTTTAATTCCTCTTTCCATTCCTCTCCCTCCAAATATATTTCTTCAGTAATGACAGTTCACAAAAAAACTCTCCAGAGGGCTGTAACATCTTGGCATCTGTATTTCTTTTTGGAAGCAAGTATTCTGAAGAGCTCTCCTTGTTGCCTAATGAACCAAAACCCCAAACCTTGTATTTCATTATGGTTGTGATTCCTTAACCCACTAGAGTCTCTCATCAAAATGTGGTCTCATTAAGTGAAAGAGACACTGTGCACCACTCCATTAAAATGTGTTAAGCTAATTTGTTGTCTGACGTGAGATGAAATGAAATATAATTATTTCATATCTGTTCCTAGTGGACTGTAACATACATCAAAAGCTGGAAAAATATGTAAGACAGTTTGGTATTCTTAGTTCTGGAGGCCCAGATCTGAATGTGTATGTAAAATAATGAGTCAAGAGAGGCATAGTCTTCTTTTGTGTGAGGACCATGAGAACTCTGTATTATGGCCCAGATTCAGCCAGTGACTTCTGTAGCTTTGAAACTAATTAATTGCAGCTTACATTATGCCTGATGTTTGCCCATATATCCAGGAGGTGAGGAACCTTTCTTCAAATACATGCCCTCGGCATGAGTGCAGGCTAACTTTTCCATGCAAAGAGACTATTCCTTGCAGTGTCAACTGGGAGATCTAGAGTGGTTCTTGTGCTTTTGCAAATACAAAGATCAGGTGAACTGCAACATGCTTTGACATACTAAACAATGTATTTTCCCTAAGGAAGCTGCAATAAAAGTTAAAGGCTGAGAAGGGGAAGAAAATACTTGCCTTAGAGTGGCGGAGGTGCTTTGGGAATCTGTTATTGAGGGAAAATCCAATAAAAATCAGATTTATAAACAGAAATCAAGGCTTTGACTATGCAATTAAGTACCTAATTTCAAAGTAGAATGTCCATAACTGGGGCATATAAACTTAACTCGTAAGTGGGTGTTCAGCTTCCTATCTACGTATAAGGTACCTGAACATATACTTGTAGTACCTGAACATGCAAATAAATCTTACTGTTCTAAGGCCCCTAAGTATTCTATAAATCTAAGTATGGCTTTGGATTTCTGTAAAGTGCTAAAGCTTAAAATATTTCTTAAAATATGAACTATTTGAACACAATTCTGGAAAGAAATCTTGTAAATTACTTGGTGGATTTCTAGATGCATTAATGATAATGATTGAAAGGGCACAATAAGATGAGATCTTTATACTCAGCTGCTTTTCTTCCTCTTCCGGGAAGGTGATATCTGAGCATCCCATGCAATTGTTAACATTTTTAATTGAAGAATTTTATACTTGTGAACCAGTAAGTTCGTTTTATTGTCTATGTTGTGCATCCTATCAATATGATAGGGAAGATCACGAAACAGAATATGAGGGAAAAAATATGAACAATTAGAATGGTATGTGGTATTAAACTATTTCCTTTGGACTGTGTCTTCTCAGAAGTCAGGAAAACACATTGGACCTCTCTGTCGAGAGTGTTCATGTTGACTCAGGCATCATATGGGTCACCGAATACTTGAATAATTCTTGAATATTTCAGCACATTTAATTCCCCAAGTGCCACTTTAAACATTGTGTACAAGGTTGATACCGCTGTATAGTGAGTTCTCTCCATTTTTTTGCTCACTCTGAGAATTAATTTGACTCTTCCTGTGACTAAGAACAGTACTCTTATTTGACTTAAACTCAAGGATTTGCAGGAAAAAGAGAAAACTAGAGAAAGAGTAATGATTTGTAGAAAGCTACAGGAGATCTGAGACCCAAATCCAAATGTGACATTGCTTACAATTATATAAATAGTGTTCCCATGCATTTATCCCAGCTAAAACCAATAGCTAATAACAAATTATAGAGGCCTAATGTGATTTATACACAGAGGTTTCTATACAAGACTTTGTGTGAATAAAAATGACTATTATTTATTTTTCTATTCAAAAAAAGGAAACAATCAAATTCTTGTGGAGAATATAATTTTCTTCCATTTAGTTTTAAATGGCATTAGCACAGCAATCAGATTTTGAGGTGAAAGATAAATGCTTCTGGACCTAGGTCTGTAATTGTACACTAGACAATAAATAGAACAGCTCCCTTGCCTTTGTATTTCAAAGGGCATTAGCATTTTGCTGTATAGATGAATAGTTTCTCCAGCTGTTTTGCCTCTAAGTGACCTATTCCATTATTTTTAAACTGTGTTAAGTGATCTCTGAATGTTTTTTTAAAAATAAATGCACATTAAGATTTTGCCATTATTTTGAAGACATTTTGATATCACAGTATACTAGGACTGCTAATTGATGATTGCTTCTGACAGTCCTGTACCTTACACAAATGAAATTTCAGAGATTATTATAAATGTGTAACAGTATGGAGAAAACAGCCTAGCTCTGTTGGAAGAAAAGGATATGTAAGAACATTAATTTTTAAACTGCCTTTGAAAATACACAGGGAAACCACTGTCCTGTAATTATAAAAGGCACCAATAACGATGTGACAGAGACAATCCCATGTGGTCATCTCCGGTGATTAGAGAAAAAGAAACAAAAAGAAATAAGAGCAACAATCCACTTCTCAGCAGTGGAGGAAACGTCTGCCTGTGTGTAGGTACACAGGGGAGGGGACAGCAAGGGCAGGTGAGGAGAGCACTGCTGGGTACATGCGTGGGGAGGACAGGTAACAAAGGGTGAGGATGGGTTACAAAGGGAGAGGATGGGAAGGTCTGAGCACAGAGGCTGGCCTCAGTGGCCTCACAGTACCACTGTAGGTTTCAGATTCTGAATTCTGCATCCTAATCTTCTTTTGTCTTGATTTGTAGACAGAAGAAAGATTTCTTTTTTAATCAGGACATGATGCGGAAGCCAAGAGGAAATTATGTCTTCCAGTTCATGATTTTTATTTTCCATAGAAAAGGCTGTCTTTTTACTTTCTAATAGTAAGTCAGAGCATGTGCACAGCATCTCACATGTCAAGTGGCTTTAATTATCCTTCTAAAAGAGGGCGGTTAGAAATAAAAGCAAGCAAGGTTCAATCTTTGGGCTGCTGCTCAGGATTTCCTGGTCTTTCATTGGATAGATGCTTCTGACTGCATTGAGAACTTGCCTGAGTAAAAAATGAAGAGAGCCTTTGGTTATAGCTTTAATTACAGAATATAGCTACAGGAGAAATCAATGTCACATTCATTTAAACTTGCCATATTGGAGCATGCTATTGGCCTCACTAAAGCAGTGCCCTGCCTGTGTCAGCCGTGCACATCTGAGATGATCTTGCTGATTTTTTCACTGTTTTCTTACAGGTGGATTTTTACAGTTCCAAGTAACTGCAAGATGTGGCAGCAGCTGCTGCTGTTATTGTTAAATTGTGCAGCCACTTTGACTAAGACACACTGAAGTGCCTTTGAGGTAGTGAAATAAGAGGATTTAAAGGCAAAGCCCTAGATAGAGTGATGTATAAAGTGCTCAGCCTGCCTGGTTGTGAATGGTTGTGTTAGGTTGACAGCTGTGCTGCCATGCATTCACAGTAATGTCTTACTAAAGAGAGCACAGCACACTTTGAAAGGTCTGCGTAAATATTTTTTGGCTGCACCCCTCCTCAAACAGGCCTGTTTCCCTCCCATTTTGGAGAAAGGATGACTTTTGTTTTGTTTTGTTTCCCAGGGGACAGCTTGCCCCCAGTGATGGGATGCCTCTTCTGTTTGGTCTCTCCTCTTTCCCTCTGGCTCTTTGTTTTCTGTGAAGATCTGAGTTTGCTGCCCTTTTTCTCCTACAAGTGGGGTTAAATACAAGGAAGGCTAGCTCTCCTTTTTGTTGCCCTGCAGACAGTGAGCTGTATCGTATTGTCTCACTGGGATCCTTCCTTCAACTTTCATATTTTTTTATAGGCTTTTGCTGCCCTTTTCCTTTTCTGTCACTTGCAAGAGAATGTTTTTTCCTCTGGTTTTACAGGTCTGGATCTGAGGGGGAAAAAAAAAAATCAATAAAACATTGAAATAAAAACACAGTGGAAAGAAAAGAAGCAACCACACACAGAGCCCAAGGATGTGCTCTCTTTTGGTTGTTATGTGTTTGAAAGGCCTTTACATTTCTGTGCAAGAGGGAGTGATTGCTTTTGAAGGTATATTCAAGGATAGTCACAAAAATGTTTTCTAAATATCGGTGGTTGAAGACTTATATTTATAGTAGTCAATGACAGAAAAAAAATTGATACAGAAACAACTTTTGAGCTTACATGAGTTATGAAAATGCAGTGCAATATGAAAACATGCTGTCACTCTCTGTTTCAGAGGATAAGCAAGGAGGAAGGAATTATTCACATTGAAAAGGCAAACACTAGGATTAACAATTAGAAAAGAAGATGGTGTCATTTTGCTGGAATACCCAACAGGCTGGTTTGCACTTAGTAAAGCAAAACCTTTTGCTGATATAGTCATTGTTTGTAGCTGACTTTTGGAAGTATGATCTATGATAAACATGTAGGGGAAATAACCTGTATTGAGATGACAGGAGATATGATTAGATCATGAGCAATCCAGATCCCTCAGCAGAGAGACAATACTCAGACCTGACTAAGATGAAACTAGACAGGTTGTGAAGAGATTAGGGTTTTTATGACAGAAACCTGGGAGCTGGTCGCACAGCATGATACGGGCTTATAAAGCAGGCTTTCCTCCCTCCATCCAAGAACCTTCAAATCACTCACCCTGAAAGGAGATGATTGCTGAGAATTTAGTCAGGGTGCCTGGCATGCCTATGAGCTTGCGGCTGACAAGCGGTGAAGCAGAACACTGATGCTACAGCACGCGGTGTTAGAGTGAGACCTGGTGGGCTGGAAGTTACAACGGGCTATCTAAACCCCATAAACGCTCAGGATATCCTATTCTGCTGGTAGAAATCAATTAGGTTTGTACACTGATTTGGAGAGAATTTACCTTGGAGGCATGACAAAATGTTCTCGATTCTCCCATTTTGCACATTTAACATTGA
Organism: Xenops minutus; assembly: GCA_035221455.1. Lineage (NCBI taxonomy): Eukaryota > Metazoa > Chordata > Aves > Passeriformes > Furnariidae > Xenops > Xenops minutus. Next base: position 25,213,040 of record JAWWEE010000074.1, read on the forward strand.
TGTTCTGCTGAGTTACTGGGTCTGTAGACTTCATCATTACCTGTGATGCAAGGTACCAACATGTTTATTGCCAGTATTTCTTTGTCTTCCTGAATTTAAACGTCATCTAATATATCCCTGCTTTGTTTCTTTCAATTACACTGCATGGACTGTTTATACAAGGGATTTAAAATAATCATTAATACTTTCTTTGCAGATGAAAAAGGGTTCTACAGTCCATAGTTTTGTACCCCACCTTTACTTGGCTGAAATTTCAAAATTATATCAAATTTTTGCAGAAGCAGTTTGATAGAGACCTGGGATTTTTACTTCTTGTTTCTCAACTGGTAGAATTGTTGTCAATAAAAAACATTCCTGGTTTCTATCACTATTTAAATCTTACTATTCAAGTCCAAAATGTCTGCAAGAGAAAAGATATTGCATTCAGTTGAATTAGGCATACTTCAGATAGTGAGTAGATTGTCAGATGATATATTTATAATCATAACAATCTTCTCTCTGCAATTACTAGGTAAAAATGCTTTTTAGATTTTAGGGTTGTGTTGTATTTTGGTTGTCATGACTCCTCACTGCCATCTCCAGATGTCTCAATAATTGGAAATAAAGTAGGGATTTCACATCATTCCTACAGGGGACACAGATGAAAGGATCAAGGCTGAAGGGATAACACATGAAAAGAAGCAGAAGGAATTATTATTGCCAAGTCCAACAAGCATTCAGAGGAGGGTGTCAGAATGGATTGACTTCAATAAAAAAAAAAAAAAAGCCCCAGTAACAACTGAGTTAAATGTATGAGTAATAACCTCAGGAATTGGGCTGTTGTTTGATATTTCCACAGTCACTTTGCATGTCAGTCAGCATTAGTGACTGTCTGGGAAGCTGGCAATATCTGAAATAGTTTGGTTGTTAAGTATTGGCAATGGTCTGATTAGCCTTGTTTTGAAGGACCATTTGGGGTGTAGATTACTGTCTTTATCCTTGGCTTGTTGACTGCTGTGATCTACTATTTCTCATACTTGTTGCAATCCATTTTAAAGTCTGCTTTGAATATGAATACTTTTCAGTAGTGTCACCTTCCCTAACAGCTTTACAGCATACTTTGTCCTCATGCGTAACTTATATAGTGATGAATGGAAAACATCAGTAGTACTCAATGTAGCCTGTGAATATGTTTTTGTAGGTCTAACAACATGTTTAGAATTCTACTGTAACTGACAGAGCCTGAAATTATTGAAAACTCACTCTTGAGTATTATGTTTCTTAACCTAAGTTAATTTTTTATCAGCTGCACTCCAGGAGCAGGCAAGTCAGCAGGTGGCATGGAAAATTTTTCTTTTTATAAGTGTAAATATGTAACTATAGGGTTTGTAGCTTAGTGCAGTTGTGTTCTGATGAGTGACAGTGTAAAAATATTTCTTTTATAAATTTGTTCCCACTTTGCATAAACTATAGATTTATTTATAAAAATGACATTAAAAGAAGAAGCTCTTTCCTGAAGGCAAAAGACAGAGCTTGAAATAGGACAAGGGATATATATTTCCCTGGCACTGAGGTTTCCCTAAGCCTGGATCGGTTTTGGCAAAGTGCTTGCAAGTTGAACATTGACTGTATATAGTTTCAGTCCCTTTCCCTTTCTAGCACTGCAGAAATCTTTCCTTACATCAGAGACCACAGAGGACCTTGCCTTCCCAGCCTACTCTGGGTCAAGAGGTGGACCTGGGGTGCACAGTGGTAACCATGTCCCACCACTACCAATCTTGGTCACAGCATTTGTTGAGCTCTTTTGCCTTACATCCTGTTTCCTGGAGACAGCATCCACCCTTGCCTTTATCATTAGACATAGGTAATTGAATAATCTTTCTGATTTATAGGAGGTTTTGTGCCTTTCCTCAGACAAAGAGAAGGGATGTAACTGAAGTCCAGGTAGCAGCCGGGTGCTGTAACTGGTGGTTTAGTCTGAGAGTGGTGAGGAGTGTTAGTTACAGTAAGAGAGACCTTTCACTTCAGGCTTCTAGATCAAAGAACTGCAAAGGGGATTTAGTGGCACTTTTGTTGTCATATCACAATTTTCCATGGAGCTCACCATGATGGAATACTTAAGATGCGATCATGAAACAGAGTAGCATGAGTAAACCCCAAATCAGTACATTAGCTATGGAAAGGAGAGAGCTCTGCTGCCAAAGATCATTGCTGCTGAACTTCAAAGAAGCAACAGGCAATACAGTGCCCAACCACCTAGTAATTTAACTCTGAATCATAGTACATCTATCAGCAGCTGATTCCTATTACTTGCAGGAATCAAGAAAAAGTAAAAACTTTCCCCATCATCTAAACACACTGATCAGTAGACCTTGTGAATCTAGCCATAATTTCCATCCTTCTAGAAGATTTAATTACATGGGACAAAAAGTATAGTTGGATAATCGAGGCAACCATAAAATAAACCTTGTGTGTGCCTTTCAATTCTTGTTTTCATGCCAGGTGGGTCAGTTCACAGATGTGAAATGTCTTTTCAGGAGTCACTTACAATCTCTTTCCTTTCTTTTTCTGGAGATCATCACGTTCATGCTTTAATTGATGCTATTTGAACTATAGACAGATGTTAATTAGGTAACAATACAAAATCTAAAGGATTTAGGTGCCCAAATACAAACTTGTGTCATAGAGAACGTGTCTCTTCTAGGAGAAATTAGCATATCACAGCCCCTGTTTCACCACTGCACTGAAGAATACCTTCTGGCTCATAGGTAGATAGAGAAAGAAGAGAAGAACAACCAGAGTTTTGGACAATATGTCCAAAGAGATGTTTTTATGGGGAAAAGTTTGGGGAAAAGATTCGGGAAAGAAGCGTAACTGATACCTGCTATGATTCAGATTATATAGGCACTCAGACATGCAAGTAGCCAGCTTTGACACTTAAGAGTGAGGCACATATATAGAAATTGTAATGTATTTTATATAGGAACTTTTTTTGTTTTAAAAAAGGTCTTATTTATTATTTAATAATCAAGCACCTTGACAGACTTCCTTACATCCTTTACAGTGATGCCATATTTCTCTGCTGATATTGCAAAAGCTGCACGAAATTTCTTAACTCTTCAACACAGTTTGAAAAAGAGCATACGAATATATGGAAGAGACTCCTCTGGGTTTCCCCTTCATCTGTCTGTTTCTTCCATTAGCACCTTTTAATAATTTTTTCTGGAGGAGGTGATGGGACTTGAACATTTTACAGAAGTCCTGGCTCAAGTAAAAGGACTGTAGCAAAACAGGGACACTTATTGGAAGCCTCCTGTCCTGTCAGGTTTTACATGTCGCATCCATACAGGTCTAAAAAGCTGTTACCTTTTCAAATTATGTTTTAAAGGTTCTGGTACTATTTCAGACATTATCAGATGTCACTTTGGTTTGGCTCACAGAGAAGGTAGACTCTCAATAAGTCTGCAGCTTTAGTTGTAATTGTTGGAGACAAAAATTTCAACAGATTTCAGTATCTTCTTGGTAGTTTCTGTCTTTACAAGTTTTTTCTGTTTGTCTAGTATGCTGACAAAACCAGTATGGATTCTAGCATGGGAAAAATCCTTTATTTTCTTTGAAATCTCAGAAAAAAATCAGAGAAGGGTGTCCTTTAGTGAAGCAGTATGAGAACGGAGAGGAATCTTAGTGTGCAAATGGGGCAGGATATCCTTTTCTAATTTTCTTGGTATTTCACAACACTTCAGAATGAGAGGGGATTGACTTAAGTTTGTCATGATCACATTATGGAAATTTGTTAGCAAACAAAGGACTCTAAAGCACTCATGTTCCAGTATGTTATGTCCTTCCTTTCTCTATCAAATCTGGCATTTTTATGAAAGTCACACACCTACATTTAAGTCATTATTCCAGTGTTACTTGTTTTCTCACATCAGATGAATGTTCTTTCATCTTGCAACATGCCAAATCTAGCTTAGAGATTTTAAAATGAATTAAAAGTGGCTGTTTTTTCATTGATATTTATGTTGCTGGTTTGAGAGGCAGCAAAGAAGGTAGAAAAAACAGGGAAAAATAAGTACGCCTTTAACAGTCAATTTTTTTTGTAGTGCAGAAGGTGCTTAGTGAATAGTATATGTGAAGATGTGGCTTTCATTTTTTTGAAATCTAAAACCTGGATAATTTGCTATAGTTGTAGGTAGTGTCTGCGACAAATGCTGTCTGGAGCAGCACCAAGTGAACTGGCATATTTACAGAGTAGAGAATTGTTCTGAGAGGACTACTGCAAGGCCAGCTTCATATACACATATCACAGAAAATCACAGTTCAGAATCTGTGATTGCTGTTTAAATATGATGGGAGAGTTAAATGGACAAAAAGCAAAGCAAACCAAATCAAAAAGCAAACCCAAAAGAATGCAATTACCTGAAAGCATCATTCCTGACTAATGGCTTGTAGTCCCTGAGGAAAGAGGAACATAGAAGCTTCCGACTCTGAAGGCCCTGCAAGCGAGGGCTGGAAGGAAAGGCTAGACAGAACCCGGGTACCCTGTGAGTCCTGCTTTCTATGTGAACAAGCAGCTCTGGAGAAAGGATAGGGGTGATGAGGTATCCCACAGTGAGCCCTGCTGAACACCCGGCAGCTGGCCTCTTCAGAGCATCCCCCTACGTGGGCTACCCTCTGTGAGAAACTTGGCTGAAATCACTGAAATGAGGTCAGTCTCTCATTTTTCCACAATCTCTGGTTCTACCTGGGAATTTACTTAGTTATTTTAGCTACATCTCCAACAAAGAGGGAGGTTACTCTCTCATTGCTTGAACACCTCTCCCCTCCATATCTCTCTGGGCACTGTTTTTAACCCTGCAATGCCTGTTTTATTTCACCAGCCTGTGTGTCACAGACCCATTTGTTTGTGGGGAGCGACAGCTCTTTCTTGATCCACAAAAGCATTCACTGCTGCTCTGATAAACAGATTGCTTTTCAAATGAACTTGAAACATGAGAAGATGACAGTTTGGGAAATGTAAAATTGAAATATGAATGGGTTATATGCTACTGTATGTGTGGGGGAGGAAAACGTGATAACTGAGCATTTTAAATAGCAGGGTTCCCCTCCATTTCTTTTCTTCCTAGTGCTTGTGGTAAATTACGGGCTTAGTACTCAGACTCCAGTGCATATTTTACCACCTTGTTTCATATGTCTGAATACAGCATTTAGTGGGAGGACAGCCTGTAATTATGTTGTAAGTTATCAAACAAACTGCAGATGTATAAATGTGAGGGTAGGCTTAACTACTTTGTTTTGAAAGGGAACTTTAATATTAAACAAATGTGTACTTATTGAAAATGGCAGTGTTGAAAGCCTGCATTGTGAGTCTGACTTAATAAACCTAATCTTTCCCTAAAGCTCTGTATATTATGGAGAAGTAATAAGATATCTTGACTAACTAAAATATTTTCTTTCATCTTTGAAAAAGTACCCCACTTCTAAAAGTAATTAATTGTCTGATTTAAAGCATCCCATGTACATGACCAGATTTTTAATATTACCTGTGCAGATATGATAGATTGCAATAATGAGACATGTGCATGATCATCAGCTAGTTAGAATGCATAATATAAATGTTTGTGTGCATTTACAGAAAGGAAAAGTAATATTTCTTTGCATCTATTTTTAGAAATCCTCCCTGTAAGAATCAAACTTTGACAAACAGAGCTAGATATGAACAAACCTTCACCAAAAATTGCAACTGAACCTAGGGCAAATATTTAATATTTCTCATGAGCTGTGCTTTGTATGTCTTCACTTTTTACAACCTTCCCTCTCTCTTTTTTTCTTTTTTTTTTTTTTTTTTTAATCTTCATCCAGGACAGA
>JAWWEE010000074.1:25236767-25273766 GCA_035221455.1 Xenops minutus
CAAGCCTGACAGTTCAAGAAGTATTTGAATGATATTCTCAGGCACATGGTGTGACACTTGGGGATGGTCCTGTGTAGAGGCTAAGGGTTGGATTTGATGAGCCTTGTTGGTTCCTTTCAACTGGACATATTCTGTGATTCTGTGAAATGGAGATTCTCAACCGCAGTCCCTACCTCTATACACCATGGTGTTTGGGTGTCAGTGTTTGAACGATGTTAGTTCTATCTGACCTCTTTTTTTGTCCGTTACTGGCTCTATTAACACTGTTTTGTGGAATTCTGTGGCATATGTGTAAACAAAAGAGCTATACAACTGTCTACAAGTGTAGTATGATGACACTGTTTATGTGTTGATTTTGGCACAACAGCATGCCAGTTGGGGAAAATCAAAGGCTAATATTCAACAGATGGCAAAGTCCTAAACCCTATAATAATGGCTGCCGTTATTTTCATTACTGTCATTTGATGACACATACAATAGTTGCAAAAGACTTGAACTGGGTAATCACAGGAAATTGACTCCAAAGGACCAGATGCACTTCAAACTCTCAAAATGGTGACGGATGCTCAGACCGAGTGCTTCCACTGTGCATATTCCAGGTATATTTACTGCTGAGGACTGGAAGCCACACTGCTGTCATACACAGGCCTAGCATTTTTTCCTTCTGTAGTAATCAGGAACAAAACACCAAAATTGGCATCTGTTGTATGTATGGAAATTATTCTATTTTGCTGATATATCTGTATGCAGTTATCACATATATAGTGACATATTATTTTTCAAATTTTTCAATATGAAGATAAAAACATGAAAAAGCAGAAAAGGCTTGTCATGGAAGCCTAAAGAAGTAAAAAAGAATCATAAGCTTGTCTGATTGGCCCTGATAAAAATCTTACCTGTTTATGTGAATAAACACATCAGAGGATTATACCTTGAAATGTTATAAGGTTAAAGGATTTTTGTTGCTCTTGGTTAAGAAGTCTGTGAACTGTCTGTTATTATCCTTATAGGCGACTTCCATTTAATAATGTGAAGGTTTTAAAAAATTATTTAGATTTTTATGATTTTTCTTTGTCACACTTGAAGGTAAAATTATGGTAATCTGTGCTCTGGCAGAAAAAGATGTTGGCTTTTAGAAAATTGATCAGATCATATTTGAATATTCATAGAAATACTTTGCATTGATGAAAAAATAGTTCTTGTTGGTTGCCTGGGGATTTAGGAGTGACCTACTCTGACCCATTTTTTAAAAAGCCCAACAAAGGAGGCCTTTTTTCTGAGCTATTTATTACAGCATCTATAATCATGATACATTCACAGGCTTTGACACAGTTTGTATTAACAAGGGCATGCAGTGATCCCTTCATGTTTATTTTATTTTTCTAAAAAAAGAAAAAGAGTAAAACATGTGTCTTTATTTAGCAATTTTGTACAAGCTTTCAAACACTACAACAAAGCCAGAATATTTCACACCTACCATCAGTGATCTAACACTTAATACTAAGACAGTTCCTACTGTGATATATTTTAAACTGTTTCTTCCCTCTGCTGGGCTAACAACATAATAGGGATCAGAAAAACAGTTCTGAACATGGCATTGCTAAAATCTCTGAAAAAAATTCTAGGTTAAGCCTTTTTTCTGACCCTGCTTTCTGTAATTGGTGAAAAGCAGATTGAGAGAACCTGGAGCAAAAAAATCTTATTAAATCAGACTGCTGTTTTGTCAGCTGATGTTGAGCTACTTATTTGAGGTCCTTGGTGCAGATCCTGATGTATTCATGGCTTCTATAAAATGGAGCAGTGAAAAAGCCATAAACAAGGGGGAAAATCCATAAATCAACCTGACTGGGAAATTGAAATTATAACAAGACTTTTACAAATGTCCTAATAAAATGAGAGAGATTGGTGTTTTTTTGTTGTGTGTGTATGTTTTTGTTGTTGTTATTGTTGTGGTTTGTTTTTTTTTTCCTCTGTTGCTGTGGTTTTAGTTTTTTTTGTGTTTGTTTGTTTGTTTTTCAACTCTGAATCCTTGAAACATATATGGAGCACATGGATCTGGAAAGGATTTTCTTATTTTACAAGTAGGCTGTGTATGCATACTTGCTTTGCAATATCAAGGTCACTGATATCTGTAGGAAATCACTCCAGTGTTTTCAGTGCATCTTAGATCAGGTTCCTTTAATTTTAAGCCCCCTGCAGAATTAATCTGGAAAACATTTGAGACCAGTCTTTCAACTTGCAGCCAATCATGAAAGATAGAATAATAAGTCACAGAATATACTGAGTTGAAAGGGATCCATGAGGATCACCGAGTCCAACCCTTAGCCTTGCACAGGACCATCCCCAAGTGTCACACCATGTGCCTGACAGTATTATCCAAACACTTCTTGATCTGTCAGGCTTGGTGCTGTGACCACTTCCCTGGGGAGCCTGTTCCAGTGCCCATCCACCCTCTGGGTGAAGAACCATTTTCTAATATCCAACCTAGACCTCCCCTGACACAACTTCAGGCCATTCCCTCAGGTCCTGTCACTGGTCACCACCGAGGAGAGATCAGTGCCTGCCCCTCTTCTTCCCCTCATGAAGAAGCTGTAGACTGCAGTGAGGTCTCCCCTCAGTCTCCTCTTTTCCAGGCTAAATGGACCGAGTGACTTCAACTGCCCCTCAGGTGGCTTCCCTGTTGAACCACACTAGTGACAGGTTACCAGTCTGATGTCACCCCATTCACTATTACCTTCTGTGCCTGACCCATGACCCAATTGCTCTCCCACCACACAATGTATTTATCCAGCTGTGGGCTGGACATTCTGTCTAGAAGGATCCTGTGAGACAGAGGATTGAAAGCTTTACTGGAATACAAAAATATCACATTAAATGGCTTCCTTTGATCAGCTAGGTGAGTTACATTGCCGTAAAAGGACATCAGGTTTGATAAGCAGGACTTTCCTTTCATGAAACCGTGCTGGCTGTGACCAATGACTTGTTGCCTTTCAGGTGTTTTTCAGTACTTCCCAGAGTAATCTTCTGCATAACTTTACCCGGTACTGAAGTGAGACTGAGAGGCCTGTAGTTTCCAGGGTCCTTTTTCTTGAAAACAGGGACAACATTTGCCAGTTTCCAGTCAGCTGGGACCTCTCCGGATTCCCAGGACCACTCAAAAATCATTAATAGAGGTTTTGTAATGACATCAGCGAGCTCTTCGAGGATTCTAGGATGAATCCCATCAGGCCCCACAGATTTGTAGGGATTCAGCTGGAGCAGCAGATCCTGCACAATTTCAGAGTCGACTGGGAGTTGATCCTTCTCACAGTCATGGTCCTCCAGCTCAGGGCACAGAGACCTCCTTGGTCTGTCATCCATATTGAAGACAGAGGCAAAGAAAGTGTGAAACATCTCTGCCTTATCTCTCAGCCAAAGGTATAGGCTATCATAACCAAAGGTATAGGATCAAGACTCAGGAGTTTCAGATTTGTTTCTGTTTTGTTCCTTGTACACTGAGAACATTAATTTTGCTCCATGTTGTAACTTTAAGTACCTGCACCAATCCAGGATGAGATTTTGTGCTTTGGAAGCATAGACTTCTAATGTCCCTGTCCAACACCCTGTCTGCTTCAGGGATGGAGAGGGAAATATTTTGCTGATGGAAAAATTAATATATCTGTTTCTGAACACAGTAACAAAGACCCAACCAGTTCAAGTCTGAAGGGGTATTAGTGAGTGGGCTTTACCTGCTTACTTGAAGCAGTTTACTCAAGGTTATGATGAAGGTTCTTTCTTCCCTTAAAACACTGCGGAACTCTACATTCCAAGTTTCAGTCTTAATAGATCTGGATGCAGTTCTGCCACCTTTACTCAGTCTGGGTGGTTCCAGTGATGATGCTCTGTGGTTCTGCACTCAGTGATAGTAGCAAATTTTAAGCCTGTACTGAACAGAGTTGAGTTATATGTGCCTCCATCCTCCAGCTCTGCAATAGCACAAATAACAATTTCTTAATTTTGAAATATTCTGAAGACAAACAAACGATGGCAAACTGCTTGACTACTAAGACGCTGTGGTCTGTCTTAAGTAAAGAGCTAGCCAGCCAACCAACCAGACACAGAGTAGTGCCACCACAAACACACCAGCCAACCATTCAAAGAAACACTCCTCCCAACTTATCTGAATAGATCTGAACCTCCAAAGTGTTGTGGGCAAAGGTTATGTACAAATTTAATCTAAAATTTTTCCTTTCCCTGGACTTAATGAGTACCTTTGAGTATTGCAGTCAAGAAAACATTCCATCTGGTGACAGCTTTTGTACAAATGAGAGAAAAGAACATTTTAAGCAAACTTCATGCACTTATGGTAGGGATTATTTTTGTGGGTTTTTTTTGTTTAATACTCTGCTAGTCTTGCATCACTTTAGAAACAGAATTTTATATTGTACAGGTCCATAACAAATTAAAAATGGTCATTAAGTCACTAAGAATCTATCTACTGCTATCAGTTATTGTCATTGTTAAAGTCAGTGTTTTTTGTGCTACTTGGAAAGATCCGCAAGATTTCTGAATCTATATAAACCTTGATATTATTATTGTCACAGAAAACCTGCTGACCTTTGGTGCTTTTTTTTTTAATAGATTAACATAATTGCAGATTTACTTGCTATATTAGCAGACGCAACGTTAAAAGCATAAGTAATTGCCATGCTGATTCTGGAAACCAATGGCTGTAAGTGAAAATCTTTCTGTCCTTTTAATTTGTATTTTTGAATAGGATAAAAATCAGGTTATCTTCAGAGGAAGTATGTGCAAACTACTCTAAACTCATCTAGAGGAATCAGCTTAGATTCTCAGAGGTAATTAAAAGCTCCAAGTCCTGCTTTGATACTTGCAGACTCTACGCAATCAACAGGAGTTCAGGAGATTGGAGCACTGTTGTGGAACTGGTTAATTTGATGCAATTTGATTCTGAGCTTACTTCAAAAACTTATCAGCTGAAAACAAACTAATACTGAGGCAGTGCATAAGAACATCATCATCTCCCTAAGGCAAGATTAAAGTGTAGAAGCCTGGGCTGTCAGGCATCTTATGAAACCAAAGAAAGTGTTGCTTGAGCAGTACTATGGCCCTGCTATTTTTTTGATAGTGTTGCTTGAATTTGCTTATCAAGAAAAATCCTGTACCACCCTTCCAGTGCCCATAGTCCTAGACAATGAAGGTTCTCCACTGCTATGACTCTCCACTCTCCATGGCCATTATATTCCTTTTCCTATTTTCTTTTTCTCTCCCTTTAATCTTCTTCATGTCTATATCAGTGGTGACAAAAAGTTGTGATTAAACCAGATGCTTCTTTCAGTGTTTGGATCACATTTATGGGGTTTCATCTCCCTATGAACTTCGGACACGAATGAGGTCCCCAGATCTGTGTGTATGCAACTTGCCTCTGGAGGTATTGTGAGTTGTTTTGATAGAGCTACTGATTCTGTTGGTTTTAGTTTTAGAAGAAGTACCCAGAGACTCTGAATGAGATTGAAACCACATTCTACTAGGAGCTGTGTACATAGACAGTAAGTGACAATACCTGCCACACAGAGCTTGAAGCTTAAATAGCATAAGGCCATACGATGGAATGATGAAAGTCACACACCTCAGAGTAGTCAAATTAGAAATAGCTTCCCAATCCTTGAAATTCAGTCTGCTGCTAGACATTGCCTTGCACACCAGAAATACTCTTATATGGGATGGATGGATATAGCTTTATGGACCATCAGTTGCTTGATAGTCCAGGGACTGAAACAATCAGTGAAACCACACATCTTATCACCTGACCTGTGGTTATTGCCCATGGCTCACATTCACCACAGTATATCTCAAGTAATGTGGGTTTTAAAGTCTTCTGTCATTAGATTAGTAACCAGTTATGCTCCTTGAGACTAATGATATCTGTGGAATAGGGTAAGTGAAGAACTACTTTGATTATCTTGTCAATATCTTTCTCTTTTTAGCATCCTGTGTAGATTGATCTGGTTTACCATCTGGGACCATAATAGACCTGTCTATAAAAGATAGATAAAATTCTAAAATTCTGACCAGAAATGCCATTGGCTTTTGTTACATTAAGGCTTTTTCCTGAATAAACTTTTATTTATAACAATGAGCCAAATATTCCATTCCAGTTACAGCAAGTAGACAAGCAGCTTATCTATTTCAAATTGTTGCATGTAGATAGAATGGGGTTTCAAGCCCTGTAAAATTCATTAATAATGAAAGGACTTATTTAGAGCATTTAATTTTCTGTCACATCACATGACATTAAATTTGTTGAGCAGAAACTTATGATTGGTTTCTGTGTTTTTGTATTGATGCATTACATGTTTCACATACATAAGCAAAGTATAAAATATAAATTTTCTTTCCTTGTTCTACTAGAAAGGAAATTTCTACTTTTCAACCATCTGCCTGTGGTGAGTATTGCTAAAATTCATGGGAATCTTTCCAGTAATGACAAGAGCAAGCCCTAGCTTGCTGATGTAAACAGTGTCTAGGTAGGCAAACATCCCATGCAGGATGCCAAACTTTTGAAATTTCTGGCTCTTTCTGGAGAATGGACTGTGAGATCTCATTTATGGAAAGAAGTCCTTAAATATGTGAACTTAGGCTCTGAGACTGATCCATTTGAAATAAGTGTCTGCTCCTGGAAATATGCCTACTATAGAGCCCCAGACTTGCTTGCTGAGTTCCTTAATTGGACTTTGTGCTTTTTATACCCCGAGGGGGCACAAACAATGTTTTCAGGAGGTCAAACAGCAAAGTATTACTGGCAAACTTTAGAAAGTAAGGGAACTTGGCAAAATTTAAAGGCAACATTCAATCAAAGCATTTCACAAAACATTGACTTAGCAAATTGTAACCCATGCAAATTTAAGTTACCTAGATTTCCAGAAGTGGAAACAGGAAGAAGAGAGAGAAAGTAAAAATATAGCTACTGCCTTGGTTCCTGCCAGATTTTAACTGCTGTGGATCCAAGACAATAGGAACCTTACCCCATGTGTCTTTGTGCATGGACAGGGAAGGTGATGGTGTTGTGGGAGCAGTGCTTCCAGTGTGCCAGTGACTGACACCCACTTCAGGGCTGTCCCAGGGGCTCTAGGGGCTGTGGTGGGAGCAGTGCTCCATCCCACCTTGGCAGGACTTTCCCTGCCTCCTCTCTTTCGCACACCTTGGTTGTTTCAAGCCAGTAATAATTTTTTTCCAGTCTCTCATACCAACCAAAGTTGGAGTTAAGCTGTATGCTCTATTACTAAAAGATCGTTTAGGTAGAAATGGATTACATAGAATTACTGGAGTGTAATCACAAATCTAGGAAATAGGAAAATGCTACTGTTAATATGTAACTGTTAAATTAGATGGCTATATAGTCATATCCCATATAGTCCAGCTCTTCTATTAATTACTTATGATCAGAATGTAGATTTTGTATGTACACAGTGTCTTTAGAAATAGAAAATATATCTTTGCATCTTTATACTGTACAGAATCTGAACCTGCTCAATACTTGTTTAGTTCACACTATTTAGAGAGTTTAGAGTTGTCCCACAAGGAAGCAAATAATTTGCATAAAGTGACAGGAAAGAAATAGGAACAAATTATTTATGTGAATAAATAGATTTTAAATCCATTGTTCAAAAAGCTCTTTTATCATCAGCAAACTGATGGATTATTTCTTTAAGGGAAAATGGCAGTATTAGTTATAATACCTGAGAAAACTCAATAAATATTTGTTAAATTAAGATTTATTATTTATATTCTAGGAATGTCTAGAAAAGTCCTGTGAGATCAGAGCTCCATTGTTCTAGGAAATGTATAAGAACAGCTGATATCCTAAACATCATACAGTACAAAAGAGATGGCAAAGAAGAGAAAATGGGAAGGGAAATAGAATTGCAAAGAATCAAAATTAATTGCCTGAGGGCACAAAGTTAGCAGCAGAGTTAGGTCTGCGATCAGGTAGGTTTCTTCAAAGCCATCCTGGAACTTTACCTGGAGCAAGTATCTTCCCTTCTTATCCTGTCCCTTTTGACTTCCAACCCATCTCTCAGTACAACAACCAACCTCTGACATCCACCAAGGCCTTACACAGCTCCTCGTCTTGTGGATACCTTGAGCCAAGTCTTTTATAAAACATTTCCATTTTCTGAGTAAGATGTGATGACAATCTTCATCTCCTTTGAGATGGTTCCTCTATCCACACTCACAGCTCACCCATTATACTCCCACAGGACATTCAGTTTACTTTAGATTTCTTGACATTTCTCACTTACTTTGATCACTCTTTATACCTTCCCTCTTCTACCAAATTTGCCATCATATATTGCTGGAACCCTGTTTTTCTGCAGACTGTTGTCATTGTCCATCTGCCTAACTGTTCTTCATCCTGTAAAAGTGCATGGAAGATTGTGAGTCAGGTAAGTTTGGTATGTGCTGAAGTTTTCCAGACAATACACTGTAGATATTTCTTTAACAGAATAAACTATATTGTCTAGAATTGTATTTTTTGTTTTTGTTGTTGTTGTTGTTGTTGCTGATCTTCCTTACTTTCTGGTCAAAAAAGGACATGGATTAGTCAGCCAGTTATACTCAAGAGGGAGATAAATACGTGTGGACACCCATATACTGGAGAGTGCACTCAGCAATCTGTTTCTTATGTATGTTCCAGAATAAAATTTTACAAATTACTGCTACATGCATCTGAACTAATGAAGTGATTTGGGGCAAAAACAAGTGGATGCAGAAATCCTGAATGGGGAACTCAAGTGAGTCTACTCAGGGGAGAGCACTGCTCTGCATGGAGTCACTTCTTGAACCAGTGTCTCAGAGGAAGCAGTGAAGCAGAGTGAGGGAAAAAGAGCTCTGAGAGCAGTGGCACTGCCATAACATGAATCTTTTGCATGTCCTCCATCATTTCCTCTTAGTTTATACATCAATGTGAAATTTCAGTCTATCTTTACTTCAGTTATTGCTATGAAAATTGGCCTTTCCTTCCAAGTAAGCTGCAATTTTAAATCCTAAAACCCCTTCAGTTCAGGTACCACTTTTGCTCAGCAATGGCATTCTGAGACCTAAAGTAGGCTCTGCTACTGGTGAATTCTTTCTGGGAGCAGACGTTAACCAAGATCTTCACTAATCTAGATAGCAATTCAAATACCCTCTTGCCCTGTTTTATAAAAGAGCATTTTTCGCTTTCATCTTAACTTTAATAATAGATCTGTGGAGGTTACTTACTTAAAGCTATGCACCAATTGAGTTATGTAGCAGATACCTTCATATTATCATTTCCTTACTGCTTCTTCATGAGGAGTTAAAAAGCTAGATGATATTAACATTAACCCCAAGGTTTGAATCTTTTGTTTATGTTACAGTGGTGCACTGTCTCTGTGCAAAATGAAATATTGCATCTAGAGGACGCAATGAATCCCTACAGCTAGCCTCTTAGGGAGTCTGGCTAGCATAAATTTCTAGGGTTTACTTCAGTTTCATCACACCACTGTGGTTCACCTTTAGCTGTAATACATTCCATGCTGCAGTTTGATCTTGATATGATTTAGAGAAAAGCTTATGTGAGTTCATAACATAGATACATTACCAGATATATATTCAGACCTTTGCTAACAAGTCAGCCTACTTTTTTTTTTTTTTTTTTCTTTTTCCCCCTTAAGCAGTTTCAGGTAAGCTGTGTGGTTGCAAGTTGCAAATTGAGGTGTGTGCTTCTGTCTGATGCCACAAACTGATAGTAATCTATTTACAATTTTACAATTGAGGCAGAATCCAGGAGATTATAAAATGACATAAGTTGGCACTGAATGGATTTCAAAGATAAATTTCTGTTTTATAGAGATCAAATTCCCAATTAGAATAATAGTTTCTATTTTTTGGTGGAAAAAAAGGAGTAACTTTTAAACTGTTGATTTGTTATGTATTAGATATGAAGACCATTAAGTGTCTCCTGTTCCTGGCCCAAAATTACTTGTAACAGATCCTGAAAGTATGAGGCCTGTGACTGAATCGCTAGACCAATGTACAGCTGCTGTGATTCTCCATAAGAATGGAAATAGTCTGTCATAATTAATTGTAAGATCGAGACTCAAATTAGGATAAATAGCATTTGAGCAGAGAAGCATTGCAGAAAGCAGGATAGGAAGACAATTATTTGTGATGATTGTCAAAATGTCTGTGTTTCAGCTGAAACTCACAGTCCAGGTATATTTAGTTAGATGAAGTGTATCAGCAGGATGCTGTGGGACAAATGGAGCTTGTTGTATAGGTAGCTGCACTGAGATAGATTCCTTTTTCTCAAATTTGGTTTTATACAGTAATTTTTATTGTTTTAGATTACCTAATATCTTGGATAACTTAGTGTGGCACTAGATGGCTATGTTTTAACACATAATGTATATTTGAAACCTTTGCAGTGTTTCAGATACATTTGGCAACCTTCAGTAAGCTCTGTATTTCTGTATAAGCTCTGTATTGTTATGTAGTTCCTAAGTAAACGTGCCTTTGTATAGGAAAACTGCATTTCCAAACTCTATGAGAAGAAGGTATCTTAGAAAAAGGACAGCAACCAGATATACAAGATACCCCATATTCTGTCTTTTGCTTAGTGATCATTTCCTTCCATGAGTTCTTGAACAAATGACTTGGAACTGAAAAGGCAGAGCTTAAAGATATGGTTAAACACAGGGGGATTATCAGTTACGCAGGTGCTCAATTTCTTTTTCCTTCTGAGTACACATCTTCTTCACACCTTAGTGCACAGATACATTTGAAACTAGAATCTACTGGGAAACTAGAATCTACTTCTTTAGATATCTCAATAGCTTGACAAACTTGGCCCTTCATTCCTAGCTATAAATGCACAAAAGGGGTTGGCTTCTTTACAGTGTACAGTAGGGACATTCACATTAGAGGAGTATAGTTGAGATCAGTACTAGATAACTATATGTATAGCTTCATCACACCGTTGTATTTGACACGCAAAATATTTAACTCCTGTATCAGGTTTAGAAGTAGAAAAGAGCTGTGCCTTGATAGGCTACTGCATAGTAAATTGCCTTTGGAGTCTTTCCAAAGCAGGTGAGCCTTTCTCAGTTTCTCAGTCTCCCTAAAATGTTTGTGTGCCTGTTATGTGTAGTTACCAGAACAATGATATTATTTCTTCTTGTGTGTATTTTTTTTACATAAGGAGCAATATTGCTTCCCAAAGGATTCTCTTTCTTCATTATACTTATTTCATTTGGTTTGTGTATGCATAGGTATGTGTACACTGTTATGCAATACAAGTATATTAATGACATATCTTCTACTTCTGTCTCTGGGGAAGTCATAGCTTCAGGTGATCTGATCTTATGATGTGGAGATATAAGTAAAAATAGGTATAAATACAGAAGATAACTAAGAGGCAGTCAGAATCTTAATGTGCAGCATATAGGAGGATCTCAAATATCAAACTGTGACAAACAAGGGGTTACTCCTTACAATTCAACTAAAATTGCCCTTAGGCACAACTACATCTACTACTAAAGCACAAATATTTGACAATATAGTGAAATTACAAAGATATACCATCAAAAAAAAAAGGCGGTGGTGTCCTAAAGGTAAGAGTAAAAATTATGCACGTATTGTAGTATCAGTGTGGGCTTTTTAAAATTAAAGTGGTCAGTGTTGCCAGAAGCTCTGAAAACTAGGTAGTCTTTTCTAAAACTCAGTTTAAACTAATAGTCCAGTTATTGTGTTATTTACATAGGTGATCTAACAGCACATCTCCCCAGTTTATATTGTGGGTTTTTTATAGATTTGGATTACAGCTTTGAATTTCCAAGCTTTGGGTGGAAGGAAGCTTTTACTTTCTAAACCAAAACAAAACAGATATTTGGATGAACACAGTGATTTTGTTTAAAGCATAGAACTTCTTCTGTCTTAGCATCATCACTGTACTCTGGCTGTTTGAACAAATACCCTGTAAATCACACTCTTACTCAGAAATAGCTCATTTAAACAGAGTATCCAGTTCCCACTGAGCTGATTCTTACACCAAATATATTCAATTATTGTTCATAAATGACATTGTTCTTTTGCAGGTACAGTCCAATTTGTCTAGGTAATACAATTTATGTTTTTAGATGTGAATTTAAACCAACACTTCTGAAATTATATAATTTTAAAGGAAGTGATTTAATGGAAAAATTCTGTTTTGAATGCTGAATGATTAGAAAAATCTTACTGGTAACACAATTGGGTTCTGATTTTTTCCTTCCTCTTGGCCCAAAAAAGACTAGATTTGTTGAACTTTATGGCATTCTGTAAGCTACTCTAGACCTTTAACATTTGTTTTAAGAAAAGACTAGAAGCAGATGAGTTATATTCTGTTGTTTGAAAATATATTTCAATTATTTTCTCAGCCATAATATTCAGTTGTAATTTTCAGAACCCAGTAGCCAGACATTAAATTGGGCAGAAACAGCAAATAAATAAAAGAACTGCCATGGAGATCTTTCAGTTTTGACACTATGTTCAGGAAACATTTGTAAAGGTCATTACAAAGCTAAAGATAAATGGTGCTGTCTTCAACTAATTTTTCTTTATTAAAAAGTTATTGATGATCTGTGAAAGGAGAGCAGGAGCAAACTTTGTATTTTGAAGAAAATCTCATAATGATGAAATGCTACATGATAGCATGTGATTCTATTACAAAGTTAATGACCTATTTACCTTTCTTTTGGCTCAGAGATGCCAATTTTCATATTTCTTCCTATTAGAATTTGTTTATTAAAAAGAACAAGAAAAAGAAATTGTTGGTATTAAGATATGCTAATCTCCAATAAGAGTATAAGGTGCTTCTTCTGCTGATTTTGAAATAACAATGTGACTCATCAAATCAAAACTAGTAATGAACTACGTCTAACTGGATCTAGCAACTGCCTAGAGTGATAATTACTAGATAAAAGAGAAAGGGCATGAAATGGTCATTGAAAGCAAAAGGGAAAGCAGAAATGATTGAGGTAGGTAACTTCTGTTAAATTAAACAGAATAAAGACAAAGCACAGTTGTATCTTGCATCTGAATATTAAAATCAGGCATCAGCAAAATTTTAATGTAATGAAGTACAGTAGTCAAGTCAAGTCTGACAACAATCCATAAACATACCTTGAACAAGGTATGACCAAGGACAGGCCATAAATACCAACAATAACAAAGGAAGCTCTTGCTCAATGAATAAACACAACTCACTACTGAGTTTATACTCATCCTGACTATTGAAATTATGCTCATGAAGCTATCAATTTCACTGAAGGCCAGCTGTTATAAAATTGGAATATCATTTAGATGAATCAAGCTCAGATTCTCATTTCTTCTCTTTCATCACCTTGACATTACAGATTCTTAGCAGCATTTGCTATATTTTTCTGTCTCCAATAGTAGTATAAGAACAGTTCTCAAGAAATTTGTAACTTAATATTTTCCCAGAATTTCGACTGTATGATTTGCTACTGAATTTTCTTGAAACCTATTTTTTTTTCCCTATGCTGTATTTCTCATAGTCTTCTTACAGGTTCGTACCAGATATTTTCCACATGTAGTTTTGCCTTTCATAATCCCATATTTCTGGAAAATTGTATAGAAGTTTCCTATGCCATAGTCTAAATTTCAATCATGTAAGGACAACTCTGCCACCATAACAATTTTATTTGGCAGCTCTTTCACTGCAACCCAAAGACCATGTTGGAAAATATTATCAGAAGGTTCTTAAAATCTATTTAAAATATGTATGCTGATCATACTACAATTTTTCTTTGTCACTGAAGCATTGAAAATGTCTGATACATAGAGATGAGATTTATGAAATGTTATATATGCCTGGAAACACTTGCATTCTCCTATTGTTTGTTGCCTCTAAGGGCAAAATCTATATAAAAGTGTTAAAGCTAGGATTCTATGAATCATAATAAGCAGAGAAAGCAGACTGTCGCTTTATACTGTCTTCCTCTTAGAAATTAGAAATATGGCTGCTTTCTTCAGTTTCCTTAGCATTTTCACAGACCTCCATATCGAAAAAAATTATTGGATGACGTCTGTAAGATTATAACTCCTTCTCTTAACATTTCAGCAGCAGTGTTGACACCTGGTGCTTGTTATTCCTAAGAGTTCTGATTGCCTCTTGAATCTCTTCAAAATTTGGCTCAGCTGCCTGGAAAGTGGCTATTTGTTGTTAGCTTTTTCATTTTGTTTTTGGAGCTTGTCTAAGCACTGCTACTATATTTCTGTACTTGTATTCCTTGTAATAAAATGATTTTCTTTTTTATCTTTCATCAGACTTTCTTATTATTGATATTCTTTTCTTCATGTATTGATACCCCTGTAAAATTTTTGGACAGTCTCAGACTCCCTAAACTCAGTCATCAGAAACAAATTCTCTACAAACTATAATCCTCTGAAAAGCTCTGCTTTTGCCTGAGGAACAAATGTAAAATTTGCCAATGCTCACCATCCCACCATAGTAAGTATTTCCTCCAAAGGAACCATTGAAAGCCCTGACTCTTGTATTGGAATTTCCCAAAATACAATGTATTTTACCCAGCACACCAAAGGCCCTTAAAGAAACTGGGGAGGGGAGCTGGCATAACTGGACAAACCTCTACTTGAATGAACTCCTACAGAAAAACAATAATGGCTATAAAAATCAATTTTCCAGTGGGGGAATGCTTCTCAATAATATTCCTTCCCTCTCTGTCTGACCTTTGAGACCTTATGCTCAAAGGAAAGGTAGGAAATAGCTTCAAAAGAAAATTTGGGAAGCAAAATTTCTTATGCCATTGGATACTAAAAAGCTAGGTCTTATAGCTACAGATTTCATGGAACAGTAATGGTCACTCTTTTTACACCAACTTCCTGGTATTTTTTCACTAATAATCAGCTAATGATTACCTTTGCCTCTCAGGCTATCATCTAAAGTCTTACTAAAATTCTCCTACTTCTCAGTATCAATTAACTCTTCTTTTTCAGATTTTTCAACTTTTTTTTTTTTATATACCTGATTGTTTTCAGCCTGTCTTTAACTTTTCATTTTGTTATTTTGTTACTCCTATTTTTGATTTGAAGGCGAGCTTGCATAACCATAGCTTTGACTTTTGTTTTTGTCTCACCTCAATCTTCTCCTCATAGCAGGGCTAAGTTGGAAAGTAATCTGATTGATCAGGGCTGTTTAGTCCAGTGTTGTAATAAAAATGTTACAGTCTCTCAAGCACCTGTTACCATGTTTGACTACACTCACAGTGAGAAAAATTTTTCTTATGTTCAACAGGAATTTCTCTTTACTTCTTGTCCTTATACAAATTTTCCTAGGAAAGCCTGTCTCCATTCTCTGTATAGCTCTATTTTAAGCAATAGAAATCTGACAATTAAATCTGTACACTTTTCTGTAGACTGCACCCAGTTTCTTTAACCTTATAATTCATGTGCTTTAGCACTTTAAACATCTTCATGTCATTCCACTGGATTACCCCCAGTTCACTGACCCCTGTACCAAGGGCTTCAGGAGTGAACATAGTATTCTTCATGCAGTTGTCTGTGTCCTGAAGGCACAAAGGATACTCATGTTTTAAGTAAATTAATTCTGATTCGTTCTCTCCCTGGAGTTTTGTATTGTCTTTGCAGACTTGCAGCTTCTCCTTCAGCCTTTTCATATTCCTCAGTATGACACTGATTACAGTGATACACTGTCCAGGTTGCGTATGAGGTCAAAGTTACTTATTTACAGTCTTTGTGTGTGGATATATGCCTGGAAGCTCTACTTTAGTAATGCCTTTTGTTTTTCTGATGTCTTTCTTTCTGCTATCAACACATCTAATAGAGCAGCCCCCACAGTTTTGGTTTTTTTTTTTGAATCAATACTTTGCATTTATTTGCATGTCTTACATGTGCTCATATATTTTGTGTTTTCTCTACTGTGTCAATTTTTTTCTTATGTTTCTCTTACAAGACAGTTATATGTTACTGTTGCCTCCTTCTAGATTTTTAATACCAAGAGACAAAGATTTCTGTCTTGACTTAATAAGTGCATGATCACTCTAGCTGATAGTAAACACATCTGTGTTATTCATGTATGTTTGTGAGTAGTTGTAGCAGGAATGCAGTACTCAGTAAAGGCACTTCATAAAATCTGTTCAAAGTAATCTAGTTTCAATATCATGAAACACTTTATTTCCTCTTTTTTTTTTTTTTTTTTTTTTTTTTTTTTTTTTTTTTTTCCCCCCACTTCTTCATTTCCTGTGCTTAAACTCTAGAAGGTGCAAGACATCTTGCAGCTGTTGAAGATATTCAGGGCATTCATCATTTAATAATCTTTATTTTTCTTCAGTGAAAGTAGATATATTGTTGAAGTCAATACTGAGCTATCTCCTTTTAATCTTAATTGAATGTTTGTCCACTAATGGCTTCAAAGGTATTTCTGTTGGTAACATATTTTAACTGTTCCCATTTCATGCCTTGTAGTCTTTCTTCCCCTGTGAATGTAGATCTGTCTGTATTCCTGTGTATCTTATCTCTGAGAAAGCTGTGAAGTGTTCACAATTCTGCTTTGGTTGTGTTATAAAAGTTTTGGGAACTTTTGGCCTATGTAAGATCAGATATTCCAGATTTCTAATTCCTAGGTTTTTTCCAAAGCTGATGGATTTTATTCGTAATATTATCCTTTTTTTTTTTTTTTTTTTTTCCTGAAGTGTTTGGGGATGACTCCTTAAAACTGTGCTCTGCTGTAGAGCTGAGAAGTTGTTATTAAATTTATTTCCCATATAAGTTCTTTTAAGCTGTAAATGAAATAATTCATAATCTTCTGTAAAATTATTGAGCTCCTGGAGTATTTAGCTATGAAGACATCTTCTGATCTTCTAAGCATGCTCAAGGCTCTTCTGTGAACAATACAGTTTATCAACATTTCTCTTAAAATGTAGACAGCAGATTGGGACAGTATGTTTTCATAGTGCTCAGGCCATTGCCAAATGTACAAGATAACATTACTACATTTGAAATATTCTTTTTATTGAAAGTTCCTAAAGATGCTGTGGTGATAGGATCTTGTAGGTGATTCAGTCTCTTCTCTATCCAGTCGTTTGAGGTACTATAGTATATGGTGTGAAGTAAGTTTCTGACAATTTTTTGTTCATAAAATTTATATTTTTATTTGGGCTTTAAAAAGAAACCCTTGTGTTGTTTTTGCCCAATTTATTAAACAGTCCCACTGAATTGCTACTGTCTGGTTATCAATAGGTTCAGTACCCATTTCTTCCTGCAAAATTTGAGCAATCAAAAACCTTTACTAGTGACGATTTATATTACGTCACAGGTCAGTGCCAGATGTTTGTGAATTATATGGGGCCACAAAAACTGCAAATTGCATGTCTTGGGTTTGGCATAAATATCTTTGTGACTCTCAGTGATGATCCTATTCAGGGCTAAGAGTGGGACTTGTTGATTCTTGTGGGTCCCTCCAACTCAGTATATCCTGTGATTCTACGATTCTGCGATCATTTCTTTGGCAATTTCTCTAAATGATTGCACTTCTTACTTCTCCTCTTCAACCTTTTATATCTATTGCAGCAAAGCTCAGAATAAAGCCCTCAAAGGTAATGAGCATTTATTTTAAGTTAGGGTACATCAGACAGTTTGACATTTTATACTTATTTTACTTCTCCTCAACTAAATGAGCACTGGTAATGCATATATTTTGTGTGCTGGAACAGGTCATGTCCCTTTCTGTCACAGTCCACCTTATTTTGTGATTGTGCACCCTTGGATGCATAATGGAGATATGGCTACTTGTGCATAAAGAAACATGGCTTAAATGAACTGTAAAGCTCTCTGCTTTATTGGACAGCAGTTTTTGAACTATTTTACCCTGAGTGAATTATTCAAAAGATCCCTGTAAATGGTGCATAACTTCAAAATGGGTCCATAGACTGTAAAACAAGTAATTGATTCTTCTTGATTTCATTTTTACCAATGCCAAGGATGACATTCTTGCTTTTCCTTTTCTGATAAAGTTTTTTGTTTGTATTCATATTATTACGGAAATAATTTAACCCAAGTTTTAATATCTTAGTCTATTGTTAATTTGTATTTCTTCAGCTTCTTTAAATTGCCCATCATGCTATCTTGCAAGGTCATTTCATGCACAATCAGAGCACGATTTCAGGTGAAGATGTCTCCTTGAATTTGGAGAGGAATTGAAGTTGATATTGTTATGTGTTGAAAGTGATATTAGGAAAGTGATCAAAACCCACTGAAGAAAATTGAGAAAAGTTAGAGAAATTCCAGAAGACTATGAACTATGGTTGCTGGTTTTTTTTTTTTTTTTTTTTAAATTTCTTTTTCCCAAGAGCACTTGGATTTCTTCTTAAATTTCCTTTGGGTAGATTTCTTGTGGGCAGTTTTCTTGTAGGCTAAGACAAGAAGTTCTCTAGCCATATTTGTGTGGAAAAGAAGTGATGAGTCCTCAAAGCTGAGCTTCTGCTGTGTTTATAACATGCAGACCTTTGCATGGAAAGAGTCCATTGTTTTATAACATGTCCATTAGAGTTGTGTAGCTGCTAGTAAGGCACTTACAGGTGTTAACTGTAGGAAATACAGCTTCTTGATCTACTGAATTATTCATTATTCTTTTTCCAATAGGTTTCTGATGTGAAAGTTGTAAGGAGTTGAATTTCTCTTGAGATAAGAAATTAAAATTAAATGGAGACTGGTTGATCAGCCTTGACACAATGTTGTCAACGTGAAATCAAAGAGAGGACAGTACATTTGCATTTGCTGTCTTTGTAAGGTGAGATTATAGTAACAGCATGGAGCTGTTTCACTCCCCTAGGAGCACAAAGAAACTTCGCAGCTGTAATTCTGAAATGTTTCCTGAAGAGGTGAAGATTACAATTGCTCCATGTTGTCTCCAAATTGTTTTTGCACGAGTATAGCCTTTGGCTCTGCCCAGTGTTTTTGCTGCAGTTCCATGCTTACCTCCTGTGGATGTGCTATGGGATTAGTGAACTACTAAATCTCTATGACTGCTCAAATTCTCATAATGAAATCATTTTCCCATAACTCAGATTGATTACAAGGATAGGATGCAGAACATAACATGTTTCATGAACATAACTGATATAATTTGGTAGCTTGCATTATCGGTGTTCTTTGTAAATAAAATAGAAAAACAGAGGAGAAATTTAGTATCAAATTTTCCCAAAGTTCTGCCTCACTTGAGCAATACAAAGCCCTTGACTTTGTGGTTTTGTCTGTATAGAACATACATCTTTCAAAACTGACTACTCACATGTCAAAATGAGCAATTGCTGTATGATTTACTGATGTCTGTGGGCAATTCAGTAAGTGTATAAATGTATATATTTTTCTTGCATGTGTATATCATTATAAAGATGCTAAAGTTTTTATTCAGCTGTTAAACAGGTATCTGTTGAGAACCTTAATGAACTGGACTTCTATCTAAAGTAATTTCTACACCTCTGTGTGGTATTCACAGTGATAATATGTCAGACCAGGGAAATAACTATTCTCCTTGTGAAAAGAGTTCATTCCTTGAGCAATGTGAGTGTTATATTAATCTGGTAAAAAGAGACAAGGTGCTAAAGGAAAATACAGTAGCTAAGGACATATTATATACATAGAGGACTTAGAAACCAGACTAGGAATGTCAGCCCTCACTGTCACTCTGAGACTCAAGCAGAGGCGGTTTGATTCTTAGGAAGGGCTCCTTTCAGTGCAGGTGCAGAGCTTCTTTGGGTGTGTGTATTAGGGAAAATTACAAAGAAATTTAAGACCCTGGAGCGGAAATAATGCTGAACTGAGAGGCTGTGAAATATGGGAAGAGAAAAATATTTGCTTTTCTTTGTTTTCTCCATTATCAGTGGAAAACTCATTCTTTCCTTTCCTGGAGGAAAACACCTCCCTTTCCATGGAAAGTGTCAGAGCAGAGTCCGTACCTTCAGAAGCAGCAGAATGTGGACTGTACTCAGTAAGAAGTGGCAGTCAGGGAAGGAAGAAAGGAAATCACTAATCCACAGGAAAGACCTTCTCTTTTCATTTAAGCAAAACCCATTTGTTCTGTCCTAAGGGGCAGGAACAGGATGGAGAGAAATTGAGTTAAACTTCTCTGTCCACCATGGAAAAAAAAAAAAGTACTGAAACACTAGCTTTTCCCTCTTGCCCATAGTTTTTCTTTTCGAATATTTTTTTTCTGAATAATGAATGAATTAGTCCTTCACTTTGGTGTTCCCCTCTGAAAATGGAGAGAGGACTTTGAGATTATATTATAGTGCCTTTTATAATTACTTGCTAGAAACTAACACAAAAGAGAAGTGTGAACAGGTTTGTGAGAAATAGCAAAGTATAATGAGGGGAAAAGCCTTTTCTTCTGATTCTTATTTGTGTTATCAACACCAAAGAGCATTAAGTCATAAGCCAGCACCACATGGGGAGGCTATGATTCAAATGTAAGAGACAACACATGGATCCAGACAGCTAAAAGAGCACAAGGAAACAATGAAGCAACGTTGGTCAGTATGAGAGAAAGCATCTCAGTGCATTATTAGCTTAAACATTTTCTCATGGTTTTTTTGTAGGCATCACAGCAAGAGAGTTTTAATGAGGGATTTGAAGGAAGATAATGAGGTTGTGTGGCAGATGCTTGGAAAAAAATCACAGAGGAGCTTGTTTAAAAATATCTGACAAACGGGTAATGGAAGCCAACATTATAGTCCGACTGGAGACAGAGCTCATTGGAGATGATAGGTAGGATAAAAATGAGAAAGAATTTGAAGATGAAGGCAAATAGTTTATATCTAATTATTTAGAAAATCATAAAGAAGTGTTGATCAAAGAGGCTGACACTTTTGTTCTGTTAGATTCTGTGTGAGGGGATCAGAGTTAACCAGAGGAACAGATGTTATGATGGTAGTGATTTGAAGTGGATTAGAACAGTCTGGACAAGATCTTTGGCTTTGTGGGTGAATATCAATGGACATTCATGAAATATGCTATGAGGAAACAACTAAAAACTTTAGGCTGAAGTATATCATACAGGACATTATTTTGTTTACAAAGGAGATGATGTGATCTAAATTTCTAGAGGAACACACGCCATTTTTCTAGGTAAAAGGGAAACATTGGGTATCGAGAGCAAGTGTGTCAATGGTCCAGTCTTTCTCTCTTTTCTGATATGAAAAGCGAAAAATCTTTTGTCTGAATGATGGCAATAAAGAAAGCTAAAAAATAATACATATGTATACAAATGCATGCACTTCCATAAAAAATACAGGGTGAGTAGTCATAGTGACAGAAACTTACTTCTGTTCATTTTTGTTGGACAGATACTTATGTCATTCCATCAATTTTTTCTAAAACTTCAAGTGGCTACTTTGAATTTTAAAGTAATCTCCACAATTAAAAGTTCTGTTTCAAGACTGACTTTATTAAAATGGTTGTAAAAAAAAAAAATTAGCTTCCCTGAAAATCAGGGGTTTAATGCCGATGATCAAGGCAATTACTCTATGCCCTAGTTGAGCCCAGGTAGTTAATGGAAGATTTGAAAAAAAAAAACTAATGCACACAAGAGATTTATATTTTACCTTTTATATAAGAAGAAGGCTAATATATATTCTTTGTGGGAAGTCTAAGCATATAGAAAATTTAACATGGGAGAAGACATGCTGAGCTGTCTCATGAAGCAATTTTAAAGTAGTTTTCACGAGGAGTCCATGAAACAGGAGTAAGAAGCTAGCATAATTAATGGACAGAACTTCTAGACATTAAATTAACGATTTACCTTAACATTCACAAGAGAGTCGGTGACAGATGCTGGAAATGGATGTAAATTTCCTACAAGAGGAGGAAGAAATACTGAGGGAAATCAAGACCATACCTGAACAGATGATCAGGATATTAGAATGTCTAAAGATTAGCAAAACTCCAGGGGCAGATGGAGTCTGTCCCAGAAATGAGAAACACAAGAACCTAAACAGGTATAGGCAAATAACATTATAATATAGGGAAAATATTGGTAGACTTTAAAGTAGTGAGTAGAGACTGAGAGACAGGAAGTTAATGATATGTAGGTATCACTCCTGCTCTTGAGGACAGTGACAGCTAAACATTCATTTTCAGAAAGGTATTATTTGGTTAAAGGCAGAACTCAGGAAGGGAAGGCATTTAATTGTTTTAGGCAGTGGTTTCAATTAGATTAAAAGTTAACTAGTGAGAGGGAGACAGGCAGATAAGTGCTGATGATTTTAAGAAGCTTTGTCTATAACACAGTCTAAAAGATAGACCAGATTTTCAAAAGCTTTTCTAGCCAGCAAACGTCTTTCTTTGCATGTATATGGCCCTGGGACTTCCTTTTCAGAGCTGGTGATTCCTTGCAATGTCTTGAGGGCTCATTGGTACCAAAAGGTCTCTGCAATCATCAGGTTTACACTATAGTTGTTGCCAGTTTGGGTTAAATCTTGGTCAGTGGCAACTGCAGCAATGACTGAAAAGTTCAGCTTACTTGGATAAAGGAATATGATTATCACCAGGAGATGAAAGAGTCCTAGAGTTATCAGGTAAGAAAAACACAAAGGAAGACAAATTACTTCAACTATTATGTGAGAATCAGCATAACGCTAATTTTTATTTACTAGAGCCTCACAAAGAAGGAGGTGCTTAGGTGAGTAAAAGAGTGAGAAGTATGATTTGCAGCTGTGAAGAATTTGGCATTATAAGACAAGTAAACAAAATAATTCACCCTTGTCCGGGGTAGCTCAGGAAGAGGGTTCAGTGAACTGGTTTGTGTGTACCAGGTAGAGAAATGTAAGAACACTGTGGTAGGAACAAGCAAAAAAGAGTAAAAATGATTAATTCCCCATGGTCACATGCAAATCAGCATTATTTAGGAGGATGATCTAGGTGAAAGAATGGTAGGCATATAAGTAATTTTTCTATACAATATGTAATAGCAGCGAGAAATCAAGAAACATCAAGGATCCATACATACATCTACTTAATATAAATTATTTTAGCATGCTATAAAAAAATCACAAAATCTATGATGAAAAAATTTCCATTGTCTATGTAATTTTAAATCTTCTAATACTATCTTGATACATAGAGAATGTCCATATAAAAATGTATGGGTTAATAATTCTGTAAAGGAAAACATATGTATCTGTGTTTATTGTAGCCACAGAATTTATTTTCAAAATTAAAAAAAAAAAACAAACAACCAAAGAAGTGTTTGCCACCAGTCATGACAACAATCAGTCATATAACTTAGTGATGAGGAAAATGCCATTAGTTCCATATAGAATTTGTTGTTGACCTGCTCTATTTAAATATAAAATTGGTTATTATAATCTAGCAACTATGGAACGTCTGTGAGTACATCCCCTGAGTTTTTCTTGTCTAGTGGAAATGTCAAGATTGTATTTTTTCTCTCTGTTTTTCCATTGCAAAACCTCTTTATAAGATCCACAGTTCTTAACAGTCTGATTAATGACTTAAGACCAAAGTCTATCAAAGTTAATGGAAAGACTTAATTGTCTTTTTGATCAATCCATCTGTCCTCTAGCATTTTGGACTTGTGGCTTTTCCTTCAGAAAGAAATGATTTCTGTTGTTTCCTCTTTACAGAACAAGGGAGATTTACTTTTTGCGAGGCTTTACCAGTGAAGAATTTATTTCTCAGGAGACAGAAACCCAGTTTTTGGAGTCAAAGATTCTGAGTAGTCTGTTGGGGGAGGAGTAGGAAAGATCTTGCTAGATGCCTCAGAGAATTTGTGAGAGGGCAGGCTGAAAGATCTTCATATTTTGTTTCATGATCCCGGAATTTGAAGGACTTGGCTGGGAGGCTATAGACTTTCCCAGGGGACACTGATCATATATCACAAACCCTGAAATCTATGTAGTAAGTTGGAACCATTGTGGAGATTAGTTTGTATTATTTCTCAGTGATGAATAACAGACTGAAAATGGTGGGTTGGTGGTGAGAGAGCAGAAAGTCTCCCCTTTCATGAAAAACACATTTTTCCCAGAGAAAAAAATGACAAAAGTCTGGGACCCTGTCACACCTCTGACAGAGTTCAAGAGTTTGGACAATACTCTCAGGTACATGGTGTGATTCTTGGGGATGGTCCTATGCAGGGCTAAGGATTGGACTCGATGATCCTTGTGTATCCCTTCCAATCTGACATACTTTGTGATACTAAGAGAAATGTTTCTTCTTCTGCTACTAAATAGTTGCAGTAGATTCCTAGACTAAGCAGATTCTTTTTGCTGTCCAATTGTCATTGCAAACATCAACTGATCACTGATGCCAGATCTGCACCCTTTAAATCTTCCAAGTCAGACCTGCTTACTTTGATGACAAAAAGAACTTTCTCCGTTCAGTACTGTGAGGTCAACAAAAATGTTGCTGTGGCAGAGCAAGGTGCATTCTCTTTTCCCTGATGTACCATAATCATCAAATTGTAAGCTAAGACACAAATCCAGAAATAATGTTGCACATAATAGTTGATGTATGAAGCGGAAAGAACATAGTTAATTTGCAGAGGTGAATTTAAGCTTTCATGTCCATCAGACAGGAAAATCTGGTTTTGACTGAAGATGGAGGACATTTTAAATGGAAGCCACTGGTGGAAATATATATTGCAAAAAAGTGTTTATATTGTCAATTTTCTATCCAGATGAAGCCTCTTATTTCTTCCAGTCAGTTTTACTGGGACATTGTATTCATTTCCTTGCAGTTCTTCCTCGTACATTTCTCTGACTGTAAATTTTCTCGTGGTTTCTTGTTTTTACAGACATATTCTATCTCTATAAGTGCAAGAAATTACACATCTTTAAGACTTAATATAGGGGCTACCATCCAAAACCCAAAAGTATGCAACACTTTCATTGATATTGCATTTCTAATTACATTCCTAGTACATTTCTAATTCCTACTCTAGTCAGCGTTAATCTATGGGTCTTTTCTCACAGAAACAGGACAAAATGAAAACAAAAAATTATTCAGGAAAAAATTTAAAAAACAAATTTAGTCTTTTAGATATTTTCAGGAACCGTACCTTATGCTGCATTACTGTTGGCCAGATAATGTAATTTTGGGATCTAAGAAACTTATTGTGGTAGAGAATTTAAGGTGTGAACTTGAGTATTCTGTAATAAAAATTTATGCTCTTTTTTTTTCTCTGTGATGACTTTTTGGTGTTTCTTCTGCACAAGTGGTCTTGAATTGCCTTGAATTTTCTTCATGGTAAGGATAGGTGTGTGGGCTCTAACTGTAGAGCAGCAACATACAGTATCTGAATCCTTTGTGATCACTTCTTTAAGTATCAGTGGCATCACAGTAGACACACAGCTGGAGTACACCTCGCATATGGCCACATTTTTTTTTACAACTTAGATATCTCCACCAAGATGTACCATAGTATCTTTGGCTGGATCTTCATTTTTAGCATGACTGCATAACTACCTTTGCAACCCTGGTAATGGGTAGATTTTTTTTTCAGAAAAGGTTATTCTTGAAGGTTAAAGAGGATTTTTTTTTAAATGTTGTTGTCCAGCAGTGGTAGATTTTAGAATGGAGTAGGCTGAGAATTTCTTGAGAAAGTCCTTCTTTATGAAGACTGAGGGTATTGAGAAGAATTGGCTTGGGGAATTTGAGTTGTAAGTCTTCTTAAACACATTTGTTTGGTACAGAAGGAGCTTCTTTATTGTCAAGAATTGAAAGAAGAAAACTTCTGGGTGCAGGGCAGATGAGGTGGTAGTATGCACATCTTCTTTTTCAGAGTTCGTTATTTTTTGTTCTTCCAGTACAAATCTACTTAAATGTTGGCCATAAACCTTGGCTGCATTTTAATATTGGCTGTGTACTTGTGATCTTTCTCTGCTGATGCTTAAAAAGGGCATGGACTCTTCCTTTTATTTGATTTCTGTCTGCAGCTATAAAATTAATCTCCCAGTCTCACGCTGCAATGAGCTGTGTCAGTGGAAGAGAGATAAGTTTCATTTCTTTTGCCTTAAAACTTCTTCCAAAGTTACAAAGAGTTTAGCACATTTACTTCTCTTTTCAATTTTAACAAAGCCCTTGTCTTTTTTCTGCATTTCTATTTTATCCATGTCATTTTGGTTCTTTTGTTTTACACTTCACATTTTTTCCAGACTCTTTTTTTCCCCTTCAAGCCTAGTTTATAGTCTCTGACAGGATTCTTTCTATACTATCTGCCAAAACATCTGTTCCTTTTCTGAATAAAAACTTCCTTCTCCAGAAAGTGTCATGCGGGTCCGAACCAGTTATAAACCTTCCTTTCTCTCTGCAACTTTACCAGTGAAGGACCAGCATTGGGAAGCTTTGTGTTCTTGTCTGTCTTCTCTCATTTTTCATTATGCCAAATTCAGGTAGTTTATTGGGGAAAAAACCAGTGCATCATTTGAGTTTCAATGTACACATTTCCTTTTAAAATATGCTATTAGTTATTTGTAATTTTTATTTTTAATCTTGCAATTATTTCCTGAATTTCTGCTTGGAGCAGTTACTTGTTATTTTAAAATTGATTCCACTTAAACAAATTGTATTGCCTGTTCTTTTCTGCTAGGACCACATTTGAATTACTACCCCCAGTGAAAATGGAATGTAACTATCCTTGATTATTCTTGGATTGATTTTGGTGATGCTACAGTTTTGCAGTCTAAGTGGCATTCAGAACAATTTGGGGTTGCTTTGAGAAAAGTGTGTAACTTTCAGTACTTTGATAATTCTTATGCAGTAGACAGACTTGATTCTATTGCAAAGTTCTTAGAAATCTTCAATGAAAAATGCTGTATTTGAACAGAATATTAATTTTATATTGTGTTCATATGGTGTAACAAGATTCACATAATCTGTTTTT
This sequence comes from Xenops minutus, assembly GCA_035221455.1. Classification (NCBI taxonomy): domain Eukaryota; kingdom Metazoa; phylum Chordata; class Aves; order Passeriformes; family Furnariidae; genus Xenops; species Xenops minutus. The sequence goes on from JAWWEE010000074.1 coordinate 25,263,727, forward strand.
GTTACATTTTTTAAATGGTCAGTACTAGTATTGAATAATTTAAATACCTTTGGTAATATGGAAAAAAATATTTATTGGTCTCTATGTTGCAAAATAAAGCAAAAAAGTGGGTTTTGTATGTATTTGTCTCTGCTATAATTGTCTGTTGATTTGTTGCTGAGATCATTGTCTTTGGACTATATTAATAATTAAGAATAAGAGTTTTTGTGGTGAACAGTTTTAAGTTCCTGCAAAGTTTTGAGCTTTAGTGTAGTAAATAATATGAGAAATAGGAACTTCCTCCAGGACTGTGGCTGTTTCACTAATTCAGTCCCCTGAAGTTTTAATTAATTTTCACAGAAATGAATGAGGAATTATTTTTGTTATTTTTTTTGTCTTAATTTATCAGAAGTGTCTTCATCCTTCAGAGGAAAACTGTGTACTTCCATTGCAATATTTGTAGCAGTTACTTAGAGGTTTCCAGTATCAAAATGCCAAGGTTGCAGGTTCTACCTCAGTATGGGCTATTTGCTTAAGATTTGGACTTGATGATCCTTGTGGGTCCCTTCTAACTCCGAATATTCTATGACTCAAGATTAAGAATATGGTATGGGGTGGGGAAACACACAATCTGTTTGATTGTCCTCACTTTCTGGTAGACATAAGGAGAGTTTCTACAGGTGGCAGAGATTTGATAAATGTTGGGAAGCTGTGTAAGGAGAATAGCTGAGGAAATTGAATTCAACCCATCTCCATGGCTCAATCTCTCTTAGAACAGGTGGCTTGGCATACTGGCCACAAGTTCCTGTTGACTGAGTCCATCCAATACCTCAGTCCCCTTGTGCTGGGGATTTATTTGTGGAATCTGGCAAGCTGCCTTCCTGGAGGAGCTGCAGCAACAGAGAGAGGGCTGGGAATGGCTCAAAAGTCCTGAGTCTTTTCTCTTAGTATGTTTTACTGGTTCCTTGAAATGTTTAGGAAGATTGGCGTCTGATTTTTCAGATGAAAATTTGAATATTCTTAGTCAAGGAAATGTTTCCAAGAGAACACAGTGTGCTTTCTCAGTCAGCTTTCTGAGGCGACTTGCACATGTCTCTTGCTGAGATCTTAGGGCAGAGAGACCTTTTTATTTTCTTGGCTTAAACTGCCCAAAATATTTATTTAATTTTTTTTTTTTTTTTACCTGTGTAGGCCTTCCCTTGTATGACCAAGGCAGAAGGAAACGTTTTCAATCCTGACAAACATTAGTCACTCATTTCAGTAAACTGTTATTGGCTGGGCTATTAAGCAACCATGTGGAGCATATTAGAACTTCTGATTATGACAGTGTAGTTCCAGAGTAACTCCACTAAAGTGCAGCCAACTAGTGCTATAAATTGATTTTATTTGTATACTAGAAAATGAAGTCTCTCTTTTTGTCCCTTGAGCTGCAACCTGAGTGGCTGGTAGCCCATCAGACTGAAAGGTACCTTTCATGTGTCCCTCTGTGAAGTCTAAACCCAGTTTGCATGGGAAATGACTCCCTCCAGTGAACACATATAACTACTGTGATTTGTATTACTTTGGAAGAGTTACAATTTTCAATGAATAAAAATGAAGAAAATTGACAATACAACAGATTCAGTGCAGACCTCTAAGTTAGAACTTGCAAGCTGTCTTTTGAACCAGTAAGTGCAGGGCTGCATAAGCTCAGCACAGTGTCCAAGTTAATCAGCTGTGCTAATACGTAGATCTAATTAGCTTCTGTGCAGCATCATGTGCACTCAGTTTGTCTGCTTTGAGGGACCTTGCTAGTATTTCTGTCTGAGATATTAATCAGTACACTCTCAGGGCTGTAGACACTTCATTCCAGTTTGCACTGATGATGTGCTCTAAGTATTACCGAAAAGTAAATGTAACCCAATAGAGAAGTCTTCAACGGATAGGTTTAAAATAGAAATGTGATTCTAAGCTTAGTTACAAATATGATCTTAAATCCTGTAAAAAAGCAATATATATTGACAAACACATGTAAGAAGCATGAAACTGCAGCAGTACTAGGCACTGGCATTTACAGTTTAATGCCATTTTAATCTGGCAGATAATGTGCAAGTAGAAACTTATGTTCTCTTAATTTTAAGCTTTGCAATAAGACCTGAATGCATGGTAGATCATATTGCCTCTCTGTTTCTTCTCTCTCAGTTAGTAAATGTTGGTCTGAAGTATAATGGAATGTAAATTTGAAAATAATCAAGGAAAAAGATTAGATTTTGAGATATGGAACTTAGAATAACCTAATCATATTCAGAAGAATGACTCAAATAAAATGCTCTTCATGCTGTAGCTTGAAATTTGAGGAAGGGAAAACCTTTTGTTCCTCTCATTGCTGTATGATCCTTTTTTAGAGTGAAATTCAACACAAAGTGAATCTCAGCTGGTTTGGAATTATATTACCATCTGCAGGAATATTTTGAAACAAGCCAAAGCTAACAGATTTTGACCAGCCCCTCAAGAATTCTACTTGCCAGGAGTTGGGCATTTCTTAGGAGTAAATTGACAGTGCAGTAGTGTGACTCTGCAAGATCTTCTTGGCTGCAAGATCTTCTTGGCTGCAGATACTTTTTTGATTCATATAGAATCACCTAGAGCTCAGCAGATATTTTTAATGTTTCTAGTTAGACAGTTTCTTCTATACTTCATCTGGAAACTATGGCCAAAGCTGTAATTAACATTGTCAAATCTGAGCATTTTCTTGATGACATTGTTGAACAGAGAGAGTCAGGCTGGATGCCTCAGGGGCTCTATAATGTACTCCAGAGTCCCTCAGTAGGGATTAACAATTAAATTTCTAGTTCAAGTCCAGGAAAGGTCAAGAGTGATTAACAATCTTTGTTCCATTGGTTAGTGGGAAACAGATGCAAAATGAAGTGATGATCAAAATCCAATTCCTAGTAGATATTTTACATCACAAACCCCGAACTCCTAATGATTCTGTGTTAGCAATCTGATTAGAAAGGACAATAATTGAACAGGCATGGAGACTGCCATGCAGGCTTTATTGTCATTCCCCATGACAAAAAGTACTGCCACTTTTGGTCTGAAGGACAAGCTGACAAATTGCAGTCTCTCTGCCTGAGCCTTTTGTATTCTGTTTGAAACCCTTTCATCCTGAGTGATACTAAATTATATTTTGGACCACAAATAAAGCTGAAGATTATTTGAAGTGCTCTGAAGGTAGGATAACCTGCAATGTAACACTGACAGGTTTTATCTGATAATTTTAAATACATATGGTTGATCCTCAGCTGGATTAATCTGACATGGATCTGCTGAAAAATTAGTTAAGTGGTAGTCAAACAAGCTGGCAAAAGATCCAATTCTACATTACTCAAAGTACATGATCATACTTGAACATGCACAAGTAGTTTTAGGGTAAGTATATCATAGCTAAATGATGTGTATTTTACACACAAGACCTGCCCTTCTTCTCTTTCTTGGGCATGAACTAACTTAGAGTTAGGGCTAGATGAGGAATTGTACGTTATGGGCTTAGAACGCGTTAGGGTTGGGGGTTGGGACTTGGGCTTCAGGCATTTGTTTAAGGTTACTGTCATGGTATAACACCTAAAATTTCAAAGCTTGGTATTCTCATAGTGCTGCAACTGGTGAGTGGTAGAATGTCTTCCCTGTAAACATGATATCTCTTAAACCAAATCTGTGTACATGGTGTTGTCCATGGAAAAGCTGTTCTGAAATTACCAGAAAATCTATTCTATTAATTTGTCTAGGAATATTTCTGGATCCCACTAGAGGAAAATTCTTCCATATTTTAGCAACAAAATCCATAAGATGAATGGATAAAAAAAAATTCAATGGGAGGATAAAATGCTTAAAGGATCTTGTAACACATACCAACAGGACTTTTCTTGCTGCCCTACATTCGCTTGTCTTAGTTACCTATACAGCAAACTAAGAAAAAAACCACTCTTATAAAGCTAAATGCTTGAATAAAATGAGTAAGATATTGCTGGTTTCTGGTAAGTTTATAAAAATTTTATCATTAGATTTTTACTAAGTAAATATAAAGTAATGGGAAAATATTCTTGTTATTCACTATGTAGCTTGTGGACTACCCATAGCTGCTGTTGTCTGACAGCTGAAGGATAAGGGGGGACTTGAGGGATTCACAGTTTAGAAGACATTTGAAATGTCTTCCAGACTGTGAATCCAATTTTATTTATTTTTTTGTTTTCTAATGACATTGTAACACAATAATGATACAAGACAATAGTATTATTATTTTCACTATCATTTTTTTATCAGAGGAACAAGACAGACATTTAATACCAGGGACAACTGTCTCTGCTTCTGTAAAAACTGCTCTACAAGTGGATTTCAGGCTTTGTGTTAACATGGACTTAGATCAAAAACACAACTCACTTCTGAGCTGACTTTGTTTCCTTGAGCCTATATCCTTTGAAAAACAGCTAATGGCATTATGTATAACCAATTATTGGAATCAGCATTTTTATTGGTACATCCTGGATATGGCATGGGAAAGTGAAGTCCACAGATTTGTACTACCTCTTGGCTCTGCATTTGAGTTAGACATAAAGAAAATTTCTTCTTTTAGCTTTGCCTTTGCCAAATCTGTTTCAGTGAGAAAGTTTTCTAGGGCAGTAACTATATACATTTAATTTCTGGTACACCCTAACCCTCACCACAGGGAGGTCTGTGAGCATTGCAGTAATAGTAATAATATATAACATTAAATGTAGGTTCTAAAAGGATGTCTATTCTGAAAATGCATTTAAGAGAAACATAAGCAGGAGTGCCATTTACCCTCTGAAAAATGGAACTGCTAAGCATTTATATTTAAATTAAATGCTTTTATGAGTTCATTGCATGTTATTTAACAAGCATATTATAGCAAAGACATGTTGCCTATTGCCTTAGAATGAAGATATTATTGCTTTTTCATAGTTATCTTTTGTATCTGCATTTGTCAGGCAACAAATTTTGCTTGTTAATGTTAAATTGTTTTGTGCTGCTGCTCAGCCACAAAGATATAGAGGATGAGACAATGGAAAAAAGTTATTTCCTTTTTTGGGCAGACATAGAAATGTATTAATATATAGTCATCTTGACCTGTCTTTGAAGAAATGTTTATTCTATGAAAAGCAAAGCACTTAATTCCTGTCTGAATCCCTCCATTGAAATCCTATTCATGCAGGAGGCTGAACAAGTGGAAGTACGATAGAACTGGTTCAAATAAGTCAGTGTGGTCAAGGTGGTGATGATCAGAACAGTCAGAGATCAAAGCAGAATGGACTCCAAGTATCAGTTAAAAAAGATGAAGGCTTTCTGGAACTTGGTGTGAAAAGTTCCTGTTCCTCTATCCAATTTTTTGTGCCACTGTATTTCCTAACTTGTGCAGATTTGGGACCAATAATGCCTCAGGATTCTCCCTGAACCCTGAATTTTGTTATACTTTAAGAATATGTAAACATGCTTTTGAGTAAACAATGAAGCCCAAACTTGTAAGGATTTCACCTTAATTTTCCAGACTCTAGTATTCTGTTTAAATTTAATAAAAAAACACCTTCTAGTAACCAAGGTTTTCAGGTTTCCCTTTAGTTTAAGTCTATTTTGATAGGCCAGTTGAATTTTTTTTACGTACCTGAGTAAGTTCTTGTGATACAAGGTCAGAATAATAAATTTTATGTTTTTATTCTTTATGTAGGGAAAGTAATATAATGCCATCACTACTTTATTGCTCTGCAGTCATTCTGTTACTATGCATCTTTAAATATTTCAGCCATAAGCATTTGGAAAAAGTTCATAAATGTACAGCACTATATTATAATTTGCCTGTAAGGACTACATTTTTTCTTGTCTCCATGTCTAGAAATACAGTGATAGATCAAGACACTGGAGTTAGTTCCGAGGTGAGCTGAAGAGTTGGTAAACTGAGAATGTGCTGTATTTACACTGGTATAACCAGTGCTCTAGGGCTCCAGTATTTCTTTTTACAACTTGAGTTAATATTTCTCACTAATTGGAAATGTCTGGACCTTTTCTGAAAGCTGGAAAAGTTTCTGAAGGGCTTATGAAACTGGTAGTCAAATTTTTCTTAAAACCCAGAAAAGTATTTCTGTAATTTGAAGGTGCTCAGCAGAAATTAGCAGGCATAAAATAATTGCAAAGATGTCAGTTTATTAGACCATCAATTATTTTGTATTCCACTTGCTTCAGAAGATTTTAATATGAATTTAAAGTGATGTATCAGAACTACTGTATGTTACAGGAGGAGACTTATGGTCCTCCACAGACAAGCTCACAGTGCTGCTCATCATAGAAGCCCTTGTGCTGAAGCAATATTCACATATCCTCTTCCTAACTTTTTTGTTATAATGTGAAAAACTTAGCTATGAATAACCTCTTTCAACTTATGTGTCAATGCCCAAAGGACTCTTAACTCATCTCAATTTAAATTAATGACCTTACTGATAGTATTAGCAATTGGACCATGGCTCTCATGAGCCAGTTATTTGCATATGGAATTTGATTAATCCTGCTGGCTATTAATTTTCACTTTTAATTAGGTGTGATATTATTGCAGAAGAAAATACAAGACTACTATCAGGCACAGACAATGTTGCTTTTCTATTGGGTATTCTATTCTGTTTTGTTTGGGTCTGTTAGGTTCCCTTACAATGTCTGGATCAACTCAGAAAGGTACTATAAACTTTAAAAGAAGTCTGTGCAAGCTCAGAGATAGTTACTACAAAAAAGCACTATACTGAATGAATGTTACTAGTTCAGATGATGTAGAGAAACTGGTTTATGTTATCCACTTGTAGTACTCTGTATCTGTGTTCCTCTTAATGGCATAATAGGTCCCTTGTAATACCTGTGTCCATTCACAGAAAGACCAGCTCTGTAAGCAAGTGGGGCTAGTACTTTTACTGACGCTACTTGGTTTCCCTGCATCCTGACTAAGCAAAAGTACACTGACAGTAGAGTCCTGCTCAGATTTGGATCAAGACTAAATTTGCCTGGTTCTTCTAAATATGTAACATGTGGTGTCTCCTGGTTTTCAACAGGACATTCTGTATTCCTCTGACATCTTTGCACTTCAGGAGCATTGCAACATTTTTGTGTATGTCATAGCCAGGACAACAATGTACAGCACTTGGTTTGCCCAGTGGAACTGGTGCCCATGTGCTGCTTACTACTGAGCACGCCCTGTAAGAATCAGCAGACCTTGACAAAACCATCAAGAAAATCTCAATAAAAATTAACTGAGTACCCTTGAAATAGAATAGCTGTTAAATCTTTCTCTTCCTTACCAGAACAACATTAAAGAAACATACCTCTTTCCTCAGAGCTGGATTTTAATAGATGTTGATATCCACTGACCAAAAGAATGAATGATCAATGCCTATTAAATAAACACATATAGAAAGGGAATATATGGCTGCATCTGGCTAAAATTCAAAGAGAAGAAAACCTTCTTTGAGATCACAGAAGGCTTCTGACAAGTCAGTACGTGTATCTGGCAAGGGCATAAGGTGAAAATGAAGGCATAAAAGTTAGCAGGAATATGCCAAACTCTGACTGGACATTGGAACAGCTTCATTTGTTCCTTTAAAATGCCTTTCCTGCAGTATTCAGGTATTTGTAATAAATGTATAACTCATAATGAGTAACAGGGAATTTTAATGAAAAGAATGTATATTTTTGCAAAATAATTCCTTGTGTTTGTGGAAACCATTTGTTTATTTATTTCACAAACATCTCATACAGATATAAAATTTCTTTTTGTTGAAGTATGCACACTGCCAATGTCAGTGGGAGTTAAACCTCCTAAAAACACATCTTTGTTCAAATTCAGATTTCTAGATGCACCCATGAATATCCATGTGGAAAGTGACTCAGCTGTATCAACATTCTAATGCTTTTCTTTGGAAAAATATGGATTCAGACACATAAGCCTCAAACTATTAGGGTGCATTTAATTTTATTAAACTTTTGCATTGGCAGTGGATGATTGGAAACTGTATGTACAAAATTAATAATACTGATAAAGTATGTTAATAGTGTACAGTGGCCTTGTCCATTATAGAGTACCATGATTGGTCAGGTTATAATCTTTTTCACCTTCTTCATAATATGTCTACTTATATGAAAACAGACATTTTCTTCAGTGTGTTAGATATAAAGCAAACTATAGTGCAAATTTTGATTAAAATGTTGCTCAGTGGCCTTTCATATAAAATCTAATTTTATTTAATATTACTTTCTACATGTATGCAGAAAATGGCAAGCTAATATTAATAAAAGAAGGCTTATAAGAATGTGGAGCAAGAACAATAGATCCTTGTCAAATTTATTTACCTAGCTAGACTTTCATTTCAAAGTTTGCAGCACTCTGTGATACCGGCACAATACAGGGGTCTTAAAACTCTGTTAGACATTTTTAACGCACTTTAATTTATTTCATGGAAGTTTAATCCCCTGCTGAATGGAGATGGGGTGAATTTTCAAAAGTCATAATCCACCGAAGTAAAAAATCTGTAATGACAACATAGACAGCAGGCTTCAAGAGTTTAGATTATATTCTTTCTAAAAATGTAAAACTTAGGGCAAGAGTTAATAGGATATTTCATACAGTTATATTTCAATCCTTTTCCAAATCTTTATACATTCACTTCCATATCTGCCATTAGAAATATTTGGGCTTTATTTCTGTTCTTTTAAGGCAAAAATCAGAAAGCTGTAAAATTCTACTGTGAAGATTTTCACACAACATGGTAACTCATTTGGTCCTTCAGCTCACATGTGATAGCATGATATTTTCTAAATTGAAAGAGAAATGATGTTACAAACCAAACACCTTCCATTCTGCCTTAATTGGGCAAGAAAATGAAATTACATAATACCACACTACCTTCATCCTTCTGCTCCTCTAGAATTTTTACAAGTGACTTTAGTCAATTTAAGTGGGTCAGGATTTGGCCCATAAATTGATTGGATGAAGTCCACAGGTTTCCTTTGTACTCCAAAACTACAGTTTTATGCTGTCCTTTGACCACCACCTTTGGAGCTTCCTGGTTCTGGAAGTACCTGTAACTCAGACAACATTTTTTTTTATTTTTTTTTAAACCAGGTAGCTGCTCTAGTGCCAGCCATAAATTTTTGCAGCTTTGCTTGACCTGAGCATCTATGCATGAAACCTGAACCTGAACCCCACAGGAAAAATGCTGCTTTGTTGCTAGATTTTGTTGTGGCTGGCTGGACAAGAATTTAGATGAATTTAGGTGACATCGGATGAAGCTGGGATGTGACTTGTTCAAAACAAACAGGAGGAGAAGGTTCTCAGAGAGTCTGAAGCAGAGATGAGAAATGGCTGGTGGCAGGGTGTTTCATATGCTGAAAGTTTCATAATGAAACAGACAAGTGCTCGTAAGTGATATTTGTTGAAAGCTATTAAATTTGTAGCCACATATCGAACTTAAGAAGTCCTTGATCTGCAAAGACTTGAAAGTGGAAAAGATTTTCTGGTACATGTAGTATATTCTTTCCCTGATTTTGTATTTCTTGATAAAACCAACTTTAAGCCATTGTTGGAGTAGATGGACTTTTGTTTTTACTTTCTAATGCTTTAAGGCTCTTAAATTAAATAAACAGTGACAATAACTTGCTTTTTTTTCTCTAAAAGCTACATATTTGGAGAAAAAATAAAACCAGTGAGCTTCTTTCTTTGAAAGTCAACAGTGATAGCAGCACCTATCTTCATCCCTGTTTTCCAGAAAAAGGGTGGAACATTTTGTAGGGCTGGCTTTTCATCACTTCCTATTGTGGATCTGTGTTTTTGTTTCCTGGCTCAAAAGCTCCCCATCTTCTCCAGGCAGATAGAGGAGTCTGGATGCTTAATTCTCAGTCTGATTTCCATTCTGAGAATTTGTGAAAGAATAAAGAAAGTCTTTATCCTACAAAAAGCTGACTGTCGCAGCTGAGAGGGCAGCACTGGCAGAATGAAGCAGAGGGGAAAAAAAAAAAAAAAAAAAAAAAAAAAA